>JAPZIH010000036.1:10000-45174 GCA_027410445.1 Discoglossus pictus | reverse complement strand
GGGGGGGGGGGTGGACACTGCATATCACACAGAGCAAACTTTCTATTCTCTTACAACAACTTGTGTATTCACTGAAATGCAAATGATTAACAAACTACAATGTTCTTAAGAATGAAACACTGAAGAAAATTGAAAAAAAAAAATACTAAACATGATATGCCAACTGGGACAGAATAACTAGAAGGGCTGTATAACAATAAGACTTCCAAATGTTTTTTAAGCTGTATATACCCCACACAAAAAGTGGCTTTTAATAAAATCTGCAACATTACTAAGATACCAGACCTGCCTTCTTATTAGCTTCCTTCTCGTGGAATGTTTTTATATTACATTACATACATTGTCACCACACTCGGGAATTTCAATTGCCTCTTTACAGTAGGCTGCACTATACTGCTTTGGCTGGTCATGAATAGACCCAAGGTCTAGGATCTGAGACTTGGATGTCCATTTGAATTTACATTTTAAGTTGTTTAAACATATCCTGAAGTTGCCCCACAAGGAAGCCAGATCCAAAATCTTCCTCCACTCCCTTCCAGTGAAAAAGCCATATTGCTAGTTCATAGCAAGAGAGAACATATCCAGGGATATGAAATGAAATCGATTCTCATTGCAAAATGACCTGCAGGAGGTGGTGCAAACATCTGAGCAGGATTTCCTGGGTAAGTTTACAATATCTTAAAATAATTTGATGTCCAGAGCTAGACTTAATTTGCAGATTTGTGCCTGGGTGAACTTGGTAGAAATAAATGACTCACTCTGATCCTGCAGCCATATCTGAATAGGATGTATCTGGTGTGTTGACTCCCAGAGGGATTGCAATTGCTCATGACGTCCGGCACTTGCGGGTCGGAGAGAATCACGGGGTCGGAATCGCAGCGACTGACCACACCGAGGGCGGGGAGCCGCAGAACCTCGAGATACACTTTACGGACATGAGGAAACCTTAGAGAGAGATATGAAGGGTAAAAAAAACTTAGCTACTGTAAAACCATGTTGTACCTTAGATTGTAAGTCTACGAGTTTCTATCCTAAGTACTTTGGGAAGTCGCCATGGACATTGGATCCGAGGCTCACAGACAGCGCCGTCCTTCCTTTGCTATATATTCATTTGTATATCTTTGTCTGAACTTAATTTATGTACAAAGCTACGGAATATGTTGGTGCGTTATAAACAAACTATAATAATAATAATAATAATAATAATAATAATAAGTGAGAATTGAAAACAACAAACATGTGGTAGTTATGGCTTTTCAATGATAATTGTTTACAAAATCATACTTTTTAAGAGCAACTGTTAAATGCTAAAGAAGGTTTTTTTCTGAGAACATTGAGAATGAGTGATGTAAAGTCTAGAAAAGAGAGCTGCGATCCTCAGACACCTCCCATGCCACCCATAGCCTCTGCTCTAGAGTCGCGTATGTCACTCTACAATACAGCTAGCCAACAACTCTCGTGCACTCTAAAGCGCATATGATCTGTAAATATGTCTCTTCTGTCAGGAGTCACCTTCTCTGCACAAGTCAAACCGCTAAAATCCCTGTGCAGCCGTCCGAGTGAAGTGATCGGGACGTGATCACAGAATCAGAATGGATTATTTTACCGCCATTCTTATGAAGTACAGCTGACTGAAAAGGCTCCCTCCCGGGGTATTTTTGGTTTTTTAATTAAAGTGACTCCGCGGAGATTCCAAATAAGGTAAACTTTAATACTATATGTGAATTGAATGCAGGTTTTTTTTTTCTGATCTTGATCTACTTACAAAATAAGAATTTATTGTGAATATTACACAAACAAGTGGAAATAAATACATGTTGTGCAGATTCACAAATAAATTACTGTACAGATTTGTTTCTAAATCCAGACTCTTCGTGTGAACCTCACCAACACAATACATGCTAAACGTTATATTAGTAAAGATTCAAATATTCTAATCTGTAATGTAAGAACATGAATTAAATGATAGGAATAAACTGGGGAAATGATCAGGAAGCAGAACAGCCGCCTGTAGTTGTAATCCAATCTGTAATCAGACTTACCCACAGGAATCCTGTCTTATTGTTCTTTACAGACATAAGGTTGGTTAAAGCGGCAAACACGCACCAACACGCTACCAACACGCTACCAACACGCTACCAACACGCTACCAACATGCACCAACACGCAACCGCATTTCAGAAACGAAGCTTTACAATGGACTGATGGAATAGCCTAAAGTAGACCTGGGCATTGTGCGGCCTGCGGGCCACATCGGGCCCTTTGGCTGTCCCTGTCCGGCCGCTACAGTGGAATACCAATTTGTGTCTTGGACAAAAACACTGCCAATTGAAAAAGTTGTCATAATTGCGAGTTTGTCAGTGACACTTGCAATTATGCCAACTATGCGCATTGCTTGCACCGTGCATGCGGGAGGGAGGACACAGGGGAGGGAGAGGGGGGCGGAAAGAGACACAGGGGAGGGAGAGGGGGGCGAAAAGAGACACAGGGGAGGGAGAGGGGGGCGGAAAGAGACACAGGGGAGGGAGAGGGGGGCGGAAAGAGACACAGGGGAGGGAGAGGGGGGGCGGAAAGAGACACAGGGGGAGGGAGAGGGGGGCGGAAAGAGACACAGGGGAGGGAGAGGGGGGGCGGAAAGAGACACAGGGGAGGGAGAGGGGGGCGGAAAGAGACACAGGGGAGGGAGAGGGGGGGCGGAAATAGACACAGGGGAGAGATGTGGGGGAGAGGGAGAAGAGACACAGTGGAAGGGAGAGGGAGGAGAGACACAGTGGAAGGGAGAGGGAGGAGAGACACAGTGAAAGGGAGAGGGAGGAGAGACACAGTGAAAGGGAGAGGGAGGAGAGACACAGTGAAAGGGAGAGGGAGGAGAGACACAGTGAAAGGGAGAGGGAGGAGAGACACAGTGAAAGGGAGAGGGAGGAGAGACACAGTGGAAGGGAGAGGGAGGAGAGACACAGTGGAAGGGGAGAGGGAGGAGAGACACAGTGGAAGGGAGAGGGAGGAGAGACACAGTGGAAGGGAGAGGGAGGAGAGACACAGTGGAAGGGAGAGGGAGGAGAGACACAGTGGAAGGGAGAGGGAGGAGAGACACAGTGGAAGGGAGAGGGAGGAGAGACACAGTGGAAGGGAGAGGGAGGAGAGACATGCAGAAGAAAGACATGCAGGGTACACAGAGAGATAGTACATAGACAGACAGAAAACACACTGTGTATAACACTATATCATGCCGGTAAGTCGCTAGTAAAATTAATATTCAGCCTATGATTCGGCCCTCCACAACATTCAGAGTTTGTCATGTGGCCCCCGTGGGAAATGATTTGCTCACCCTTGTGAGTTATTATTTGGGGCAGTAACTGAGCCCCCTTCCTTCATGGCACTTGCCACGTGCAGGTCAGACAGGGACATTTTGCAGGATATGTTATGTTGGTATTTTAAAGGATCACTGTGGTCATTGTTTACTTTTGGGGAAATTATTTCAGAAAAAAAATAAAAACTGCAGGGATAAATTGTAATTTTCTCACCTGAATGTGTCGTTTTCTATTGTGGGATGCTATATGTGCCCTTCTAAACTAAATGAGCTTTCCATTACTCTTATTGAAAGCACTGGCCATTTTAGATACCATATTCCCACTGTGTAGATATACACTTCCTGTCTACAGAAATCAAACCTGTAGACTCCACAGTAGCATAATTGCGTATTAAAAAAAAATAGAAGCTGTATTTCTCCATTTTCTTCTCTTTCATCAATGTATATTTAGCCTATTTTTATTTATTGTTATTTCAGATAAAGTATTACAATCCTTTGTATATGTTGGAAAGTATTCCTAGCAATCCAAAACCATGCAACCCCCCCCCCCCCCCTCACACCTCTATACAGCACAGATTTATGGAATCTCTTAAACATAAAGAAATGGATATTAAAATATAGAAACAAGTGCCTTGGTAATATAAAAATGTCACAACATTAACGAATTGTGTTCCTTCCTCTGATCATATTATACATATTTATATAGAACGTAATTACATACATAGTATGAACTGAAATGGTTACATCACATATATAGTTGTTGCCAACGCTTAGCATCCACAAATACGAGCCGCGGGACTTAGAAAAAAAACATTACGAGCTCGCAGAAATACAACCTTAGCGCCCGAACCCCACGCACATAAAAGCATGAAAAACACAAAAAATACACACAACATACACATAAAATGCTTACCCACAGCAGGGGGGGCACCCAGGACCTCTGCAAGTGACGTTACACCGCCATTTAAGTACCAATTCAAGAGTTTAGACACACGAAAATCACCTAAGCAAGAGAAAAAATGGCCGACGAAAAAAACGAAAATGAGGCTACAGGACCCTAAACACACAAAAAATCACGAAACATCTACGGATTTTCAAAAGATGTACGAGGTCCAAGATACACTATTAACAAGGACGCAAAATCATCCACAGCCACGTAACGCACGCATTCGCCACCATTTTAGAACACTAACTTACACTATGCAGAAATACACAGCTACACTAACGACTTCCCCTCGCGCACGCAGCCTATTTACACTGCACACTGCGCACCTTGCCGACACTTACACCTCAGCTCCACAACACTGCAAACCTACATTGTATGCTGCAGGAACATCAAAACAGATTGTCAGCTCTTCAGCACAATGCTTCCTGCAGATATTACTTACAAATAGGTAAAGTATATTAATTTATTAATAATTTCATTCGCATACAAAAAAAACACACAAAAAATAAAATCTCATAACACACATAAAAGCCATTAACTGCGCCACTCACAACGAACGGCAACGCTGCTCATAGCGCACACTTGCAAGAAGCACAAAAAACACATCACCGCCGACCAAACAATAACACCAAAAGCGCCGATCAGAAAAAAAAATACAACAACCAACAGCCTCGCAATGAGCGCCAAAGGCGCCGAGTGCGAAGCTCGCAATGAGCGCTGAAGGATCTTGGAACACCAACAAAATTCATGTCTCGCCCAAACAGCATTACCTGCCTTACAATCTTATTTTTTTTGACGGGCAAGTCGCTAGTTCTACTTATAAAGATAAAACATACATTGACAGGATGCACAAATCTAAAGAGAGTTACACATGAAGGGGACACAGAAAAGGCCCCAGTTATTACAGGAATACATCAATATAACTGCAATTGGTTATTAAAAATAGAACATAGTAATACAGAGGTCACAAGATCCTCCCTGAAGTAACGAGCTTATCCATAGCAATAAGGAACAGAAGAGGTGGGATAATAAAGGAAACATCACACACACATGCAATGGTTAGACTTTTACCAACCGCTCACCGTCTTTATTACCTTCCACTGCTAATTTAAACTAATTGCTGTTGATAATGGTATTACCACAAAGGAGGACGGTTCAGTTACTTTATACATAAAATTATTATAGGGATTTCTACTTAGATGAGATGACAATTGATTTCATATCTTTAAGTGACACAGAAAAGGTCCCATTAAAGTGTTAGATCATGTTGTATTGAGATGGTCCTTTTAGGATCCTTGCTTTTTGTGCAGTGCGTATGAGAGGTAACGCTCTGGTCTCCTTGACTCTGCACTTGTGCTCTCTCTCTATTGATTTCTCCTCCTCTCCTTCTGTCCACAGCTGGCATCCTGCAGTAAGACTCACAGCAGCAGCACATCGCAACCTCCCAGCTCCCTCTAAATCAATAGTGAGATTTGCAGTACTGCTGTCAGCCTGTGCTAATGGCAGCCAGACTGGCCCCAGGAGGCACCGAGATTTATCAGACACCTCAGTGTGGCTGGAGAAGCTATTGACCCCAAATCTTTCCACAGAGAATTCACTCCATCAGTCCAGCTCAATTAGTCAGAACATTTCATTTCAGCAGCAAAAAAGATGATATTTTATTAACCCTTGCAAGGCCTGCAACACAGCACAGTCCTTGCAAGAAATATTACCTTTAGACTGTCCGCTGGCTGTGAAGTCCCAATACCCTCTTCTCTCACAGTGCTCTGGATATCTGCAGCAAGGAGAGAAATAGAAAACATTCAGTCTTTACTACAACTTATTTATGATTATTACTATCAGCGTGGAGACATTAGCAGTTTCTCACCATACAAAAAAACATTGATTCATATTCTAGTCTTCCAACTGTTGTGATTGGATCATGTGCAATGCTTCTTAGAATAAAGCATGTATATATATATATATATATATATATATATATATATATATATATATATATATATATATATATACCCCCGTGCTCTATGTAAGACATACTTACATAGTCTCAGCAAAAACTGGTCTCCAGGAGTGTACGGGATAAGTGTCTAATGTGCAGAGGTGTCTTCCTTAGCTAGTCTATAGGCAGGGTATACACATTTAGAGGAGTTCTTCAGCAGTGATTACCTATATTGCACAGTTCACCTTGCTATGTCTGGACACAAAGTGGTCAGAGAGTAAAAGGTGAGAAAATAATATAAATGTGGTTGTGATTCTCCCTTCAAACAAGTAGAATTAAAACACCAAGTGTGTTGGATGGCTGGACATAGCAGCTCAAGCCGGCTCCAACCCACCACCCTCTGCAGGGCGCGAGAGGGAAGTGTCATACGTAGGAAGGATGCTTCAATGGGGGTGTGTGTGTGTGTGTGCGAGGGGGGGGGGGGGTGTGTGGGGTGTGTGTGCGAGGGGGGGGGGGGGGGTGTGTGGGGTGTGGTGTGCGAGGGGGGGGGGGGGTGTGGGGTGTGTGTGTGTGTGTGTGCGAGGGGTGTGTGTGCGCGTGTGTGCGAGGAGGGGGTGTGTGGGGTGTGTGTGCGTGTGTGCGAGGGGGGTGTGTGTGGGGTGTGTGTGCGAGGGGGGTGTGTGTGCGTGTGTGCGAGGGGTGTGTGGGGTGTGTGTGCGAGGGGGGTGTGTGTGCGTGTGTGCGAGGGGTGTGTGTGGGGTGTGTGTGCGAGGGGGGTGTGTGTGCGTGTGTGCGAGGGGTGTGTGTGGGGTGTGTGTGCGTGTGTACGAGGGGGGGGGGGGGTGTGGGGTGTGTGTGCGTGTGTACGAGGGGGGGGGGGGGGGTGTGGGGTGTGTGTGCGTGTGTACGAGGGGGGGGGTGTGTGGGCTGTGTGTGCGTGTGTGCGAGGGGGGGGGGGGTGGGGTGTGTGAGCGTGTGTGCGAGGGGGGGTGTGTGTGCGAGGGGTGTGTGTGGGGTGTGTGTGCGTGTGTGCGAGGAGGGGTGTGTGTGGGGTGTGTGTGCGTGTGTACGAGGGGGGGTGTGTGGGGTGTGTGTGCGTGTGTACGAGGGGGGGGGGTGTGTGGGGTGTGTGTGCGAGGGGGGGGGTGTGGGGTGTGTGTGCGTGTGTACGAGGGGGGGGGGTGTTGTGTGTGGGGTGTGTGTGTGCGCGTGTGTGTGTGTGGGGGGGGGGGGTGTGTGTGTGTGTTGTGTGGGTGGGGGGGGGGGGTGTTTTTCAACTTTGATTTTACACCTCTCAATACAAATGGAGACCAAGGAGTATTTGTTATCAGGATGTAATTCTCTATTTTCTCCCATGCCCGCGGTGAGACCGCCTCAAGACGCCTCACTGAAAATGCAGACAACATAACCCCACAATATGGAGGAAATGGATATTTTTTATTTTTTTTAAGAATTTGCAAAGACCTTCTGAGCCAGTGGTGAGGGTTAATGACACCAGATATTTGTGTCGATATCCGGCTGACAAACACGTTCTTTATGAATAGCAAATGTTGATCTGGATCAGGGATCTAAACCCACTTCTTTAATGAGAACCCCTTTTGACCAATGAAAGTGAGTCACTAATAAAACAAAACCTATTCACAAGAAATAACAGACAAAGCTCATTTTGTAAACTGAGATCGTAAGCACCAAACGGTCCATACTGAACCCGAAGAATCATGTCGGGCCTTGCTTTCCTCAGAACACATTTCTTACTTTTCCCGCAGCTCTATGCAAAATGTTGGTGCTGTACAGATTAAGAGATTTTATAATACATATACTTTATTAAATTGCTATTATAATTTCATTTATTTAGTGTGCACTGGGTGTTACTTGTGAGAGAATGATTCTGGGAGAAATTGTTATGGATGCCCTAAAAATGACCCGTGCCATTTGTATGCGGCAGCCCCCTGGACACGGCGCGTCTGCACCAACTTCTGCTTCCATTACTATGCTACTTGAAGCAATTGCATTCATACACAGTGGATATCAAAAGTCTACACACCCCTGTTAAAATGTCCGGTTTCTGTGCTGTAAAAAAATGAGACAAAGATAAATTATTTCAGAACTTTTTCCACCTTTAATGTGACCTATAAACTGTACAACTCAATTGAAAAACAAACTGAAATCTTTTAGATGAAATATAAAAATAAAATAATATGGTTGCATAAGTCTGCACACCCTGACACTAATACTTTGTTGAAGCCCCTTGTGATCAGTCTTTTTGGGTATGAGTCTATCAGCATGGCACATTGTGACTTGGCAAGATTTGCCCGCTCTTCTTTGCTCTGTCAGATTGCGAGGGCATCTCCTGGGCACAGCCCTCTTCAGATCACAATCGGATTCAGGTCTGGGCTCTGGCTGGGCCATTCCAAAACTTTAATCTTCTTCTGGTGAAGCCATTCCTTTGTTGATTTGGATGTATGCTTTGGGTCGTTGTCGTGCTGAAGGATGAAGTTCCTCTTCATGTTCAGCTTTCTAGCAGAAGCCTGAAGGTTTTGTGCCAATATTGACTGGTATTTGGAACTGTTCATAATTCCCTCTATCTTAACTAAGGCCCCAGTTCCAGCCCCAAAGCATGATGCTGCCACCACCATGCGTCACTGTGGGTATGGTGTTCTTTTGGTGATGTGCAGTGTTGTTTTTGTTCAACCTTGGTTTCATCAGACTATAACATCTTTTACCACGTGCTTTTGGGAGACTTCAGATGTGTTTTTTGCAAAATGTAGCCTGGCTTGGATGTTTATCTTTGTAAGAAAAGGCTTTCGTCTTGCCACTCTACCCCATAGCCCAGACATATGAAGAATACGGGAGATTGTTGTCACATGTACCACACAGCCAGTACTTACCAGATATTCCTGCAGCTCCTTTAATGTTGCTGTAGGCCTCTTGGTAGCCTCCCAGACCAGTTTTCTTCTCGTCTTTTCATCAATTTTGGAGGGAGCTCCAGTTCTTGGTAATGTCACTGTTGTGCCATATTTTCTCCACTTGATGATGACTGTCTTCACTGTGTTCCATGGTATATCTAATGCCCAAGAAATTCTTTTGTACCCTTCTCCTGACTGATACCTTTTAACAATGAGATCCCTCTGATGCTTTGGAAGCTCTCTGTGGACCATGGCTTTTGCTGTGGGATGCGACTAAGAAAATTTCAGGAAAGACCAACTAGAGCAGCTGAACTTTATTTGGGGTTAACCAGAGGCACTTTAAATGATGGCAGGTGTATGCTGACTCCTATTTAACACGATTTGGAATGTGATTGCTTAATTCTGAACACAGCTACATCCCCAGTTATAAGAGGGTGTGCAGACTTATGCAACCACATTATTTTTTTTTCTTCCCTCCACCTAAAAGATTTCAGTTTGTTTTTCAATGGAGTTGTACAGTTTATAGGTCACATTAAAAGGTGGAAAAAGTTCTGAAATGATTTATCTTTGTCTCATTTTTTTACAGCACAGAAACCTGACATTTTATCAGGGGTGTGTAGACATTATATCCACTGTATGTAACTCTAGCTTCAATGTTTGGGAGCCAATGCAGGTCACATTTTCATGAGCTGTCAGAACAGGTAAATAAATGTAAATGATTGAGCCGCTGACCGGCCCTAGAGAAACAACATAAGAAAGCGCTCACCAAGACTAATCACATGCTGTAAGAATAGGTGAAATAAAGGGCCAGTATATCAGCAGAAGATGCCAGCTGCTCTCTGGGACACAGATTTAGATGGTTAAGAATAGCCAACATCCTACAAAGCTTGAGGGGAATGACATGTTTATTACATCAGAAGTTGACAATTTTCTATCAAACTTACAAACCAGACAAGGAAGGACTTGAATTCCTAACAGATAGTGCAGAGGACAATCCTTCAGTCGTGTCCAACACTCGGTGACCATATGGACAGCTTCACAAAAGGAACACCTGTGTGTTTCTGGATGAACTCATCCATATGCTTTTCTTGGCAAAGATACTTGAATGGGTTACCAGTTCCTTCTCCAGTGGACCTCAATTTGTCTGACCTCTCTGCTATGAATTTTGGTGGTCCTACATGGTATACATCACAGTTTCATTGAGGTACAGAAGTCCCTTCACCAGGACAAGGTAGCAATCCAGAATGGGATGATGACCACCTCGTCCCCCCTCTGCCTGCCTCTCACTCGCCCCCCTCTGCCTGCCTCTCACTCGCCCCCCCTCTGCCTGCCTCTCACTCGCCCCCCTCTGCCTGCCTCTCACTCGCCAGCTCGTCCCCCCTCTGCCTGCCTCTCACTCGCCAGCTCTCGCTCGCCCCCCCTCTGCCTGCCTCTCGCTCGCCCCCCTCTGCCTGCCTCTCACTCGCCCCCCTCTGCCTGCCTCTCACTCGCCCCCCTCTGCCTGCCTCTCACTCGCCCCACTCTGCCTGCCTCTCACTCGCCCCACTCTGCCTGCCTCTCACTCGCCCCACTCTGCCTGCCTCTCACTCGCCCCACTCTGCCTGCCTCTCACTCGTCCCCCTCTGCCTGCCTCTCACTCGCCCGCTCGTCCTCCTCTGCCTCTCTCTCACTCGCCCGCTCGTCCCCCCTCTGCCTCTCTCTCACTCGCCCGCTCGTCCCCCCTCTGCCTCTCTCTCACTCGCCCGCTCGTCCCCCTCTGCCTCTCTCACTCGCCCGCTCGTCCCCCTCTGCCTCTCTCTCACTCGCCCGCTCGTCCCCCTCTGCCTCTCTCTCACTCGCCCGCTCGTCCCCCCTCTGCCTCTCTCTCACTCGCCTGCTCGTCCCCCTCTGCCTCTCTCTCACTCGCCCGCTCGTCCCCCTCTGCCTCTCCCTCACTCGCCCGCTCGTCCCCCTCTGCCTCTCCCTCACTCGCCCGCTCGTCCCCCTCTGCCTCTCTTTCACTCGCCCGTTCGCCCCCCCTCTGCCTCTCTTTCACTCGCCCGCTCGTCCCCCTCTGCCTCTCTCTCACTCGCTCATCCCCCTCTGCCTCTCTCTCACTCGCCCGCTCGTCCCCCTCTGCCTCTCTCTCACTCTGAACTTTGTGGGCGTCCATACGCTGCAGAGAGGACGCGCCGGCAGGGGTGGGATGATATGTAGGACGTCCACAAAGTTCCGAATGACGTAATTGCTACATCCCTACGCTGAAGAGAGAACGTGCCGGCAAGGGTGGGACGCCATTCCTCCGCTGGGCAGGTACAGAAGGGACAAGTAACAAGATAGGCCGGCATGTACACCATGGACCGCCGGTATACGTGCCCCTTATCTTCCCTGCCACCTGGCTCCTAGACAAGAAGGGGCTGCATGTCACTGCCCTACTGGGTGCAGGACTCAACTGTCTGGGGGCCTGGGTGAAGTGTGAGAAGGGGCTCACGATGAGTGAAGGTGCTCACATTTGGTGGCAAACAACATGGTCAGGCTTAAAATTGTAATTAAATTTTTTCATTTTTGACGGGCAAGTAGCTAGTTTGTATATAACATACAACTACAATGCTCAGTATCCAGAACTAAAACTGAAGGAGGCCTGGCATGCTCACTTTCAAAACACTTTAAATTCATCTATGATTGTACACTAAAGTATATTATAAACAGCTAACATGATTCATATTTCAGTACAGCAAGACAATTAAGGGTTAAATAAGAAAATGCAGTTATTAGGTCACTTAGAGGCAGAGAGACAGAAAACAGGAAGAATTGAGACAAGGGAATATTGGAGTCTGCCTGAAAAGATAGGATCGAGTGCCAGTACTGGAGACTGCCATTTGGGTGCATATATAAGCGTCACTCCTTTATTGAGCTATTTCGATTGTGCCAACATTTAAGATGAAAAAAAACGTATCTGCCAAATCACCATCACGTGTAAAAATCCTCTATAATTTCCATTCCCAAACTCTTCCTTAAAAATAAGATTCTTCTGTCATCACAACGTCCTCCGCCAGAGTACGGCACAAGTAGAGATTTTCACCTTGGAAATAAAGTTCTTTATTGAAAACCAAAGCAACGGTTATAGCAAAAAAACTCTGCTTTCTGAGGAAATGAGGAGACATCTGGGGAGGGGCCTGAGAAAGGAAAGCTGCAACTTCGAGACAAAGGTGACTTTTAGACTAATGGACTCAGGAAGAAGAGGCAGGAAGAAGGGAGAGGGCTCTATGAAGAGACAAGGTCTTGTCTGCCTTCATCTTTGTACGCAGTTGGCAGCTCACTTGGATGATGCAATCCTGGGAGCACACAGAAGAGCAGACTCAGTGACAGCGACATTAGCACTCGATAGGGACCTATATAGGGGACCCTCTTCTATATAGACCTATACAGGGGGCACAAGGACATAGACAGACAGGAATTTTACTTCCAGAGTGCCTTTAAAATGTGTATAAAAGCTACAAAAATGGTGAGGGCCCTGCCCAAGAGATCTTCTGTATTCAGATGGGAATGCAGCAATCTCACGGATTTATAAGACAAATATCCTGAAATTATTTTGCTCACAAAACTAAAGCAACATGTTCATTCAGTGCTGGAGGTGATTCGGTGTTTTTGCATTTCACAAACACTTTGTATTAATCAAATATAACATTTGGTGAGTTATGTAAAGAAGATTATACATTGCTTGTAGGTCACCCTTTGTAGAACACATTTATACAGGTCTATTCAATCATTTCTTTTTTATTGCAGTTTTCATTACTTAAAGGTATATATAAGTTTCCTGTGTTTCAAATGTTTGGTAAGAAACAGGCAGTAATTATCAGAAAAATATGTGTTGTACAGAATAGATCCGTGTACTTACAAAGTTACAGCTAGGTATGGACTTTGACCTTGCTGCTGGATGGAATCACATGCTCGGGTTGGGTTTGAGCTTACAAATGAATCAGACCAATAGGATATAGAGAGACAGAGACTACATATCCCAGGCTGCTTGGCAACACAGGAACCCCAGAGTATGATACAAATGTATCTGCTTTCTCCTGATTGGCCAAAACAAATTAGAAATGCTATGCTAATCTTAGCAGGGATTAGCTGGGGTGTCAACTGACAAAAGCCTCCGCTTGCAAAAAATTAAGAGATTTAGCAAACATCCGGGTGCGTTTGTCAATGTATATTTTGGTATTTTTTCATGCAAAAAATGTTTTCATACACTACTGATTCTCCTCTATCAGATGCATTCATAATTCAGGAAACTTATATATGCCTTTAAGTCTGCTGTAAGGGTACTACAACAAAAATATGCGGTCAGATTTCTCTTGAACAGTTCCCTTATGAATGCGCAACACAAATATGCTTAGAAATTGCCATTATATTCCTCTATTTGATATTGTTTGCTGAGATGAGGAGAGATTGCTGTGTATATTTTACTTTCATTACAACACTGTACACAACAATTCTTCCATAATAAAGATAAAGTGTAAACATGTTTGGATGAAGAAACAATAGATTTCAGCTGCCTTGGAGATTGTCCTCCTTGGGTTGCTCAGCCCAGGCTTTCATCGAGGAGGCTTCCTGGCTGATTTCAGTTCCAATCATGTACAGAACTATAATGGATAACTGCTCTGGTGATCTCTCCTGTGACCCCCTGTGGAATGCAAGACTGTGCCAGAGTCTCCTCCCTGTGCAAGACACATCCCTTGGTCTAAAGTGGGAGCAAAAAACAACCATATGTGTCTTAAAGGTGCAATCACACCTAGAAAATGATTACAATGCTAGCAATAAAAAATAGTAAAGGGAGACTGAATTGACAAATGATTTCACATAATTAAACAAAGTATTTTAATTAACTTAAAATGTATTTCTTGCTTGAATACAAATGAGTCATCCCGCATGCTGCCCAAAACACCATGTTTTAGCTTTAGCGTGCCCAAAATGGGTTAATCCTGTCCAGCCAATAGGGGTGAAAATAAAGCCAAAGACCACGGGTGAAAATAAAGCCAAAGACCACGGGTGAAAATAAAGCATATGCTAGGGCTTTCTGGGATATCTTTCTCTTCATTCCTAATCACATTTAATAGTTTTCATAGTGTGTAAGGCAGAAGGCGTGGCCATGATGTCATCAGGGGTGGGATCTAAAGCAGGAATTGATAGCTGCAGGTAGCCATGATGCATTCAAAGACAGCACAGAGACAACATATCACACTATCACAGATAGACACAGACCTGAGAGGGAGAGCGGCATGGCGAGAGAGAGGGAGAGCGGCACGGCGCGAGAGAGGGAGAGCGGCACGGCGCGAGAGAGGGAGAGCGGCACGGCGAGAGAGAGGGAGAGCGGCATGGCGCGAGAGAGGGAGAGCGGCATGGCGAGAGAGAGGGAGAGCGGCATGGCGAGAGAGAGGGAGAGCGGCATGGCGAGAGAGAGAGCGGCATGGCGAGAGAGAGGGAGAGCGGCATGGCGAGAGAGAGAGAGAGAGAGAGAGAGAGAGGGAGAGCGGCATGGCGAGAGAGAGAGAGAGAGAGAGAGGGAGAGCGGCATGGCGAGAGAGAGAGAGAGAGAGAGAGGGAGAGCGGCATGGCGAGAGAGAGAGAGAGAGGGAGAGCGGCATGGCGAGAGAGAGAGAGAGAGGGAGAGCGGCATGGCGAGAGAGAGAGAGGGAGAGCGGCATGGCGAGAGAGAGAGAGGGAGAGCGGCATGGCGAGAGAGAGAGAGGGAGAGCGGCATGGCGAGAGAGAGAGAGGGAGAGCGGCATGGCGAGAGAGAGAGAGGGAGAGCGGCATGGCGAGAGAGAGAGAGGGAGAGCGGCATGGCGAGAGAGAGAGAGGGAGAGCGGCATGGCGAGAGAGAGAGAGGGAGAGCGGCATGGCGAGAGAGAGAGAGGGAGAGCGGCATGGCGAGAGAGAGAGAGGGAGAGCGGCATGGCGAGAGAGAGAGAGGGAGAGCGGCATGGCGAGAGAGAGGGAGAGCGGCATGGCGAGAGAGAGAGGGAGAGCGGCATGGCGAGAGAGAGAGCGGCATGGCGAGAGAGAGAGAGGGAGAGCGGCATGGCGAGAGAGAGAGAGAGAGAGAGAGAGAGAGAGAGAGAGAGAGAGAGAGAGAGAGAGAGAGAGAGAGAGAGAGAGAGGGAGAGCGGCATGGCGAGAGAGAGAGAGAGAGAGGGAGAGCGGCATGGCGAGAGAGAGAGAGAGAGAGGGAGAGGGCTAGCGGCATGGTGAGAGAGAGAGGGAGAGTGAGAGAGAGGGAGAGGGATGGAGGGAGAGAGAGAACAGAGTGAGGGAGAGAGGGAGACAGAGAGAGAGGGAGGGAGAGAGAGAACAGAGCGAGACAGAGAGAACACAGAGAGAGAGAGAGAGGGAGAGGGAGAGCGGCATGGTGAGAGAGAGAGGAAGAGTGGGAGAGAGGGAGAGGGATGGAGGGAGAGAGAGAACAGAGTGAGGGAGAGAGGGAGACAGAGAGAGAGGGAGGGAGAGAGAGAACAGAGCGAGACAGAGAAAACACAGAGAGAGAGAGAGAGTGCACAGAGAGCGAGCTCATAGAAAGCGGGGGGAGGGGGAGAGGGAGAGCGAGCTCTCAGACAATTCAAGGTAACTATCCATAATACCATCACTTATGACGGGCAAGTTACTAGTGTTAAAATATTATTTTTCAAAAGTATAATATAAATTGTGAGTATTATATTTCTTTTAAAATAAAAGTGCAGGTTAGTAGCCAAGCCATGTTTAAGTACCAGATTGCTCATTATATATAGTAATACAAGTATATTAACTAAAACAAATAAACCAACAATATTTGGAGCCATGACTCCCTGGCTCCTATAATTTGTGAAGCCCTAACCTATATTTTACTTGAATGTAACGTACGTTGCATAAAAACATGACATCAGACAATGTTAAAAAAAAAAAAAATAGATAGAATTCTTGGGTTTCCAAACATGTAGATTATGACGACAAAAATGAATGCAGATACTGTCTCACCGGGGCACAGAAACACAAAATAAGGAGGAGAGAACTGAATATCTTCCGTGAAAAATAAGAATGCCCTACAAACTGAATTAATAACCGCGATCTTCTTAAGGCACAAATATTCCTGGTAAAACAAATTACAATTTATACAAACTTAAGAGCCTATTATAAAAATCTCTAAAAGCAAAGACGTGACTGGCGACATCATTTTCCTGCAAATCTCTGTGCGCACTGCACTATGTTGTCATGGTAAGGACGTGGGATTTCATTTTCTCGTGTCACAGATGCCATATGACAACCCAGATGCTTAGTTACCGCAGTATAATCACATTTTCAGTAACTCATCTGCTCAGGTGCAATGCCCTAAAAGGATTAGATATTCAGGGTGATTTTTGAGGGTGTTTTTATGCAGTGGCCCTTTTTAAAGCTTTTGAAAATCAGTGATTTTTGAACCATATCGGTCAGTTTGCTCTACCTTGCTAATCAACAGAAAAAGTGCAAACTGAAGAAAGATTAAAGAGATTTCCAAGATGCTGTCTTTGTTACCATGGAGACAAGACACTGAACATAGGGCTCAAAGGGTTAGCTGCACATACGTGGAGACAAACAGCATCATATAGCAGCCCATCCTCCTGCCTTCTCAGGGATGCGACAAAATGCAGCCAGAAACACAGAAGAGCAGGGTCCTAATCTAATCAACTGGATCTTTACAGAATGGCAGAGGTGAACATGCTATCCTGTTAATGTGGCACCACTGCACCAATCCCCCCCCCCCCCCCAATGAAAGGATGATCCTGGTAACTAGATTTCCCGTCCCACGCCATTGCTGTGTGCGCGCACGCGTAGCTTGGAGAGGGGAGTTTGCCGCTGTACTGTGTGACCCGGACACATCTCCTGATTATCTCATGCGGTTTTCCCCTTGAACATGAAATCACCAGAGGTCAGCAAGGGAGCAGAAGACTTCCCCGACAATACAAGACCATATAGATTTTAAAGATATATTATATATTTCCCCTTTCTCTAATCCAACACCTGCTGCTTTTATCAGACACATTACATTGACTTATTATATTTAAATACAGATTTTATTTAAAAAATAAATGTGGCACCTGATACCTACCAATAGAAACACTGCATTTGGATGTTTTTAACGCTATGCTAACCTTCAATCCAACAGCAGCACAATGCAGAGATCCACAGAGCAATGTCTGGGCTTCTTCTTGCTTCTTTGTGCAAGGGACTACACATTCCATGATGCCTTGCTGCACAAACTGCCATGACAGATTGAAACAATGTATTAACTGCCTCTGATTGGCCAAAACGAATTATGATTTTTATGCAAATTTTAGCAGGAATTTTCTCAAAATCAATTGTTAGCAAACCCAAGAGATTTAGCAAATTTTAGGATACGTATAATGTTTATTTTTGTATTTTTCCCATGCAAAAAAATTTTTTCTCATACAATACGGACTCTCCTCTATCAGATGCGCTCATAGTCCAGTTCCTTAGATAGGTATTTGAGACTCAAATTAAATTAACCAATGGAATGTCTTGTATGAAGAACTACCAAAGTTTTATAAAGTAAAAAAGATAAGCTCAACCTTTCTGAAGCGACACTTTTAAACTGATTCTTTTGAAGAACTACACTACCAAATCATGCAGCCTATGAAAGCTACTACTATTTCAGTTTCATTAGATGAATTCCTGAGGCAGGGAAGGACTTTGAAGACACAGAAGTTTCTGTACAATGGGAACGTGATCATTTCCCAGGCGAGTTTCTGTGTAAACCAACAGCCGGCAGGAAAACAAGATGGACACGTTTGTGCTTATATATATATATATATATTTTTTTTTTTTTCAAATGAAGTGCAGTTATGCAAAAGCCTGTATAGAAAGAAAGAAACAACAGTGGTCCTTTAACTTTTATATGCAAATAATTGTTTGAGTACTGTATTCCATTTTCTTTTTTCAGGCGATTCTTTCTGCTGCGGTCTCATCAAGATGTGTCCTTGTAAATTAATAAGCTTTCTATTACCCACATTAAAAGCACTGGCAGTTTAAGATTGTTTAGGTAAATGCTTCCTGTAGACTCAAAATTCCCACTTCAGGAAACTGATCAGAAGAAATCAGTATTGTGGATTCCATAGCAGTATAAACAGCAACAACTGGGGCTGTATATTTATTATATTTATAAGCGCAGCACTTCAAAAGATTTAGATATAGAAATCCAGTGGCCCTTAAACACCACCATGAGAAAGTATGTGCGATTCTTCACTTCCCCCAGGGGCGGTGTCCCTTTAAAAATAACTGCATCAGGTTTCATTAAAGATGTTGGATATCACTAAAGAAACTGCAAACGTCTGAATACTAATCTGGAACTAAGATTATCTGCGAGAAACAAGAGAACCAGAACGTGATCATGTTTACGGATAGTGGGCAATGCCAATATACCATCTACCACAGTAAAAAAAAACAAGTGGGCAATATTATCTTATAACGTACTTTGAAAACAACAGTCAGTTTAAATTGTAAAAAGAAAAAAAAACTATAAGCAAAACTACAGTAAGTTACTGTCTTGTACTAATGAAAGGGATAGGGAGCAGAAGTAGTAGTTTACAGACATCTTGCAGATTTGCAAGTACGGTACTAAGAATGATACTTTCTGTGTAGTAAACACACCTACATGCGTGCCTACATACAAGCAGGAGACGCCACACGCGCAAGCGGGAGACGCCACACGCGCAAGCGGGAGACGCCACACGCGCAAGCGGGAGACGCCACACGCGCAAGCGGGAGACGCCACACGCGCAAGCGGGAGACGCCACACGCGCAAGCGGGAGACGCCACACGCGCAAGCGGGAGACGCCACACGCGCAAGCGGGAGACGCCACACGCGCAAGCGGGAGACGCCACACGCGCAAGCGGGAGACGCCACACGCGCAAGCGGGAGACGCCACACGCGCAAGCGGGAGACGCCACACGCGCAAGCGGGAGACGCCACACGCGCAAGCGGGAGACGCCACACGCGCAAGCGGGAGACGCCACACGCGCAAGCGGGAGACGCCACACGCGCAAGCAGGAGACGCCACACGCGCAAGCAGGAGACGCCACACGCGCAAGCAGGAGACGCCACACGCGCAAGCAGGAGACGCCACACGCGCAAGCAGGAGACGCCACACACGCAAGCAGGAGACGCTTCATACAAACTACAACAGAAACCTAAAACAGACCGTCGTTAATATGCAGTATTTCTAGTTTAGTAAAATCAAGCGGTGTGTGATGTGCTCGGCGGCACCAGAAGGAAGGGCAAGTCATAGCTAGAAACACAACAGGAAGACAGAAAGGTCCCGACACCAACCTTACAGGAAACACCCAACTAGAGGATAGATCACGATGTTACAGGTGGATCCATTAAAGGAAATCAGAACCATTTAGGCAATTTGAGTTTTATGAGCACCCTATGAAACCTTAATACAGATTCCTGCCATTTTTATAAAAATGTTTATAAAATAGACAAGTCAAAAAGCGATACCGATACAAGTATGAACTAAAAACAGTAAACAAAAAGATGAACAAAAAATTGGGGGGAAAAACAAGAAAGACAAAATGAATTGGCCAGAGTCAAGTGAGAAATAGACCAGCACTGTGAATAATGTCCTGATAGGTCAGTACGTCTATAGATCAGGTTGTAGATAAGAACACAGCAGAGTAAAATAAAGAGCAATACATCTCAGCATAGCATGTAGCTTACACAAACAGTAATAGAAGGCGGGCAGGTAAGGGGAATGTGTGAGCTATAAGACATTAAGATAGTGGGTCCGAAAGCCTAAGTCGATGTTAATGCACAAATACTTTGCATTAAAAAATGTAATCATTTTTAATTCAAAAGGTTTCCGCTGTTGGATAGTTCTGAAATACCCTCGGAGTACTTTTATTTTGAGGTTCTGGATGGAGTGATTCTCCTGAGTGAAATGGTGTCCAACTGGAGTAAAATAGCTGTCTTCATGGTGCTTTTTGATGGAACTTCGGTGGAGGTTCATTCGCATGTGAAGTTTCTGGCTGGTTTCCCCAATGTTGCACCCCCTTTTCACATACAGTACATTGTATAATGTACACTACATTGGATGATGTACATGAATATGTGCCTCTGATGTTGTGGGTCTTGTTGTTGTGCATGGCTGTGTCCTCTTTGCAGATGTGTTGGCATAAAGGCGCTCATTGCAGCCAGTGGCGCAATACTTAGGCGAGCCTCGTGAACTGAGGCTCGCCAGCAGCGCAGCACTTAGGCTGCAATGAGCGAGCTGGAAACGCAACTGCAAGCCTCGTGAAGCAAGGCAAGCAGTTGTTCAACTCTAAAAACCTACCCCCACCAAAAAAAAAATCATGTACAAAAAATGATAACACACTCACACACACCCAGGGGGCGAAAAAAGCACATTTTCAGAAACAGCATGAAAACGAGGCTCAGCAACGCCAGGCTTGCAGAACTTACTGTCTTCAGCGTTGTGTATTTTGTAACACCTACACAAACAACGCCAGGCACGCGGGACTTAGAACATAAAACCAACAGCAGTCACCACGCGCCATGCAAACATTCACCATACACACAGAGGAGAAAATACACAGGGAAGGGACAGAGGGGAGATGCTGCAGAGACACATGGGGGCTTACAATGAGCACCGTTAGTGGAAGAGGCTTGCGATGAACGCTGAAGGTGATCATTGCAAAGCAGGAGAGTTGAAGTACAAGGGCGGGGGGGGGGGGGGCTCGCAATGAGCACCAAATGGCGCTTATTGGGGGGCACGCAATGAGCACCAAGGAGGAGCAAAAGCCCGTTCACCACAAACCTCGTAAAGCGCAGCGAGCAGTTAAAGCACGTGGGACTAAGGCTGCAATGAGGCAGGACTTAGGCTGCAAAGGGGGACTTGCTGGAGCTCATCCAGAGACACGCGGGACTTAGCTGCAATGAGGCCTCATCGCGAGGCCCCTGGACTTTGCTATGGACTCAAAATTACGGCCGATATGATGGACTACGGGGCTCGCAAAAATACGACTTCAACGGCCAAACCGTCGAACTGGTAAAGACGGCAAAAAACAGGCAAATATGCTTTAAATTCACTTACACACAGCACATGGGCAATCAGCGCCTGCTACGCAAATGGTGCTCAGAGGAGCCAAAAGGTGCACATTGTGTGGCAAATAGCATTGCCAGCCTTACAATTTTGACGGGCAATTTCCTAGTCACATATATAGTTGTGGATCTTTGCGATGTTGGCGATGTTTGCAATGTTGGCCAAGCTTTTACGTCCTGAGGCGTGACGTTGGCGCATGCACGACTTAGGCTGCAATGAACGCCCTCTGCGAGCCTCACACCAAAAAAGCCAGGCGCGAGGGACTTTGAAAATAAAACAAAAGGCCTTCAGCGCGCAACACGCAAGCATACAGCAGACATACACAGAGGAGAAACACAGGGAAGGGACAGGAGGAAGATGCTGGAACGAGACACATGGCATTCCCAAGCACAAAAATTGCAGGTTAACGAAACATGCAATGAGAGGCCCGTACAGTAGGCGGGAGGAAAGGCTTGCAATGAGCGCCGGAAGCGCTCAGTGTGGGGCTTGCGATGAGCGCCGAAGGTGATCAGTGCAAAGCAGGAAAGTTGAAGTACACAGGGGAGAGGCTCACAATGAGCGCCACACGATGAGCTGAAAGCGCTCAGCGCAGGGCTCGCAATGAGTGCCAAAGGTGCTCAGAGGAGCAAAAGCCTAACATTGTGCAGCATTGCCAGCCTTGCAATTTTATTCCCGTCATTTTTGATGGGCAAGTTCCTAGTTCTACATATATTGGTCTGCATACAACCTTTCCTCGCTCCCAATATTAATTTGACTGCCTAATTACAAACCTGGATGGCTCCTATTATGCAAATGAATCTGCCCCTCTGCATTAAAGCCCTGGCATTTTTTGTTGCCACAGTTCCATTTTGATTGAATGCAAATAGAGCTTTGAAATCTCCTTCTATCTCTGGGTGCGGAACACCAGAAACCATTATGGTAGATTCCAGTGGAGCTTGCGTGTTTATAATAGTATGTACCTACGATTTATTACCTATTTCTTACTTTCTCGACAAATGCCCATTGACAAGATTAGTTTCCAAATGTCGGGCTCCAGTAAGTTTATACACAAAGCGTTCCTACTTATGATCTGTTTGTCCCGTACATCATTTCAAATTGGTGATATTTGTATAATAAGGGGGCTAAGTTACAACGGGACATCACTTCAATAGCTTACTAAGGTCTACAGGGAATGGACGTTTATTCCACTGAACCTCCTTGAAGCGTCTCCAAGGTGTTCTAAACCCCTGGGTTGTGATGACAGATGTGAGGGGGCATCTCTCAGGCTGCCGCATTTTCACAGTGCGGATGCCGAGATGTCTTTTCACATCGCTAGAAAAGTCAACATTTTAGTCCATCAAGTACACAGATACTCAGAGTTTTGCTTAGGTATAAAACAACAAAGCACAGATTAAGAAACAATTTCAACAATTTACCCGTCTTACAAGCTACATATGCTAAGAGAAATCCGCATTTATGTCTATAAGATATGAAATACATCAGTTTGAAATGCTTACTTGTATATAAACCAGGGTTTAGCAACTCCCAGAAAAAATTATAACCTGGCTCCTAAACAACATGAGTGGCTACTAATTTTCAGATATATTTGTCAACCCCAGGCCTAAATATATTATATAGTGAAAGTATTACAAAAAAGCTTATAATTATCTGTATGGTCAGAGCCTAGGTCCAATAGTGGGGATGTTGTAGAAATAATCTGCCGTTTTAGGTTTACACTACATTCTTAAAAGTGGGAAAAATGGTTTTAAAACAAAAACAATCACTATTATATATAACTATATAACTATTACATGCATCTATTACATAGCACTATTCTTGAGCTTGCTATTTTACAAGAGAGAACAAAACTAAGATGCTAAGAGTAGAAAGTAGAATTATTTAGTGAAAGGAATTTATGGAGATTTCCTTTTTGCTGTAGATAGCAGGTAAAGGAAAACAACAATGGTGGGTGCTATGTACAGCATACTAGTGTGACAGTTATGGCGTTGATACACGTACAAACAGCCAAAAGGGTATGGATTATATATAGAAATATATCTAAAACAATGTAAACAACTAAGAAAAGAAAAAAATACTGTCTAGTTTGTTTGGTTTTTACACCGAGCATAAAAATAATTCCCTCATCGCCACATCATATGATAAAATGCACAGGGATTGTGACTGCCACCATGATCTGGCCCAGCTTGGAAAGATGCAGCAGAAAGGAGACAACAAAGGTCCCAGCTATTACAGGAAGAAAAAGCACATATATAAATTGCAGTTAGATATATATCCTGGCTTATTTATTGTGTGTAATAACTGGCACGTTGACCCTACAATATGAACAGGAGAGTCTGTAGTGGGCTCTAAAAAGGAAACGCGCCCGTCATTTTAGCTTCAAGAGAACTGAATCAGTTTGGATCATGAAGAATAAATCACCAAAGCAAAATATAAAATGTACGTAAAATACCTCAATGTACTAACATGTAAACCTACACTTAAATATAAAACATAAAAACACAGCCGCCCACTTATTATCTTTCACTAGCGAATTGCCCGTCAAAAAATGACGGCAATGAAATTGTAAGGTAGCTAAATGAATAAATGAATATAGTGTACCTATTTTGAAGCATTGTGATGAAGAGCTGGCAATCTGTGTTGATGTTGCTGCAGCATTAGTGGTGTGGAGCTGCTGTGTAAGCGTGATGAATGTGTGCAGTGTAACACTGTGCGTGCGCGAGACCAAACCGTTAGCGTAGTGGTGTACTTCCGCATTGGTGTAAAATGGCGAGTAATGTGTGGTATAGGTCTGTATCGGAATATCCGTAGGTGTTTTGTGGTGTTTTGCGAGTTTAGAGTGCTGTAGCCTCGTTTTCGTTTTGTTCGGCGGCCATTTTTTCTCTCGCTTAGATTTTTTTTTAGTCTCTAAACTGTTTTATTTCGAGTAAAATCGAGGTGTAAGTTGCATTTTTGAGGTCCTGGGTGCTCCCTCTTGGTGTAGGTAAGTTTTTTATGTATGTGCTGTGTGTATGTATTGTGTTTTAAATGTTTGTATGTCGGCGTGTTGCGTCCGA
Source organism: Discoglossus pictus (assembly GCA_027410445.1). Taxonomy (NCBI): domain Eukaryota; kingdom Metazoa; phylum Chordata; class Amphibia; order Anura; family Alytidae; genus Discoglossus; species Discoglossus pictus. The sequence continues at coordinate 20,913 of JAPZIH010000036.1, read as the reverse complement.
TGTTTGCGAGGTCGTAATGTGTGGTAACGTGTTTCGTACGTTGTTTGCGTTCCTCGTAAAATTTAGCGAGTGTCGTAATTTGTGTGTCGTGTTTTTTGAGTAGCGACGTGAATTTTGCGAGTGTTTGAGGCCCTTGCCCAGTGACCTCGCCAGCAACTGAGTCCCTCGCTTCGCGAGGGGCCTCAGTTGCTGGCATGGAGCGCCTTTGGCGCTCCATGCCAGCAACTGAGGCCCTTGCCCAGTGACCTCGCCAGCAACTGAGGCCCTCGCTTCGCGAGGGGCCTCAGTTGCTGACATGGAGCGCCTTCGGCGCTCCATGCCAGCAACTGAGGCCCGTGCCCAGTGACCTCGCCAGCAACTGAGGCCCTCGCTTCGCGAGGGGCCTCAGTTGCTGGCATGGAGCGCCTTCGGCGCTCCATGCCAGCAACTGAGGCCCTTGCCCAGTGACCTCGCTACGCGAGGGCCGCGGCTCGCTGCGCGAGGCCCGCGGCTCGCTACGCGAGGGCCGCGGGCTCGCTACGCAAGCCCGCAAGCGTGAGCAACGACTCGTACGCTCACAACTATATATGTGATAAGCATTTATGCTGCTGGGGAAGCTTCACCAAATCAACTTCCTGAGGTAGGAGACTGAATACACAGGAAGTGTCTGCAAGATTAAATTGCCAGGACACACCCGCCAAGAGTGCCAGGACACACCCGCCAAGAGTGCCAGGACACACCCGCCAAGAGTGCCAGGACACACCCTCCAAGAGTGCCAGGACACACCCTCCAAGAGTGCCAGGACACACCCTCCAAGAGTGCAAGGACACACCCTCCAAGAGTGCAAGGACACACCCTCCAAGAGTGCAAGGACACACCCTCCAAGAGTGCAAGGACACACCCTCCAAGAGTGCAAGGACACACCCTCCAAGAGGGCAAGGACACACCCTCCAAGAGGGCAAGGACACACCCTCCAAGAGTGCAAGGACACACCCTCCAAGAGTGCAAGGACACACCCTCCAAGAGTGCAAGGACACACCCTCCAAGAGTGCAAGGACACACCCTCCAAGAGTGCAAGGACACACCCTCCAAGAGTGCAAGGACACACCCTCCAAGAGTGCAAGGACACACCCTCCAAGAAAAGTAACCAGTGCGAAAAAGAAAAATGGAACCATACAGTGAAAAATAATGACATATAGAATATAAGCATTGTATTTATATATATTTATGTTTGCTCTTTAAACCCTTTGCTCAATACAAAGTTCAATGATTGAAAAGCAGCCCAGAAAGCATTGACCGCAATAGTTCTGCAAGACAAATCTCAATAACCCAATAGTCAGATAGTGACTACCAAGGCTTAGTATCCTCTTGTATATTACAGACAAGATCCGCTGATGTTTAGGATCAGTCACAAGTTCCATCACAGTAAAGAGAAGCAGAAAATAACAGCAAAGGACGTAAAGACCTCATTCTGTGCTTATAACTGCTCTCTAATGTCTTCTGAGATTAAGTTAGACAGGTTGGTTATAATATATATATATATATATATATATATATATATATATATATATATATATATATATATAATGAGTGGGATACATATATAAGCAGGACTCGTATCTATGCATAATACCCATCCAGGAACAGACCCAGGGAAGAGAAGGTTGCTATGGGAACAATCCTATGAGGGTGCCCACGACTGAGCTTTGGACTACCATTGCATCTCAAAGGGCTGCAGGAAGCGGTTCATGAACCCTGCAATGGGATGGAACATTTATATTAAAATATATATTGACGTTTCCCTGTTTTTAACTTTTACCAATCCAGCATATGCGTCTTATCTCAGACACGCATACTACATGGAGTCACTATATACACATATATGCTTACATACAATGCCTTGCAAAAGTATTCACCCCCCTGGTCATTTTTTTGTGTTTTGTTGCCTCACAACCTGGAAGTAACATGGATTGTTTGAGGATTTGCATCATTTAATTTACAGAACACGCCACAACCTTGAAGATGTTTTTATTTTATTTTTATTGTGAAACAAACAACAAATAGGACAAAATAACAGAACAAGTCCCTGTGCATAACTATTCACCCCCCTAAAGACAATACTTTGTAGAGCCACCTTTTGCGGCAATCACAGCTCCAAGTCGCTTTGGATAAGTCTCTATGAGTTCGCCACATCTTACCACTGGGATTTTTGCCCATTCCTCCTTGCAAAACTGCTCCAGCTCCTTCAAGTGGGATGGTTTGCGCTTGTGAGCAGCAATCTTTAAGTCTGACCACAGATTTCCTATTGGATTGAGGTCTGGGCTTTGACTAGGCCATTCCAACACATTTACATGTTTCCCCTTAAGCCATTCAAGTGTTCCTTTAGCCGTGTGTTTGGGGTCATTCTCCTGCTGGAAGGTACAGGTACAAGAACATCCATCTTTCCCAGTCCCTGCTGCTGAAAAACATCCCCACAGCAGGATGCTGCCACCCCCATGTTTGATGGTGTTCTTTATGTGATGTGTTGGGTTTGCGCCAGACATAGCGTTTTCTTTGATGGCCTAAAAGTTCACTTTTAGTCTCATCAGACCAGAGCACCTTCCTCCATACATTTTGGGAGTCTCCCACATGCCATTTTGTTTTTTGGTGAAAGTAATGGCTTTCTTCTGGCCACTCTGCCACAAAGCCCAACTCTATGGAGCGTACGGCTTGTTACAGTTACATAATAATTAAAATTGAAAAAAAGACTTTCAGTCCATCAAATTCAACCTTTTAAGATCTTCTCTGATCTGCAATATGCAGATTAAATATGAATTACTTTGTTAATTTATTATTAATCAATTATTTTTTTTTTTTTATTTTTTTTAATTATTAATCCAGAGGAAGGCAGAAGACAGAAAAAAAAATGTAAGACTTAGCCAGTCTCAAAGGGAGAAAACAAATAATTCCTTCCTGACCCCAGACACTGGCAATCGGATTTCTCCCTGGATCAATACTCTCTCTCTAATTACCCAGGATAACCCTGAATTCCCTTTTTATTTAGAAATAAATCCAGTCCCCTTTTAAAGTTACCTATTTAATCCACTGTCACCACCTCCTCTGGTAGAGAATTCCACAGTTTAACCACCCTTACTGTGAAGAACCCTTTTCTTTCTTTAAGGTGGAATCTTTTTACTTCTAACCTCAAGGGATGTCCTCTTGTCAGTTGAAAACCTCTTGGCACAAAAAGCTCCCCCGACAAATCTTTATACTGACCCTGGATGTATTTATATAAGGTAATCATATCCCCTCTTAGGGGGCTTTTTTCTAGAGAAAATAAGTTTAATTTGGTTAGTCTTTCTTCATAACTTAGCCCCTCCATTCCCCTTATTAGTTTTGTAGCCCTTCTCTGTACCTTTTCCAGCTCTAAAATGTCCTTTTTATGAAGTGGCGCCCAAAATTGTCCTCCATATTCCAAATGAGGGCGTACTAGGGATTTGTATAGTGGCAGAATTATATCTTCTTCCCTGGCTTCTATACCCTTCTTAATAGATGCTAATATTTTATTTGCCTTTGCAGCTGCTGCTTGGCATTGAGCACTGTTACCTAGGTGGTTGTCCACGAGTCTCAATATCTGATACCCCGAGATTTGCTCCATTAAGATTATAAATTGCATGGCTATTTTTTCTTCCCAGATGCATAACTTTACATTTATTCATATTAAATCTCATCTGCCATTTAGATGCCCATTCCTCAATTTTATGTAAATCCCCTTGGAGGGAAAGCACATCATTATCTGATTTAATTAACTTGCACAACTTTGTGTCATCAGCGAAAATGGAGACCCCACAATCCAATCCTACCTCTAAGTCATTAATAAATATGTTAAAAAGAAGAGGACCTAATACTGAACCCTGAGGAACCCCACTTACCACATTAGTCCAATGGGAGTATGTTCCGTTTACAACAACCCTTTGCTTCCTGTCTTTTAGCCAGCTCTCAATCCGTGGCAGATATTAACTGCAAATCCTGTATCTCTTAGTTTGCACAATAGTCTTCCATGTGGCACTGTATCAAAAGCCTTTGCAAAATCCAAAAAGACTACATCCCCTAAGTTGCCTTGATCCAGGTTCCTACTAACCTTCTCATAGAAACTAATTAGATTTGTTTGACATGACCTATCCCTCATAAATCCATGTTGGCTCCTACTTATAATCCTGTTCAAATCTACATATTCTTGTATATTATCCCTTATTAACCCTTCTAAAAGCTTCCCCACTACAGAAGTGAGGCTCACTGGTCTATAATTCCCCGGATTTGCTCTTGCTCCCTTTTTAAATATAGGTATCACCTCTGCTTTTCTCCAGTCATCTGGTAGAGACCCTGTGCTGAGCTAATCTTGAAAAATTTAAAATAATGGTTTGGCTATTACAGAACCCAGTTCCCTCAGGACCCGTGGATGTATTCCCTCAGGACCCGGGGCTTTATTAACATTTATTTTTTCCAACCTCTTTTGGATTACTTCCTGTGTTACCCAATTATTTAGCAAAGGTAGTGTAGCCCCATTATGTTGCCGTGTCCCAACCACTGGTACCTCCCTTGTGTATACCGAAGAAAAGAACCTATTTAGCTCATCTGCCTTTTCCTGGTCACTAATTAGCAGACGGTATCACATTGTAATGTTCCTATAGCTTCCTTCCTCACCTTCTTCCCATTAATATACTTAAAAAATATTTCAGGGTTAGTCTTACTCTCTTTTGCAATTCATTTTTAATTTCCTATGTTAGCCAGTCTAATAGCCCTTTCCTTGTACTCCCTTAAAGCCGTCTCTGTCCCCTCTTGTGTGTATAATGTAAATGTCTGTTTTTTTCCACCGTATCTTGATCTTTAAATCATTGTTAAGCCACATTGGATGGGATTCACTCCTTTACTTTTATTCCCACTTGGTATATGCCGATGTGTATGTATATTTAGTAAGGATTTAAATGTTGTCCATTTATGGTCAGTGCTTTTACCCATCATGCCTCTGTCCCAGTCTAGACTTTGTATTGCTGCCCTTAGACCGTTAAAATCTGCCCTTTTAAAATTAAGAGTTTTTGTTGGCCCCTTAATGTTATGTTTTTTACTTCAATCTCAAATGAGACTGTGTTGTGATCACTGTTTCCCAAAGGTTGCCCTATTTCAACATTTGATACTATATCAATATTATTTGTGATGACTAAATCCAAGATGGCGTCATTTCTAGTAGGCTCTTGTATAACCTGGGCCAGATAATGATCCCTGAGTGTACTCAAGAACCTGCTCCCCTTAGCTGAACTGCTGGTCTCATTTATCCAGTTTATTTCAGGGTAATTATAATCTCCCATTATTAGAACTTGCCCGTGCTTAGCTGCATTTCCAATCTGTAACAATAATTGTATTTCCTCACTTTCAGCTATATTCGGGGGTTTATAGCATACTCCAACTAATATACTTTTAGAATTTGCTGCTCCGCTATTTAACTCTACCCACAAACATTAAACTTTATCACTAGGTCCACCATAAATATCTTCTCTGACTATAGGCTTAAATACAAGCTTAACATACAGACAACTCCCTCCTCCTTTTTTACCATTGCCTCTATCTTTCCTAAATAGGTTATAACCATCCAGATTAACAGTCCAGTCATGAGATTCATCCCACCACGTTTCAGTAATGCCTATTAAATCCCATTTTTCATTAATTGCTAATAATTCTAACTCTCCCATTTTTCCTGGCAAGCTTCTGGCATTAGCAAGCATACACCTTATGTTATGAGTCTGTAGTGCTGAAGTGCCTGCCACTGCACTTGAGTTACTTAGTACTACCTCCCTATTGACTATACTAACCCTCCCCGTCCCCTATGAGTTGTTAATTCATTGCTTATACCCTCTACACTTTCTACACAATTACTTCCATCTAGTCCTTCCACCCACCTTCTAGTTTAAAAATTCCTCCAGCCTTTCTACCATCCTATCCCCTAGTACAAAAGCTCCTTCATCATCATGGTGCAATCCTTTCCTGCTGTAGAGATTCTACCCAAGTGAGAAGTCAGCCCAGTGCTTTAAAAACCCAAACCCCTCCTTAGTGCACCACATCTTTAGCCACACATTAACCTCCCTAAGCTCCTTCTGCCTCCCTGGGCTAGCACGTGGCACTGGTAGTATCTCAGAAAATACTACATTGGGGGTCCTTGCCTTCAGCTTATTACCTAGTTCTCTAGAATAATTCTTTAGGACACTCCGTCTTCCACTAACTTTGTCATTGGTACCAATATGTACCAAGACCGCCGGTTCATTTCCAGCCCCTCCCAATAATTTGTCTACCCAATCCACAACATTGTCGTCCTATGTACAAATACTCCAGTCTCTGCTGTGGATCTCTGCAGCTCCTCCAGGGTTACCTTAGGTCTCTGTGCTGCCTCTCTGATTAATGCCCTCATTGCCCAGTCCGTGAGTTTTGGTGGGCGGCCGTCTCTTGGCAGGTTTGCTGTTGTGCCATGTTCTTTCCATTTGGTTAGGATAGATTTGATGGTGCTCCTGGGGATCATCAAAGATTTGCATATTTTTTTATAACCTAACACTGACTTGTACTTCTCAACAACATTGTCCATTACTTGTTTGGAGAGTTCCTTGGTCTTCATGGCAGTGTTTGGTTAGTGGTGCCTCTTGCTTAGGTGTTGCAGCCTCTGGGGCCAGTCAAAAATGGTGTGCATATGTAACGATAGATCATGCGACACTTAGATTGCACACAGGTGGGCATCATTTCACTAATCATGTGACTTCTGAAGGTAATTGGATGCACTGGAGCTTTTTATGGGCTTCATAACAAAGGGGGTTATTACATACGCACATGCCAATTTTTTGTTTTCTTTTTCTAAAAAATAGTTTTAGGTATATATTTTTCTCATTTCACTTCACGAAATTAGACTATTGTGTTCTGATCGATTACATCAAATTTGGATTAACAGAACATTTAACTTAAGGCTGTAATGTAACAAAATAGGTCAAAAAGTCAAGGGGGTGAATACTTTTGCAAGGCACCTACCAATAGAAATACTGCATTTGGGTACAGATTTGAACCCTTTACCAACCTTCAAGCCAGCAGCAACACAATGCAGAGACAGCACACATAAGTGTCTGACTCTCCCCCCCCCCCCCCCCCTTCTGTTCCCGAGTGAATACAGGACTACACATCCCATGATTCTTTGGTTCACAAACAGGCTTTAGAGATTGTTAAAATGTATTAGCTGCCTGCAATTGCCCAAAACCAATGATGAATTCTATGCTAATTTTAGCTTGGATATGCAGGAGTGTTAACGCTGAAAATCAGCCGTTTGTAAACTCAAGAGATTTAGCAGACAAAAGGGGGAGTTTGTTAATATTTATTTTGGTATTTTTTCATGCAATACAAGAAGTTTTTATACACTACTGACTCTCCTGTATCAGATGCATTCCTAAGATTACTGACAAATTAACAAAGCTAGCTTGTGAGCCCAATGAATGTGAGTTAGTTTAGCTTTGTCATTACATTTCCATAAGGTACCAGAGACATCGATTCATTTTCACCATCTAAAAATGCTAAGCCAGGAGTTGATAAATATATATGAAAATTAGGTTCATCCCACATGCTATTTAGACTATACAGTGGCTCTTTAGAGTACAGTGGCTCTTTAATACATACATCACATCCTGTGTACTAGGGAGGTGTTTATAGGTTTGAGACAAACGCGAGTCTTTAGGTAAAGGAACGTTTTTCATGATCTGATGCTATTCGGAGGCTGTCTCCATGTACAGGATCATATGAACAACCTCAACATTAGATCCTTATATGTTACTCTGTGCTTGGAGACAAACTTATCATGGAAATAAATGGGATCTGATAAAGATATTACTCACTCCTTAAAATCCTACAGCTCTGTGTCACTGGAAAAGTTTTATTATAAAGAAAACAGCTCTTCTATCCTACATATTACAATAGAGTCATGTTCATTGGGCTTGTGTCACCCTGAAGTGCGCCAGACCCCGGGAGGGTCATAGTTACAACATGGCACCAGTGATCTCACACAACATTGGTGCTCCACAAACCCCCTACAACGCCTTTATCAACAGACTGATTGGAACTTTAGGAATAGGAAATTGTCACAAGAGCCCCCTCAATGAAAAAGATTAAAAACTGGAGTTCACGATTTTATATGAAACTTGGGAGCCAGCAGTCTTTTTTGGGAGGAAGACAATGGATTATATACAGAAATACGTAAAGGGCAACGAAAAAAGTCAAGAGCCTGAAGTAAAATTAGCTCCTTCACTCCAGAGATTTGTTAAGTCCTGAATTAAAGGGATTTTGCTGAATCCTATTTCAGTATCATAATCAACCTATCTCCCTTAACATTGTAGGCTCACTTAGAAGACATGGTAGAAATAGGATACTAAACATTCAGATAAGTAAAGCAGGAAAAAATGGATTAAAATGATTCTGTAGCGCTATACAGGGGTAAGTACAAAGCAATTCTAACACATTGCAAAACATGGAGGACCCAGTCTGAGCTTAGAAGCCATGGTACATAGAGCTTTACACAAAGCACCAACACAAGGTTTCAATCTATAAATCACAACAGTCTGCCAATGAAGCCTACATACTACTAGAGAGGCACTTCCAGTTAGTTTCAAGGAAAATGTTTTACCTAATATTTTAATAACAGTTGTCAAATTGTGAGTCGTCGTCAAGCTGCGTCCCTCGCAGAGGTGGAGGCTCCAACGTCGGCTGCAATGAGCTGAAGGCTCATGGCAGGCCGCAAATGCAGCCCCTCGCAAATCGAGGGCCCGAATTTGTGGATGTGGAGTCTCTACGACGCCTCACTCGCGGAAAAAAAAACAACCCAGAAAAGCGGGACTTTGAAAACAAAAACCCCGCCGCGAGACTTAGAGAAAAAAAAATACGACCCGCAGGACTTAAAAAAAACAATAATATGAGGTCCCAAAAATACGAAGTTAACGGACGAAATGCACACCACAAACACACCACAAACACTGAAAAAAAAAAAAAAAAAACATCACACACAGCACGGAGCCAGGACATCTGGGGTGAGGTTGCACGCAAATTAAAGTCGAATTTAAGGAGTTTCGGAACTCAAAAATCGGCTAAGCAAAAAAAGAAAAAAAAAAGGCGGCAAACTGAAAACAAGGCTACACGACAGAGAAATTTGCAAAACACCGCCAGGCACGTATGACTTTTGCCAGGGACGTACGAGGTACAAAAATATACAGTTAGAAAAACACGGAAAATGCTTGCGAGACGCGTAGCACATAGACAAACAACGCCATTTTAGAACACTAACTTGCAACTAATAACATAACGAATCTAAAATGGCGATTTATACAACAAAACCAACGGTTTGTCCTTGCGCACAAAGATACTTCGCTCTTCAGGCTATTCATTGCTGCATATATCACTTACAAATAGGTAAAGTATATTACATTTTTAAGAGGCTCGCAATGAGCGCCAAAGGTCCTCAGAGTAGAAAAAGCTTTACATTGTGTGTCAAACAGCATTGCCAAGGCTTCAAATGTTATTGCCCCGTCATTTTTGACAGGCATGTCGCTAGTATTTTAATAATGCATAAAACATGCCATTTTAAATGATGAAAAGTTGTAACTTTTGAAATGATATCATTACACTTTTCACAGCCAGTGAATGGTGTATCAGAAGTAAAGTCACACCTTCCTTGACTCCTACAAAACATATCCTTGCTTCTTAAAGGAATTCCTCAGCTTCCTAAGAAAATATATATTGATGGAATTGTAGACAAAGGTCAGTACTGGAGAGCCACACAGGCTAGGATTTCAGAGTTATAGGCAGCTGCTAAATCCGCTGTGAATTGAATCATTATGCAGAAAACCAACATGTGACTGGTGAAATGCAAGTTATCTAAAGGATTTTAAGCTTTCTTTTATGAATGACACACTATCCATTTGCAAACAAAAACTATATTTAAAGAGAGGAAGAATACCTTAATATTGTATGTATTTTGTCCACCCAGACGGACACTTTAAACCTGTATAAAATAAACCAACATTTACTTGCTTCTTTTTTCTACCGGATTTACAAATGTATCATACAAATACAAACCGGAAGTTTGTACACCCAGATAAGCAAATAAAAAGAACATTATTGATACAGAAACCGTGAAAATGGTGCACCTTGATCAAAATGATTATTAGTACATATGAAGATCAGGAGCGGACAAACGTACGTCACGCTTGGAGTAAGAAACCAATTAGGAGGAATTGTGTTGTATTGGCTACCATATACAATGCTCCCATGCTTGGCAACACACAAATACTCAGACACAGGAGTTTAACAAATGGTAACATCCATTAAGAAATCAACAGTAAAACTGAAATAAGATTCCACCTTTTCTCAATGTAATCTGCGTGATAAAACGCTGAGTCATAGAGAGCGAAAGGCGGCCTCGGCATTCAAAATAAAAATACTTATTTTACTCAAAGAAATGACTGTTAAAGTTCCCAGTGTACATATAGTGTATGTGGATATGTATTTCCTTGTAATGCTTGATGCTCCCATCCCCCAGCCTGCATGTCTTTCTCTGAGGACGCCAGTGATCTCATCAGGCTGCTCACGCTACAGAGGGAGGGAAGTGGCAGCAATCAGGGGCGAGGCAGAGGGGAGACGGACCCTACACAGGCCTGGTGGTTATATGAGAGGAGCGTGAGAGAATAAGGCACATGATGCAACAGGAAAGATGGCAGCCGAATGTACATGCAAACACGATCATTAGATTAGGAATTACAAGGATTTCTACACCGCTAAAAATAGTCAAAGTCCCCATTTCCTTTACTAAAACATATGACTATAGATTTATATATTGTATTTATAGTTTAATGTAATGAAAGATTAAAAGCATAGACTGAAACATG
>JAPZIH010000036.1:0-5000 GCA_027410445.1 Discoglossus pictus | reverse complement strand
TCGGCTGCCCCCCTCCCCCCCCCCACCTGAGAGGGCAGAGCCTCCCCACCATGATCTACCAACCCGCCCGGGTCACTCGGCTACCCCCCCCCCCCCCCCCCCCCACCTGAGAGGGCAGAGCCTCCTCACCATGAGCTACCAACCCGCCCGGGTCACTCGGCTGCCCCCCCCCCCCCCCCCCACACCTGAGAGGGCAGAGCCTCCCCACCATGAGCTACCAACCCGCCCGGGTCACTCGGCTGCCCCCCCCCCTGCCCGGGTCACTCGGCTGCCCCCCCTCCACCTGAGAGGGCAGAGCCTCCCCACCATGATCTACCAACCCGCCCGGGTCACTCGGCTGCCCCCCCCCCCCCCCCCCCCCCCACACCTGAGAGGGCAGAGCCTCCCCACCATGAGCTACCAACCCGCCCGGGTCACTCGGCTGCCCCCCCCCCTGCCCGGGTCACTCGGCTGCCCCCCCTCCACCTGAGAGGGCAGAGCCTCCCCACCATGATCTACCAACCCGCCCGGGTCACTCGGCTGCTCCCCCAACTGAGAGGGCAGAGCCTCCCCACCATGAGCTGCCAACCCGCCCGGGTCACTCGGCTGCCCCCCCTCCCTTTGTCCGGGTCACCCTGCTGCCCCCCCTCCCTTTGTCCGGGTCACCCTGCTGCCCCCCCTCCCTTTGTCCGGGTCACTCGGCTGCCCCCCCCTGCCCGGAAAAGGCCTGAAGCAGAAAAGGTCATTTAGAAAACTTGTCTAATTCTCACTGGACTAACACGGGTACTCCAAACTATGTTATGTGTGTTCAGTCGTGTCTGACTCTCAGTGACCATATGGACCGCAGCACACAAGGCCTGTTGGTCTGTTTCTGATTGTGCTTATCCATATGGTTTTCTTGGGCTGCCAGTTCCTGCAATTTGTCTGACCTCTCTGCTATAACCTGCCCATCTTGGGTGATAGTATACATGCTATAGCTCACAGCTTCATTGAAGGACACGGTAGTGACCCAGACGGGGATATATGTGTGTGCATACCAGGCTGAGGTCCGGTATGATGACACAAGCAGATCTACGTGGCAGGAAGAGGTTTGGCCAGTGCTGGGTGAGGCCGTCTTGACCCCCACCCCCAGGGCTGACCGGCCGTGTCTGGATCAGGCCTTTGGCTTATCACGTTACATTGCGTCGGGTAGGGACAATAGTTTTCAGGTCCTATTATATATTATCACCCAAAGAGTCTGACGTTTTATCTTCGTGTTTATTTATTTATTTATTTATTTTACATTTATCAAAACCCTCATTTTTGAGGAATCAAAGATAAACCTAAAGCGGTCGTGTTAAGGAGGCTTGTATTTTACTTGTTTATAAGCAGTTACACATGAAATGAGTATAAATGACCGCTCCGTCATGTCACCCAAACAACGTCGCTATATATATATATATGTGATGCCTTATTTATTTAGAGAGTTTATCACGTGTGGTGTATATTGTAACAAACTATAGGAAGTATTTAGTGTTCAGTCGTGTCCAACCCTCTGTGGACCAGAGCACATTAGGCACATCTTGTGTCTGGTTGTGCTTATATATAAGGTTTTCTTGGCAAAGATACTGGAGTGGTTTGCCAGTTCCTTCTCCAGTGGACCACAATAATTCTGCCTTCTCTTCTATCACCTTCCAATCTTGGTAAAGCTCACATAAATACCATTGCTTTCTTAGCCTATACATCTTAAGCAAGGTGTAGATAAATATAAAAGGTCCTGGGATGTCACTGCGCTCCTTGGCTGATTCTGTTACTTTCTCACCTGATTAGGACATTTTCATCTTTCCAGATTTCATTACATCTTAAAACAAAATTCTCTAATATATTTAGTTAGCACCATATGTGAAAATCTTTTTGTTGCATTGTGAGATTTTATTTACATTTTGCCCGGTCCTTTTTCTGCGTCTCGTTACTGTAAACGACCCTCTCGCTTTAAGCAAAAACTGAATCTGTAGCAACTACTTTATGGTCATGTTCATAAATCATCACCGGTAGGATAGGCACAAGCGACATTCGCAGGTTACTGTAACAAACGTATGATCTTCATTTAGCCGGTCAGACTGTAACCAGGAAACCTTTACTCCTTAGGGTATCATACTGGAGGGTGCTCATCGCGAGGCCCGTAGGACTTAAAACCGAGGCCCACAGTTACGGGGCTTTAATGGCAGAACCACGGAACTGGAAACACCTGAAAAAAACACAAAATATGCCTCAAATTAACTTACACAGCACGGGGAGAGGCAGGGCGCTGTGCGTGAGGTTGCAACTTAATTTGAGTCATATTTGGCGTTTTTTCACGATGGCAAAATGCCTAAGCGAGAATAAAAATGGTGTCTGAAAAAAACGTAACAGGATGAAACGAGGCCAAAGGCAGTAACGCTTAATCCAAGCCAGTAACATAAGGCCCCTAAAGTAAACGGGGGGAGGGAGGCTCGCCATGAGCCCCGAAGGTGATCGTTGCAACTTGCCAAAACCGCCAATGAGCGGGCAAGTGGCTAGTATTAATATATTTGTCTATATATAAAAATACAGATTTCAGCCATGACACCCACACCTGCACCCCAATGGATTTTGACTGTCTCCATTCTAGACTATTACTATTAACTTGCCCGTCAAAATTGACAGGATAATATTTAATGTGTCTCCCCCCACCCCCCTTCCCCTGTGTCTCTTTTTCCTCCCTCCCCTGTATCCCTTCTACCTCCCTGGGTCTCTTCTCCTTTACCTCCCTCCGGTATATTAATATTTTATATCTGATCCTGCCGACTTGTCTTATGTTTATTACGCACAGCGACATTAACATGGTAATAATGATTATAATGCAATGTTGGGGGCCACGCAATCCCACAATTCCTCCTCCCATTCCCAGATGGATGTTCTGCAGCGTCCGCTGTACATGGTCAGAATACATAAACTTGTGAGATGTCTTCTAATATCCTCCTGGTTCTGGCTTCCTGATTTTGTATTTAACCCCTGTACAGCGCTACGGAATATGTTTGTGCGTTACGTATACGAAGCTAGTAATAATTTAAGTTGTAGGGACGATGATGGCGTCTCCCTGCTTAGTAGAAGGTGGATTGCTATTTGTGGGGGAGGGGACGTATAGGGATTTGCTTCCGGACCCTTCCATGATGCTTTCTCTAGTCTGAGGGTGAGGCGCAGAGCGTTTCTCGCGCATGGTCAGCTACAAGATGGTGACATATTCTGTTGTATAATAAAGTTCTACAAAACATTTAAATGGCTATTTTTTCCGAGCCGTGTAGTTTTTTTGACCAATGTCTTTTTCCACTTCGTATCTTACAATTCATTAAAGGGATTTAATCATCAGCACAATATTCTTTATTAATATTTATCATCAACAATAACTGCACATATAGAATGGGATGTTTCAGGGTCACCTGGCTCTGGTCATTTCATCAGGAGACCATCTGGTTTCTTCACGTGTAACATGGTCCTGCGAGGCTGTACACCATCATGTGATCACGTTCTCTCTTTCATAGGGTGCTTTATAACTGCATCCGTGATCTATAATAGTGACTAATGGTAGTGATCTGCTCAGTGTGGGGCAGGTGAGGAGAATGTGAATCCAGGATAGCACACCATGAAAGTAGGGGCTGCTATAGGTACTATTACAGGGACCATGGAAGTAGGGGCTGCTATAGGTACTATTACAGGGGAAGTAGGGGCTGCTATAGGTACTATCACTGGGACCATGGAAGTAGGGGCTGCTATAGGTACTATTACAGGGACCGTGGAAGTAGGGGCTGTTATAGGTACTATTACAGGGGAAGTAGGGGCTGCTATAGGTACTATTACAGGGACCATGGAAGTAGGGGCTGCCATAGGTACTATTACAGGGACTGTGGAAGTAGGGGCTGCTATAGGTACTATTACAGGGACCATGGCAGTAGGGGCTGCCATAGGTACTATTACAGGGACCGTGGAAGTAGGGGCTGCTATAGGTACTATTACAGGGACCGTGGAAGTAGGGGCTGCTATAGGTACTATTACAGGGACCGTAGAAGTAGGGGCTGCTATAGGTACTATTACAGGGACCGTGGAAGTAGGGGCTGCTATAGGTACTATTACAGGGACCGTGGAAGTAGGGGCTGCTATAGGTACTATTACAGGGACCATGGAAGTAGGAGCTGCTATAGGTACTATTACAGGGGAAGTGGGGGCTGCTATAGGTACTATTACAGGGACCATGGAAGCAGGGGTCGCTATAGGTACTATTACAGGGGAAGTGGGGGGCTGCTATAGGTACTATTACAGGGGAAGTAGTGGCTACTATAGGTACTATTACAGGGACCATGGAAGTAGGGGCTGCTATAGGTACTATTACAGGGACCATGGAAGTGGGGGTCGCTATAGGTACTATTACAGGGGAATTGGGGGCTGCTATAGTTATTATTACAGGGGAAGTGGGGGCTGCTATAGGTACTATTACAGGGACCATGGAAGCGGGGGTCGCTATAGGTACTATTACAGGAACCATGGAAGCGGGGGACGCTATAGGTACTATTACAGGGACCATGGAAGCAGGGGTCGCTATAGGTACTATTACAGGGACCATGGAAGCGGGGGTCGCTATAGGTACTATTACAGGGGAAGTGGGGGCTGCTATAGGTACTATTACAGGGACCGTGGAAGTAGGGGCTGCTATAGGTACTATTACAGGGACTGTGGAAGTAGGGGCTGCTATAGGTACTATTACAGGGACTGTGGAAGTAGGGGCTGCTATAGGTACTATTACAGGGACCGTGGAAGTAGGGGCTGCTATAGGTACTATTACAGAGACCGTGGAAGTAGGGGCTGCTATAGGTACTATTACAGGGACTGTGGAAGTAGGGGCTGCTATAGGTACTATTACAGGGAACGTGGAAGTAGGGGCTGCTATAGGTACTATTACAGGGACTGTGGAAGTAGGGGCTGCTATAGGTACTATTACAGGGATCATGGAAGTAGGGGCTGCTATAGGT
>JAPZIH010000035.1:0-45239 GCA_027410445.1 Discoglossus pictus | reverse complement strand
AGTACATCTCTATATGTGACTGGGGGTCTATAGAGTGACATTAGTACATCTCTTTATGTGACTGGGGGTCTATAGAGTGACATTAGTACATCTCTATATGTGACTGGGTGGTCCATAAAGTGACATTAGTATCTCTCTATATGTGACTGGGGGTCTAAAGAGTGACATTAGTACCTCCCTATATCTGACTGGGGGTCTATAAAGTGACATTAGTACCTCTCTATATGTGACTGGGGTCTATAGAGTGACATTAGTACCTCTCTATATGTGACTGGGGTCTATAGAGTAACATTAGTACCTCTCTATATGTACCTCTCTATATGTGACTGGGTGGTCTATACAGTGACATTAGTACCTCTCTATATCTAACTGGGGGTCTATAGAGTGACATTAGTACCTCTATATATGTGACTGGGAGTTTATAGAGTGACATTAGTACCTCTCTATATGTGACTGGGGGTCTATAGAGTGACATTAGTAACTGTCTATATCTGACTGGGGGTCTATAGAGTGACATTAGTACCTCTCTATATGTGACTGGGAATCTATAGAGTGACATTAGTACCTCTCTGTATGTGACTGGGGGTTAATAGATTGACATTAGTACCTCTCTATATGTGACTGGGTCTATAGAGTGACATTAGTACCTCTCTATATCTGACTGGGAGTTTATAGAGTGACATTAGTATCTCTCTATATGTGACTGGGGATCTATAGAGTGACATTAGTACCTCTCTGAATGTGTCTGGGGGTCTATAGAGTGACATTAGTACCTCTCTATATTTGACTGGGAGTTTATAGAGTGACATTAGTATCTCTTTATATGTGACTGGGGATCTATAGAGTGACATTAGTACCTCTCTGAATTTGTCTGGGGGTCTATAGAGTGACATTAGTACCTCTCTATATCTAACTGGGGGTCTATAGAGTGACATTAGTACCTCTCTATATGTGACTGGGGGTCTATAGATTGACATTAGTACCTCTCTATAGGTGACTGGGAGTTTATAGATTGACATTAGTCCCTCTCTATATGTGACTGGGGGTCTATGGAGTGACATTAGTACCCCTCTATATCTGACTGGGGTCTATATAGTGACATTAGTACCTCTCTATATGTGACTGGGGGTCTATAGAGTGACATTACTACATCTCTATTTGTGACTGGGGGTCTATAGAGTGACATTAGTACATCTCTATATGTGACTGGGTGGTCTATAAAGTGACATTAGTACCTCTCTATATCTAACTGGGGGTCTATAGAGTGACATTAGTACCTCTCTATATGTGACTGGGGTCTATAGAGTGACATTAGTACCTCTCTATATGTGACTGGGGTCTATAGAGTGACATTAGTACCTCTCTATATGTACCTCTCTATATGTGACTGGGTGGTCTATACAGTGACATTAGTACCTCTCTATATCTAACTGGGGGTCTATAGAGTGACATTAGTACCTCTATATATGTGACTGGGAGTTTATAGAGTGACATTAGTACCTCTCTATATGTGACTGGGGGTCTATAGAGTGACATTAGTACCTATCTATATCTGACTGGGAGTCTATTGAGTGACATCAGTTCCTCTCTATATCTGACTGGGGTCTATAGAGTGACATTAGTAACTGTCTATATCTGACTGTGGGTCTATAGAGTGACATTAGTACCTCTCTATATGTGACTGGGGATCTATAGAGTGACATTAGTACCTCTCTATATGTGACTGGGTCTATAGAGTGACATTAGTACCTCTCTATATCTGACTGGGAGTTTATAGAGTGACATTAGTATCTCTCTATATGTAACTGGGGATCTATAGAGTGACATAAGTACCTCTCTGAATGTGTCTGGGAGTCTATAGAGTGACATTAGTACCTCTCTATATTTGACTGGGTGGTCTATAGAATGATATTAGTACCTATCTATATTTGACTGGGGGTCTATAGAGTGACATTAGTACCTCTCTATATCTAACTGGGGGTCTATAGAGTGACATTAGTACCTCTATATATGTGACTGGGAGTTTATAGATTGACATTAGTACCTCTCTATATGTGACTGGGGGTCTATAGAGTGACATTAGTACATCTCTATATGTGACTGGGTGGTCTATAAAGTGACATTAGTACCTCTCTATATCTAACTGGGGGTCTATAGAGTGACATTAGTACCTCTCTATATGTGACTGGGGGTCTATAGATTGACATTAGTACCTCTATATATGTGACTGGGAGTTTATAGATTGACATTAGTACCTCTCTATATGTGACTGGGGGTCTATAGAGTGACATTAGTACATCTCTATATGTGACTGGGGGTCTATAGAGTGACATAAGTACATCTCTATATGTGACTGGGTGGTCTATAAAGTGACATTAGTAACTCTCTATATGTGACTGGGGGTCTAAAGAGTGACATTAGTACCTCCCTATATCTGACTGGGGGTCTATAGAGTGACATTAGTACCTCTATATATGTGACTGGGGTCTATAGAGTGACATTAGTACCTCTCTATATGTGACTGGGGTCTATAGAGTGACATTAGTACCTCTCTATATGTACCTCTCTATATGTGACTGGGTGGTCTATACAGTGACATTAGTACCTCTCTATATCTAACTGGGGGTCTATAGAGTGACATTAGTATCTCTATATATGTGACTGGGAGTTTATAGAGTGACATTAGTACCTCTCTATATCTGACTGGGGGTCTATAGAGTGACATTAGTACCTCTATATACGTGACTGGGAGTTTATAGAGTGACATTAGTACCTCTCTATATCTAACTGGGGGTCTATAGAGTGACATTAGTACCTCTATATATGTGACTGGGAGTTTATAGATTGACATTAGTACCTCTCTATATGTGACTGGGGGTCTATAGAGTGACATTAGTACATCTCTATATGTGACTGGGTGGTCTATAAAGTGACATTAGTACCTCTCTATATCTAACTGGGGGTCTATAGAGTGACATTAGTACCTCTCTATATGTGACTGGGGGTCTATAGATTGACATTAGTACCTCTATATATGTGACTGGGAGTTTATAGATTGACATTAGTACCTCTCTATATGTGACTGGGGGTCTATAGAGTGACATTAGTACATCTCTATATGTGACTGGGGGTCTATAGAGTGACATAAGTACATCTCTATATGTGACTGGGTGGTCTATAAAGTGACATTAGTAACTCTCTATATGTGACTGGGGGTCTAAAGAGTGACATTAGTACCTCCCTATATCTGACTGGGGGTCTATAGAGTGACATTAGTACCTCTATATATGTGACTGGGGTCTATAGAGTGACATTAGTACCTCTCTATATGTGACTGGGGTCTATAGAGTGACATTAGTACCTCTCTATATGTACCTCTCTATATGTGACTGGGTGGTCTATACAGTGACATTAGTACCTCTCTATATCTAACTGGGGGTCTATAGAGTGACATTAGTATCTCTATATATGTGACTGGGAGTTTATAGAGTGACATTAGTACCTCTCTATATCTGACTGGGGGTCTATAGAGTGACATTAGTACCTCTATATACGTGACTGGGAGTTTATAGAGTGACATTAGTACCTCTCTATATGTGACTGGGGGTCTATAGAGTGACATTAGTACCTCTCTATATGTGACTGGGGGTCTATAGAATGACATTAGTACCTCTCTATATCTGACTGGGGGTCTATAGAGTGACATTAGTACCTCTATATACGTGACTGGGAGTTTATAGAGTGACATTAGTACCTCTCTATATGTGACTGGGGGTCTAAAGAGTGACATTAGTACCTCCCTATATCTGACTGGGGGTCTATACAGTGACATTAGTACCTCTCTATATCTGACTGGGGGTCTATACAGTGACATTAGTACCTCTCTATATCTGACTGGGGTCTATAGAGTGACATTAGTACCTCTATATCTAACTGGGGGTCTATAGAGTGACATTAGTACCTCTCTATATGTGACTGGGCGTCTATATATTGACATTAGTACCTCTCTATATGTGACTGGGGGTCTATAGAGTGACATTAGTACCTCTCTATATGTGACTGGGAGTCTATAGAGTGACATTAGTACCTCTCTATATCTGACTAGGGGTCTATAGAGTGACATTAGTACCTCTCTATATCTGACTGGGGGTCTATAGATTGACATTAGTACCTCTCTATATCTGACTGGAGGTCTATAGAGTGACATTAGTACATCTCTATATCTGACTGGGGGTCTATAGAGTGACATTAGTACCTCTCTATATGTGACTGGGGATCTATAGAGTGACATTAGTACCTCTCTATATCTGACTGGGGGTCTATAGAGTGACATTAGTACCTCTCTATATGTGACTGGGTGGTATATAGAGTGATATTAGTACCTCTCTATATGTGACTGGGGGTCTATATAGTGAGATTAGTACCTCCCTATATCTGACTGGCGGTCTATAGAGTGACATTAGTACCTCTCTATATGTGACTGGGGGTCTATAGAGTGACATTAGTACCTCTCTATATCTGACTGGTGGTCTATACAGTGACATTAGTACCTCTCTATATGTGACTGGGGTCTATAGAGTGACATTAGTACCTCTCTATATGTGACTGGGGGTCTATAGAAAGACATTAGTACCTCTCTATATCTGACTGGGGGTCTATAGAGTGACATTAGTACCTCTATATATGTGACTGGGAGTTTATAGAGTGACATTAGTACCTCTCTATATATGATTGGGAGTCTATAGAATGACATTAGTACCTCTCTATATCTGACTGGGGGTCTATAGAGTGACATTAGTACCTCCCTATATATTACTGGGGGTCTATAGAGTGACATTAGTACCTCTCTATATATGTGATTGGGAGTTGAGTGACATTAGTACCTCTCTATATGTGACTAGGCGTCTATAGAGTGACATTAGTACCTATCTATATCTGACTGGGAGTCTATAGAGTGACATTAGTACCTCTCTATATGTGACTAGGCGTCTATAGAGTGACATTAGTACCTATCTATATCTGACTGGGGGTCTATAGAGTGACATTAGTACCTCAGTATATCTGACTGAGGGGTCTATAGAGTGACATTAGTACCTCAGTATATCTGACTGGGGGGTCTATAGAGTGACATTAGTATCTCTCTATATGTGACTGGGGATCTATAGAGTGACATTAATACCTCTCGGAATGTGACTGGGGGTCTATAGAGTGACATTAGTACCTCTCTATATATGTGACTGGGAGTTTATAGAGTGACATTAGTACCTCTCTATATGTGACTAGGGGTCTATAGAGTGACATTAGTACCTGTCTATATCTGACTGGAGGTCTATACAGTGACATTAGTACCTCTCTATTTCTGACTGGGGGTCTATAGAGTGACATTAGTACCTCTCTATATCTGTCTGGGGGGTCTATAGAGTGACATTAGTATCTCTCTATATGTGACTGGGGGTCTATAGAGTGACATTAGTACCTCTCTATATGTGACTGGGGTCTATAGAGTGACATTAGTACCTCTCTATATGTACCTCTCTATATGTGACTGGGTGGTCTATACAGTGACATTAGTACCTCTCTATATCTAACTGGGGGTCTATAGAGTGACATTAGTATCTCTATATATGTGACTGGGAGTTTATAGAGTGACATTAGTACCTCTCTATATCTGACTGGGGGTCTATAGAGTGACATTAGTACCTCTATATACGTGACTGGGAGTTTATAGAGTGACATTAGTACCTCTCTATATGTGACTGGGGGTCTATAGAGTGACATTAGTACCTCTCTATATGTGACTGGGGGTCTATAGAATGACATTAGTACCTCTCTATATCTGACTGGGGGTCTATAGAGTGACATTAGTACCTCTATATACGTGACTGGGAGTTTATAGAGTGACATTAGTACCTCTCTATATGTGACTGGGGGTCTAAAGAGTGACATTAGTACCTCCCTATATCTTACTGGGGGTCTATACAGTGACATTAGTACCTCTCTATATCTGACTGGGGGTCTATACAGTGACATTAGTACCTCTCTATATCTGACTGGGGTCTATAGAGTGACATTAGTACCTCTATATCTGACTGGGGGTCTATAGAGTGACATTAGTACCTCTCTATATGTGACTGGGCGTCTATATATTGACATTAGTACCTCTCTATATGTGACTGGGGGTCTATAGAGTGACATTAGTACCTCTCTATATGTGACTGGGAGTCTATAGAGTGACATTAGTACCTCTCTATATCTGACTAGGGGTCTATAGAGTGACATTAGTACCTCTCTATATCTGACTGGGGGTCTATAGATTGACATTAGTACCTCTCTATATCTGACTGGAGGTCTATAGAGTGACATTAGTACATCTCTATATCTGACTGGGGGTCTATAGAGTGACATTAGTACCTCTCTATATGTGACTGGGGATCTATAGAGTGACATTAGTACCTCTCTATATCTGACTGGGGGTCTATAGAGTGACATTAGTACCTCTCTATATGTGACTGGGTGGTATATAGAGTGATATTAGTACCTCTCTATATGTGACTGGGGGTCTATATAGTGAGATTAGTACCTCCCTATATCTGACTGGCGGTCTATAGAGTGACATTAGTACCTCTCTATATGTGACTGGGGGTCTATAGAGTGACATTAGTACCTCTCTATATCTGACTGGTGGTCTATACAGTGACATTAGTACCTCTCTATATGTGACTGGGGTCTATAGAGTGACATTAGTACCTCTCTATATGTGACTGGGGGTCTATAGAAAGACATTAGTACCTCTCTATATCTGACTGGGGGTCTATAGAGTGACATTAGTACCTCTATATATGTGACTGGGAGTTTATAGAGTGACATTAGTACCTCTCTATATATGATTGGGAGTCTATAGAATGACATTAGTACCTCTCTATATCTGACTGGGGGTCTATAGAGTGACATTAGTACCTCCCTATATATTACTGGGGGTCTATAGAGTGACATTAGTACCTCTCTATATATGTGATTGGGAGTTGAGTGACATTAGTACCTCTCTATATGTGACTAGGCGTCTATAGAGTGACATTAGTACCTATCTATATCTGACTGGGAGTCTATAGAGTGACATTAGTACCTCTCTATATGTGACTAGGCGTCTATAGAGTGACATTAGTACCTATCTATATCTGACTGGGGGTCTATAGAGTGACATTAGTACCTCAGTATATCTGACTGGGGGGTCTATAGAGTGACATTAGTACCTCAGTATATCTGACTGGGGGGTCTATAGAGTGACATTAGTATCTCTCTATATGTGACTGGGGATCTATAGAGTGACATTAATACCTCTCGGAATGTGACTGGGGGTCTATAGAGTGACATTAGTACCTCTCTATATATGTGACTGGGAGTTTATAGAGTGACATTAGTACCTCTCTATATGTGACTAGGGGTCTATAGAGTGACATTAGTACCTATCTATATCTGACTGGAGGTCTATACAGTGACATTAGTACCTCTCTATTTCTGACTGGGGGTCTATAGAGTGACATTAGTACCTCTCTATATCTGTCTGGGGGGTCTATAGAGTGACATTAGTATCTCTCTATATGTGACTGGGGATCTATAGAGTGACATTAGTACCTCTCTGAATGTGACTGGGAGTCTATAGAGTGACATTAGTACCTCTCTATATGTGACTGGGTGGTCTATAGAGTGACATTAGTACCTCTCTATATCTGACTGGAGGTCTATAGAATGACAATAGCACATATCTATATCTGACTGGGGGTCTAGAGAGTGACATTAGTACCTCTCTATATGTGACTGGGGTCTATAGAGTGACATTAGTAGCTCTCTATATCTGACTGGTGGTCTATAGAGTGACATTAGTACCTCTCTATATCTGATTGGGGTCTATAGAGTGACATTAGTACCTCTCTATATGTGACCGGGAGTCTATTGAGTGACATTAGTACCTCTCTATATCTGACTGGGTTCTATAGTGACATTAGTACCTCTCTATATGTGACCGGGAGTCTATCGAGTGACATTAGTACCTCTCTATATGTGACTGGGGTCTATAGAGTGACATTAGTAACTGTCTGTATGTGACTGGGGGTTTATAGATTGACATTAGTACCTCTCTATATGTGACTGGGGTCTATAGAGTGACATTAGTACCTCTCTGTATGTGACTGGGGGTTTATAGATTGACATTAGTACCTCTCTATATGTGACTGGGTCTATAGAGTGACATTAGTACCTCTCTATATCTGACTGGGAGTTTATAGAGTGACATTAGTACCTCTCTATATCTGACTGGGGGTCTATAGAGTGACATTAGTATCTCTCTATATGTGACTGGGGATCTATAGAGTGACATTAATACCTCTCTGAATGTGTCTGGGGGTCTATAGAGTGACATTAGTACCTCTCTATATTTGACTGGGTGGTCTATAGAATGATATTAGTACCTATCTATATTTGACTGGGGGTCTATAGAGTGACATTAGTACCTCTCTATATCTAACTGGGGGTCTATAGAGTGACATTAGTACCTCTCTATATGTGACTGGGGGTCTATAGATTGACATTAGTACCTATCTATATGTGACTGGGATTTTATAGATTGACATTAGTACCTCTCTATATGTGACTGGGGGTCTATAGAGTGACATTAGTACATCTCTATATGTGACTGGGTGGTCTATAAAGTGACATTAGTACCTCTCTATATCTAACTGGGGGTCTATAGAGTGACATTAGTACCTCTCTATATGTGACTGGGGGTCTATAGATTGACATTAGTACCTCTATATATGTGACTGGGAGTTTATAGATTGACATTAGTAGCTCTCTATATGTGACTGGGGGTCTATAGAGTGACATTAGTACATCTCTATATGTGACTGGGGGTCTATAGAGTGACATTAGTACATCTCTATATGTGACTGGGTGGTCCATAAAGTGACATTAGTATCTCTCTATATGTGACTGGGGGTCTAAAGAGTGACATTAGTACCTCCCTATATCTGACTGGGGGTCTATAAAGTGACATTAGTACCTCTCTATATGTGACTGGGGTCTATAGAGTGACATTAGTACCTCTCTATATGTGACTGGGGTCTATAGAGTAACATTAGTACCTCTCTATATGTACCTCTCTATATCTGACTGGGGTCTATAGAGTGACATTAGTATCTCTCTATATGTGACTGGGGATCTATAGAGTGACATTAGTACCTCTCTATATGTGACTGGGGGTCTATACAGTGACATTAGTACCTCTCTATATCTAACTGGGGGTCTATAGAGTGACATTAGTACCTCTATATATGTGACTGAGAGTTTATAGAGTGACATTAGTACCTCTCTATATTCGACTGTGGGTCTATAGAGTGACATTAGTACCTATCTATATCTGACTGGGAGTCTATTGAGTGACATTAGTACCTCTCTATATCTGACTGGGGTCTATAGAGTGACATTAGTAACTGTCTATATCTGACTGGGGGTCTATAGAGTGACATTAGTACCTCTCTATATGTGACTGGGGATCTATAGAGTGACATTAGTACCTCTCTGTATGTGACTGGGGGTTTATAGATTGACATTAGTACCTCTCTATATGTGACTGGGTCTATAGAGTGACATTAGTACCTCTCTATATCTGACTGGGAGTTTATAGAGTGACATTAGTATCTCTCTATATGTGACTGGGGATCTATAGAGTGACATTAGTACCTCTCTGAATGTGTCTGGGGGTCTATAGAGTGACATTAGTACCTCTCTATATTTGACTGGGAGTTTATAGAGTGACATTAGTATCTCTCTATATGTGACTGGGGATCTATAGAGTGACATTAGTACATTTCTATATTTGACTGGGGGTCTATAGAGTGACATTAGTACATTTCTATATTTGACTGGGGGTCTATAGAGTGACATTAGTACCTCTCTATATCTAACTGGGGGTCTATAGAGTGACATTAGTACCTCTCTATATGTGACTGGGGGTCTATAGATTGACATTAGTACCTCTCTATACGTGACTGGGAGTTTATAGATTGACATTAGTACCTCTCTATATGTGACTGGGGGTCTATGGAGTGACATTAGTACCTCTCTATATCTGACTGGGGTCTATAGAGTGACATTAGTACCTCTCTATATGTGACTGGGTGGTCTATAAAGTGACATTAGTATCTCTCTATATGTGACTGGGGGTCTAAAGAGTGACATTAGTACCTCCCTATATCTGACTGGGAGTCTATAGAGTGACATTAGTACCTATCTATATGTGACTGGGGTCTATAGAGTGACATTAGTACCTCTCTATATGTGACTGGGGTCTATAGAGTGACATTAGTACCTCTCTATATGTACCTCTCTATATGTGACTGGGTGGTCTATACAGTGACATTAGTACATCTCTATATCTAACTGGGGGTCTATATAGTGACATTAGTACCTCTATATATGTGACTGGGAGTTTATAGAGTGACATTAGTACCTCTCTATATGTGACTGGGGGTCTATAGAGTGACATTAGTACCTATCTATATCTGACTGGGAGTCTATTGAGTGACATTAGTACCTCTCTATATCTGACTGGGGTCTATAGAGTGACATTAGTAACTGTCTATATCTGACTGGGGGTCTATAGAGTGACATTAGTACCTCTCTATATGTGACTGGGGATCTATAGAGTGACATTAGTACCTCTATGTATGTGACTGGGGGTTTATAGAGTGACATTAGTACCTCTCTATATGTGACTGGGTCTATAGAGTGACATTAGTACCTCTCTATATCTGACTGGGAGTTTATAGAGTGACATTAGTATCTCTCTATATGTAACTGGGGATCTATAGAGTGACATTAGTACCTCTCTGAATGTGTCTGAGGGTCTATAGAGTGACATTAGTACCTCTCTATATTTGACTGGGTGGTCTATAGAATGATATTAGTACCTATCTATATTTGACTGGGGGTCTATAGAGTGACATTAGTACCTCTCTATATCTAACTGGGGGTCTATAGAGCGACATTAGTACCTCTATATATGTGACTGGGAGTTTATAGATTGACATTAGTACCTCTCTATATGTGACTGGGGGTCTATAGAGTGACATTAGTACATCTCTATATGTGACTGGGTGGTCTATAAAGTGACATTAGTACCTCTCTATATCTAACTGGGGGTCTATAGAGTGACATTAGTACCTCTCTATATGTGACTGGGGGTCTATAGATTGACATTAGTACCTCTATATATGTGACTGGGAGTTTATAGATTGACATTAGTACCTCTCTATATGTGACTGGGGGTCTATAGAGTGACATTAGTACATCTCTATATGTGACTGGGGGTCTATAGAGTGACATTAGTACATCTCTATATGTGACTGGGTGGTCTATAAAGTGACATTAGTATCTCTCTATATGTGACTGGGGGTCTAAAGAGTGACATTAGTACCTCCCTATATCTGACTGGGGGTCTATAGAGTGACATTAGTACCTCTCTATATGTGACTGGGGTCTATAGAGTGACATTAGTACCTCTCTATATGTGACTGGGGTCTATAGAGTGACATTAGTACCTCTCTATATGTACCTCTCTATATGTGACTGGGTGGTCTATACAGTGACATTAGTACCTCTCTATATCTAACTGGGGGTCTATAGAGTGACATTAGTATCTCTATATATGTGACTGGGAGTTTATAGAGTGACATTAGTACCTCTCTATATGTGACTGGGGGTCTATAGAATGACATTAGTACCTCTCTATATCTGACTGGGGGTCTATAGAGTGACATTAGTACCTCTATATACGTGACTGGGAGTTTAAAGAGTGACATTAGTACCTCTCTATATGTGACTGGGGGTCTATAGAGTGACATTAGTACTTCTCTATATGTGACTGGGGGTCTATAGAGTGACATTAGTACCTCTCTATATGTGACTGGGCGTCTATATATTGACATTAGTACCTTTCTATATGTGACTGGGTGGTCTATAGAGTGTCATTAGTACCTCCCTATATCTGACTGGGGGTCTATACAGTGACATTAGTACCTCTCTATATGTGACTGGGCGTCTATATATTGACATTAGTACCTCTCTATATGTGACTGGGGGTCTATAGAGTGACATTAGTACCTCTCTATATATGACTGGGGGTCTATACAGTGACATTAGTACCTCTCTATATCTGACTGGGGTCTATAGAGTGACATTAGTACCTCTATATCTGACTGGGGGTGTATAGAGTGACATTAGTACCTCTCTATATGTGACTGGGCGTCTATATATTGACATTAGTACCTCTCTATATGTGACTGGGGGTCTATAGAGTGACATTAGTACCTCTCTATATGTGACTGGGGTCTATAGAGTGACATTAGTACCTATCTATATGTGACTGGGGGTCTATACAGTGACATTAGTACCTCTCTATATCTGACTGGGCGTCTATATATTGACATTAGTACCTCTCTATATGTGACTGGGGGTCTATAGAGTGAAATTAGTACCTCTCTATATATGACTGGGGGTCTATACAGTGACATTAGTACCTCTCTATATATGACTGGGGGTCTATACAGTGACATTAGTACCTTTCTATATCTGACTGGGGGTCTATACAGTGACATTAGTACCTCTCTATATCTGACTGGGGTCTATAGAGTGACATTAGTACCTCTATATCTTACTGGGGGTCTATAGAGTGACATTAGTACCTCTCTATATGTGACTGGGCGTCTATATATTGACATTAGTACCTCTCTATATGTGACTGGGGGTCTATAGAGTGACATTAGTACCTCTCTATATGTGACTGGGGTCTATAGCGTGACATTAGTACCTATCTATATGTGACTGGGGGTCTATACAGTGACATTAGTACCTATCTATATGTGACTGGGGGTCTATACAGTGACATTAGTACCTCTCTATATCTGACTGGGGGTCTATAGAGTGAGATTAGTACCTCTCTATATGTGACTGGGGTCTATAGAGTGACATTAGTACCTATCTATATGTGACTGGGGGTCTATACAGTGACATTAGTACCTCTCTATATCTGACTGGGGGTCTATAGAGTGACATTAGTACCTCTATATGTGACTGGGGGTCTATAGAGTGACATTAGTACCTCTCTATATGTGACTGGGGTCTATAGAGTGACATTAGTACCTCTCTATATCTGACTGGTGGTCTATAGAGTGACATTAGTACCTCTCTATATGTGACTGGGTGGTCTATAGAGTGACATTAGTACCTCTCTATATCTGACTGGGGGTCTATAGAGTGACATTAGTACCTCTCTATATCTGACTGGAGGTCTATAGAGTGACATTAGTACCTCTCTATATGTGACTGGGGGTCTATAGAGTGACATTTGTACCTCTCTATATGTGACTGGGGGTCTATAGAGTGACATTAGTACGTCTCTATATGTGACTTGGGGTCTCTTTGATTTTCGGATTTAATTGTCTGTCTATATGGTGGTTGGGTGTCTCTGTCACTCTCATGATCGGGGTGTGTCTGTCTCTCTCTCCTGCATGGGATCCTCTGACTGTCTCTAACATGTTGGGTGTGTCCAGCTGTCTGTCTGGGGCTGGGATGTCTATTTTGGGACAGGGAGGGGCAGGGTGTTTGTTATTATTACAGGTGAGGGAGGGACACTCAGGTATAAAGTGACTGAGAGACAAAGAGAGAGCGAGAGGATCAGCAAACAGTCTGCAAGACATCATGAGACGCGTCATCCTATGTGTGGGGATCCTGGCTGTCCTACTGCAGGGTGAGACATCCCGGGGGAGACAGCATGAGACAGAGAGAGAGAGAGACAGGAGAGGGGGGTGAGAGAGAGAGAGAGATGGGGGAAAGGGGGAGAGATAGAGAGAGAGACATGAGAAAGAGAGAGAGACAGGAGAGGGGGGTGAGAGAGAGAGAGATGGGGGAAAGGGGGAGAGAGAGAGACAGGAGAGGGGGGTGAGAGAGAGAGAAATACAGGAGAGAGACAGGAGAAAGAGAGAGACGGGAGAAAGATAGACAGGAGAAAGAGAGAGAGACAGGAGAAAGAGTGAGAGAGACAGGAGAAAGAGAGAGAGAGAGATGGGAGAGAGAGAGAGAGAGAGAGAGACAGGAGAAAGAGCGAGACAGGAGAAAGAGAGAGAGACAAGAGAAATACAGGAGAGAGATGGGAGAGAGAGAGAGACAGGAGAAATAGAGAGAGAGAGACGGGAGAAAGATAGAGAGACAGGAGAAAGAGAGAGAGACAGGAGAAAGCGAGAGAGATGGGATAGAGAGAGAGAGAGAGAGAGAGATAGGAGAAAGAGAGAGAAAAAGAGATAGATAGATAGATAGATAGATAGAGAGTAGGCAGAGAGAGAGAGAGTGAGAGAGAGTGAAGGAGATGGATAGAGAGGGATAGAGAGGGATAGAGAGGGGTAGAAAGGGATAGAGAGGGATAGAGAGGGGTAGAGAGGGATAGAGAGGGATAGAGAGGGATAGAGAGGGTAGAGAGGGATAGAGAGGGGTAGAGAGGGATAGAGAGGGGTAGAGAGGGATAGAGAAGGGGAGAGAGGGATAGAGAGGGATAGAGAAGGAGAGAGATGGATAGAGAGGGATAGAGAAGGGGAGAGAGGGATAGAGAGGGGTAGAGAGGGATAGAGAGGGATAGAGAGGGATAGAGAGGGGTAGAGAGGGATAGAGAGGGGTAAAGAGGGATAGAGAGGGGTAGAGAGGGATAGAGAGGGATAGAGAAGGATAGAGAGGGATAGAGAGGGATAGAGAGGGGTAGAGAGGGATAGAGAGGGGTAGAGAGGGGTAGAGAGGGATAGAGAGGGATAGAGAGGGGTAGAGAGGGATAGAGAGGGATAGAGAGGGTAGAGAGGGATAGAGAGGGGTAGAGAGGGATAGAGAGGGGTAGAGAGGGATAGAGAGGGTAGAGAGGGATAGAGAGGGGTAGAGAGGGATAGAGAGGGATAGAGAGGGGTAAAGAGGGATAGAGAGGGATAGAGAGGGATAGAGAGGGATAGAGAGGGATAGAGAGGGGTAGAGAGGGATAGAGAGGGATAGAGAGGGGTAAAGAGGGATAGAGAGGGATAGAGAGGGATAGAGAGGGGTAGAGAGGGATAGAGAGGGATAGAGAGGGGTAAAGAGGGATAGAGAGGGATAGAGAGGGATAGAGAGGGATAGAGAGGGATAGAGAGGGATAGAGAGGGGTAGAGCGGGATAGAGAGGGATAGAGAGGGGTAGAGAGGGATAGAGAGGGATAGAGAGGGATAGAGAGGGGTAGAGAGGGATAGAGAGGGATAGAGAGGGGTAGAGAGGGATAGAGAGGGATAGAGAGGGTAGAGAGGGATAGAGAGGGGTCGAGAGGGATAGAGAGGGATAGAGAGGGGTAGAGAGGGATAGAGAGGGTAGAGAGGGATAGAGAGGGGTAGAGAGGGATAGAGAGGGGTAGAGAGGGATAGAGAAGGGGAGAGAGGGATAGAGAGGGATAGAGAGGGATAGAGAAGGGGAGAGAGGGATAGAGAAGGAGAGAGAGGGATAGAGAGGGATAGAGAAGGGGAGAGAGGGATAGAGAGGGGTAGAGAGGGGTAGATAGGGATTGAGAGGGGTAGAGAGGGATAGAGAGGGATAGAGAGGGTAGAGAGGGATAGAGAGGGGTAGAGAGGGGTAGAGAGGGATAGAGAGGGATAGAGAGGGGTAGAGAGGGATAGAGAGGGATAGAGAGGGTAGAGAGGGATAGAGAGGGGTAGAGAGGGATAGAGAGGGATAGAGAGGGGTAGAGAGGGATAGAGAGGGATAGAGAGGGTAGAGAGGGATAGAGAGGGGTAGAGAGGGATAGAGAGGGATAGAGAGGGATAGAGAGGGATAGAGAGGGTTAGAGAGGGATAGAGAGGGATAGAGAGGGGTAGAGAGGGATAGAGAGGGATAGAGAGGGTAGAGAGGGATAGAGAGGGGTAGAGAGGGATAGAGAGGTGTAGAGAGGGGTAGAGAGGGATAGAGAGGGATAGAGAGGGGTAGAGAGGGATAGAGAGGGTAGAGAGGGATAGAGAGGGGTAGAGAGGGATAGAGAGGGGTAGAGAGGGATAGAGAAGGGGAGAGAGGGATAGAGAGGGCTAGAGAGGGATAGAGAAGGGGAGAGAGGGATAGAGAAGGAGAGAGGGATAGAGAGGGATAGAGAAGGGGAGAGAGGGATAGAGAGGGGTAGAGAGGGGTAGATAGGGATTGAGAGGGGTAGAGAGGGGTAAAGAGGGATTGAGAGGGGTTGAGAGTAATAGAGAGGGGTAGAGAGGGATAGAGAGGGATAGAGAGGGGTAGAGAGGGGTAGAGAGGGATAGAGAGGGGTAGAGAGGGATAGAGAGGGGTAGAGAGGGGTAGAGAGGGGTAGAGAGGGGTAAAGAGGGATTGAGAGGGGTAGAGAGGGATAGAGAGGGATTGAGAGGGGTAGAGAGGGATAGAGAGGGATAGAGAGGGATAGAGAGGGGTAGAGAGGGATAGAGAGGGATAGAGAGGGATAGAGAGGGGTAGAGAGGGATAGGGAGGGGTAGAGAGGGATAGAGAGGGATAGAGAGGGGTAGAGATGGATAGAGAGGGATAGAGAGATTGGGAAAGAAACTGGAGAGGGGGAGAGAGGAGAAAGTTGTGAAACACGTGGGAGAGACAGACAGAGAAAATAAGAGTGATGAGAATAAGATGAAAACAAAGAGAAAGAGAGAGAGAGAGAACAGGTGATGCAGCGAGACGCTCAGATACTAAACTCTATCTCTTTCTCTCTCCAGTGGCCTTATCTGCAGATGTACCATGTGAGTATAAAAAACTAAAAGTAATATATTTATAATGTAGAGTGAGAGTGTAAGACATATATATATATATATGTATAGTGCGGAGTAAGATTGTAACATGTATAGTGTGATGTGATAGTGTAAAATGTATAGTGTGGAGTTGGTGTAACATGTATGTCTATAGTGTGGAGCGAGAGTGTAACATGTATAGTGTGGAGTGAGTGTAACATGTATGTGTATAATGTGGAGTGAGAGTGTAACATGTATATGTATAGTGTGGAGTGGGTGTAACATGTATATGTATACTGTGGAGTGATAGTGTAAGATGTATAGTGTGGAGTTGGTGTAACATGTATGTGCATAGTGTGGAGTGAGAGTATAACATGTATATGTATAGTGTGGAGTTGGTGTAACATGTATGTGTATAGTTTGGAGTGAGAGTATAATATGTATATGTATAGTGTGGAGTTGGTGTAACATGTATGTGAATAGTGTGGAGTGAAAGTATAACATGTATATGTATAGTGTGGAGTGGGTGTAACATGTATGTGCATAGTGTGGAGTGAGAGTATAATATGTATATGTATAGTGTGGAGTTGGTGTAACATGTATGTGAATAGTGTGGAGTCAAAGTATAACATGTATATGTATAGTGTGGAGTGCGTGTAACATGTATGTGCATAGTGTGGAATGAGAGTATAACATGTATATGTATAGTGTGGAGTTGGTGTAACATGTATGTGTATAGTGTGGAGTGAGAGTATAACATGTATATGTATAGTGTGTAGTGAGAGTATTACATGTATATGTATAGTGTGGAGTAGGTGTAACATGTATGTGCATAGAGTGGAGTGAGAGTGTAACATGGATATGTATATTGTGGAGTTGGTGTAACATGTATGTGTATAGTGTGAAGTGAGAGTGTAACATGTATAGTGTGGAGTGAGTGTAACATGCATGTGTATAGTGTGGAGTGAGAGTATAACATGTATATGTATAGTGTGTAGTGGGTGTAACATTTACATGTATACTTTGGTGTGATAGTGTAAAATGTATAGTGCGGAGTTGGTGTAACATGTATGTGTATAGTGTGGAGTGAGAGTGTAACATGGATATGTATATTGTGGAGTTGGTGTAACATGTATGTGTATAGTGTGAAGTGAGAGTGTAACATGTATAGTGTGGAGTGAGTGTAACATGTATATGTATAGTGTGGAGTGAGTGTATAACATGTATATGTATAGTGTGGAGTGGGTGTAACATGTACATTTATACTGTGGTATGATAGTGTAAAATGTATAGTGCAGAGTTGGTGTAACATGTATGTGTATAGTGTGGAGTGAGAGTGTAAGACATTTATATACTTACAAATCTGATTAGCATCTTATTTCTTTCACAGCTGGAGGAAAACCTGGTGAGTAAAATGTGTGTGATAGAGAGGGGCGTGGAGTGTAAGGGGGCACTGTCCTGAGTGTGTAAGGTGGGAATATGGTGACTAAGTGTGCAAGTGGGGCAATATATTGAGTGAGTGTGTAAGGGGGTCACTCTATGAGTGAGTGTATAAGGGGGTGTAACGGATCTACTGGCACCCCGACCAAGTACCTCCGTTGATGGACGCGTCCTAGCTTGCGTCGAGGCCTACAAGCACCGCACCGGACACCACACTACCACAGACTCCACAACCGCCGTAACTTAAAGCTCCCAGGGAGTATGCAGCGCATAGCAATCCCCAGTATGATATAGCGATCCCCTCCAAGAATGAGACGAGGCTACGTTTTGAAGGGTCAAGTAGTCCTCTTTAATGACAGGGGATCTCCTTTTATGCAATGGTGCCCTCTGAAGGACTACACCCACATAATTATCACAACAGCCAATTATATACATGGTTCAACCCCCACGTCTCCTCCCCTCAGATAACAGGTAACACAATTAAAACAGACACAATTTTAACCACATTCTGGATGTACCCCAAAAACAGGGGGTACACCCTTAAGTCCAGCACGGATCAAGAGCACTCACCCAGGGGAACAACATATTAAAAAAATGGCATGAATCAGACCAGGGGTTCAAAAGTTAGTAAAAGTATCTTTTACACATAACACACAGACATTTCACATATCCCCCATAGTTGACCACACAATACACATAGAGGGACAATAGGTGAGTCACACCTCCCTGAGGCTACCTGGCAACTTGGATACAATCAGACATGGATTAGATCATCCTTCTTTGTTCTTATCTGAGAATGAAAACACTTTATATAATAGACTTCCTTATCTGTAACAGGATTATCTCCCATGCCAAGGTCTGCACTAGTCTGGGCCAATATTCTGCAGAGCATAAACCAACATACATGCAGTATAATAGTAGGATCATATTTTAACTATAATAATCATAAAACAGGGTAAAACAGTGATGGGTTCCGTTACACACCTCCCCCGTGACCATAAGCCGGCATACACGGTCTGATCCCAACGGATCGGCCTGGGGATGTCCGGACACAAGTATTTGTTGGTCAATTCTCTAGTTTGACAACCCATCAGCATTACTGCAATTCACATTTACTCACATTTCACATATCCCCAGATAGCTGGGATCTGAGCGCACAAAACTACTGAATAGCGCTCAGATCCTCTTCACACAGTTCAATTGCCATGTAGCTAAAGTCTTTCCCATAGTCTTTCATAATATGAATGGGCTCCATGGCACAGTTATCTGGGGTATCATCGCTCCCACACGGCAAGTACCGAATGACCCCCCTGTATGTAAAGGGCCAGAATGAGTGACATACACTCTGGTATGGCCGAATACTGTGTTTGAAGGGCAATCTGTCCCAGGGCCATAGTCGCAGGGCAGGAGGCTGGCAAAAAGTCCTTTCCAAGATAAAGTGGCGAAGGGCACTTCGTCACAGGGGGGCACTCTATGAGTGAGTGTGTAAGGGGGGCACTCTATGAGTGAGTGTGTAAGGGGGGCACTCTATGAGTGAGTGTATAAGGGTGGAACTCTATGAGTGAGTGTGTAAGGGGGGCACTCTATGCGTGAGTGTATAAGGGGGGCACTCTATGAGTGAGTGTGTAAGGGGGGCACACTATGAGTGAGTGTGTAAGGGGGGCACTCTATGAGTGAATGTGTAAGGGGGGCACACTATGAGTGAGTGTGTAAGGGGGGCACACTATGAGTGAGTGTTTAAGGGGGGCACTCTATGAATGAGTGTGTAAGGGGGGCACTCTATGAGTGAGTGTATAAGGGGGGCACTCTATGAGTGAGTGTGTAAGGGGGGCACTCTATGAGTGAGTGTGTAAGGAGGGCACTCTATGAGTGAGTGTGTAAGGGGGGCAAACTCTTGAGTCTCTCTGACCCTCGTCCTTCAGGCAATGTCCTGACCAGATTAGATGACCGGGTATAATGAGAGCCCCCCCGCATATAATAACATTCTGCCCCCCAGAATTCAAATGTTACAGCTGTGGAGGGAAAATGAATGACTGCGAGAAGAGAAAGGAGGAGAAGACGTGCGCACCCGGCGAAGACACCTGCCAGTACTCCTGGAGGAAAATATCTGGGTTTGACCCCTCCGACTACAAATCCAGTGACCTAGGAATGACCCCAGATGGAAACAGAGGTAAGTGCCCCCTCCACCAATCTACTCCACTGAGTGTCCTCTGCACCCATCTACTCCCCTGAGTGTCCTCTGCACCCATCTACACCACTGAGTGTCCTCTGCACTCATCTACTCCCCTGAGTGTCCTCTTCACCCATCTACTCCACTGAGTATCCTCTGCACCCATCCACTCCACTGAGTGTCCTCTGCACCCATCCACTCCCCTGAGTGTCCTCTGCACCCATCTACTCCCCTGAGTGTCCTCTGCACCCATCTACTCCCCTGAGTGTCCTCTGCACCCATCTACTCCACTGAGTGTCCTCTGCACCCATGCTCTCATATGAGTATCAATTATACCCCTACACTCATCTAAGTATTCTCTGCATCCATGTACCCCACTAATGAAGTGCTTCCCCCTGCTATTCTAAGTATATTCTGCATCCACTCCACTGACTGTCCTCTGCACCCATCTACTCCACTGAGTGTCCTCTGCACCCATCCACTCTACTGAGTGTCCTCTGCACCCATTCACTCCACTGAGTGTCCTCTACACCCATCTACTCCACTGAGTGTCCTCTGCACCCATCCACTCCACTGAGTGTCCTCTGCACCCATCCACTCCACTGACTGTCCTCTGCACCCATCCACTCCACTGAGTGTCCTCTGCACCCATATACTCCACTGAGTGTCCTCTACACCCATCCACTCCACTGAGTGTCCTCTGCACCCATCTACTCCACTGAGTGTCCTCTGCACCCATATACTCCACTGAGTGTCCTCTGCACTGGTGCTCTCCTCTGAGTTCTACCTACACCTCTATGATCCTCTAAGTATTCTCTGCACCCATGTACGCCACTACTGAACCTCTGCCCTCCAAGTATCCTCTGTGTCCTGTACTCCTCTCTTCACTCCCATCCCTGAGTGCACTCGCTCTCCTGCACTCCTCTGAGCGTCTCTCTTTCTCTCTCCACAGTCTATGAACGTTTATGCGCCACCGCCAAGGCATGCGCAGATAAAAAGAAGAAAACTTCCAAGCTGTACACTGTGGAGTGCTGCAAGAACCCACTGTGCAACTAATAAGGAGGGGCCTAGGGAACTCAGGGGAGGGGCCTAGGGACCACAGGGGAGGGGCCTAGGGACCGCAGGGAGTTGCCATGGGACCGCTTGGGAAGGGCCTAGGGACAGCCGGGGAGGGGCATTGGGACATGATGGGTGGGAGAGGATAACGAGTGACCCTAACAAGTGTAAACAAAACAATATAAAATTGTAATAAAGACAAAGCTTAAAAAACAACCACAATGGAGTGAAAAAATAATTATAAATATCAAACCAACTGCGAGTGTGAGTGCAGTCAGTATGAGTGTGAGACCGAACAGTATGCGCTCAGTCAGTGTGAGTCCAGCCGGTGTGAGTGTGAGCTCGGTCTGTGTAATGGTCTAGACCCCTCAAGCCGTATCACAGGACACCCCATGTTGCAGACTCATCACACAGTAGACTCCAGGACTCTGGAGACAATGACATGAGAAGACCCAATGTGCCTTCAGTGAGTGTCATCTGATTAGACCTGATACGTCTGCCACTAGTGAGTACCATTTGAGTAGACCTAATACCAACCAGTGAGTGCCACCTGAGTAAACCTGATATCAACCAGTTAGTGCCACCTGAGTAGACCTGATATGTTACCAGTGAGTGCCACCTGAGTATACCTGATATGTTACCAGTGAGTGTCACCTAAGCAGACCTGATATGTTACCAGTGAGTGCCACCTGAATAAACCTGATATCAACCAGTTAGTGCCACCTGAGTAGACCTGATATGTTCTCAGTGAGTGCCACCTGAGTAGTACTGATATGTTACCAGTGAGTGCCACCTGAGTAGACCTGATATCAACCAGTTAGTGCCACCTGAGTAGACCTGATATGTTCTCAGTGAGTGCCACCTGAGTAATACTGATATGTTACCAGTGAGTGCCACCTGAGTAGACCTGATATCAACCAGTGAGTGCCACCTGAGTATACCTGATATGTTCTCAGTGAGTGCCAGCTGAGTAGATCTGATATGTTACTAGTGATTGCCACCTGAGTAGACCTGATATGTTACCAGTGAGTGCCACCTGAGTATACCTGATATGTTACCAGTGAGTGTCACCTAAGCAGACCTGATATGTTACCAGTAAGTGCCACCTGAGTAGACCTGATATCCACCACTGAGTGCCACCTGAGCAGACCTGATATCCACCAGGGAGTGCCACCTGAGCAGACCTGATATCCACCACTGAGTGCCACCTGAGTGGACCTGATATACACCAGCGAGTGCCACCAACGTAGACCTGATATGTTACCAGTGAGTGCCACCTGAGTAGACCTGAAATCCACCAATGAGTGCCACCTGAGTAGACCTGATATGTTACCAGTGAATGCCACCTGAGTAGACCTTATATGCATCAGTGAGTTCCACCTGAGTAGACCTGATATACACCAGTGAGTGCCAGCTGAGTAGACCTGATATACACCAGTAAGTACCACCTGAGTAGACGTGATATCCACTAGTGAGTGCCACCTGAGTAGACCTGATATCCATAAGTGAGTGACAGCTGAGTAAAACTGATATCCACCAGTGAGTGCCACCTGAGTAGACGTTATATCCCCCTGTGAATGCCACCTGAGTCGTACTGATATGTTACCAGTGAGTGCCACCTGAGTAGACCTGTTATCCGCCAGTGAGTGCCACCTGAGTAGACCTGATATCCGCCAGTGAGTGCCACCAGAGTATACCCTGATATGTTACCAGTAAATGCCAGCTGAGTAGACCTTATATCCACAAGTGAGTGCCACCTGAGTAGACCTAATATGGTACCAGTGAGTGCCACCTGAGTAGACCTTCAATCCACCAGTGCGTGCCACCTGAGTAGACCTGATATCCATTAGTGAGTGCCAGCTGAGTTGACCTGATATCCATTAGTGAGTGCCAGCTGAGTGGAATTGATATCCACCAGTGAATCCCACTTTAGTAGACCTGATATGTTCTCAGTGAGTGCCAGCTGAGTAGATCTGATATGTTACTAGTGATTGCCACCTGAGTAGACCTGATATGTTACCAGTGAGTGCCACCTGAGTATACCTGATATGTTACCAGTGAGTGTCACCTAAGCAGACCTGATATGTTACCAGTAAGTGCCACCTGAGTAGACCTGATATCCACCACTGAGTGTCACCTGAGCAGACCTGATATCCACCAGGGAGTGCCACCTGAGCAGACCTGATATCCACCACTGAGTGCCACCTGAGTGGACCTGATATACACCAGTGAGTGCCACCAACGTAGACCTGATATGTTACCAGTGAGTGCCACCTGAGTAGACCTGAAATCCACCAATGAGTGCCACCTGAGTAGACCTGATATGTTACCAGTGAATGCCTCCTGAGTAGACCTTATATGCATCAGTGAGTTCCACCTGAGTAGACCTGATATCCACCAGTGAGTGCCAGCTGAGTAGACCTGATATGTTACCAGTGAGTGCCAGCTGAATAGACCTGATATACACCAGTGAGTACCACCTGAGTAGACGTTATATCCCCCTGTGAATGCCACCTGAGTAGTACTGATATGTTACCAGTGAGTGCCACCTGAGTAGACCTGTTATCCGCCAGTGAGTGCCACCTGAGTAGACCTGATATCCGCCAGTGAGTGCCACCAGAGTATACCCTGATATGTTACCAGTAAATGCCAGCTGAGTAGACCTGATATCCACAAGTGAGTGCCACCTGAGTAGACCTAATATGGTACCAGTGAGTGCCACCTGAGTAGACCTTCAATACACCAGTGAGTGCCACCTGAGTAGACCTGATATCCATTAGTGAGTGCCAGCTGAGTTGACCTGATATCCATTAGTGAGTGCCAGCTGAGTGGAATTGATATCCACCAGTGAATCCCACCTTAGTAGACCTGATATGTTCTCAGTGAGTGCCAGCTGAGCAGACCTGATATGTTACCAGTAAGTGCCACCTGAGTAGACCTGATATGTTACCAGTGAGTGCCACCTGAGCAGACCTGATATCCACCAGGTAGTGCCACCTGAGCAGACCTGATATCCACCACTGAGTGCCACCTGAGTGGACCTGATATACACCAGCGAGTGCCACCAACGTAGACCTGATATGTTACCAGTGAGTGCCACCTGAGTAGACCTGAAATCTACCAATGAGTGCCACCTGAGTAGACCTGATATGTTACCAGTGAATGCCACCTGAGTAGACCTTATATGCATCAGTGAGTTCCACCTGAGTAGACCTGATATACACCAGTGAGTGCCAGCTGAATAGACCTGATATACACCAGTGAGTACCACCTGAGTAGACGTGATATCCACTAGTGAGTGCCACCTGAGTAGACCTGATATCCATAAGTGAGTGACAGCTGAGTAAAACTGATATCCACCAGTGAGTGCCACCTGAGTAGACGTTATATCCCCCTGTGAATGCCACCTGAGTAGTACTGATATGTTACCAGTGAGTGCCACCTGAGTAGACCTGTTATCCGCCAGTGAGTGCCACCTGAGTAGACCTGATATCCGCCAGTGAGTGCCACCAGAGTATACCCTGATATGTTACCAGTAAATGCCAGCTGAGTAGACCTGATATCCACAAGTGAGTGCCACCTGAGTAGACCTAATATGGTACCAGTGAGTGCCACCTGAGTAGACCTTCAATACACCAGTGAGTGCCACCTGAGTAGACCTGATATCCATTAGTGAGTGCCAGCTGAGTTGACCTGATATCCATTAGTGAGTGCCAGCTGAGTGGAATTGATATCCACCAGTGAATCCCACATTAGTAGACCTGATATGTTCTCAGTGAGTGCCAGCTGAGTAGATCTGATATGTTACTAGTGATTGCCACCTGAGTAGACCTGATATGTTACCAGTGAGTGCCAGCTGAGTAGTCCCTATATGCTACCAGTGAGTGTCATGTCATAACCCCGGGTGAGGGGTTCTGGTACACCCCTAACGGTCCATCTTTAGCTTACAAGAACAGTACCTGAGTGGTGAGATTTTGTAGTTATCTCATCACCCAGCATGCCAGTTCTGAGACATCAATCATGGAGAAGGAGAATTGCAGCTTATTGCCAACTGGAACGTAATCCCTTTAGTTAGGATAGCACAGAATACAAGAAATAGAAGCACATTCTATTGCTTGGTGCATCAGACTCTCTGTTTATTCTTCTCACACAGATATTTAACAACACCCTAAAACTATCCCCAGTATTGTTCAGCCCTCGTCGGCAGCCTAGGCTTGTTTGATCTCCTCTCATGGTTTCCAGTTGTCTCTGGGCGGTCTGGAAAGTTCCCTTATTGTGATTCCACATTTCCTATCGGCACTCTTTTATCTGTGTTCCTTGTCTCTGACTCTCTCCTACATGCTATCCTTGGGGTGGGGGAATGGAATTCCTAATATTATAACACTGAACATATCATATAAACCATTGTTGACCTCTATCAGTATCATACAGTGAATATCATACAGGATAATAATGAGATACACAGAGTAAATACTCTCCCTAATTCTATATTAACACTAGAAGTCTCTGCCTAATGTATTACCCCACATCTCCCCCTTAGCGCACTCTCTGACAGAACAAACATCCCAGGGGGTAACAAACTATCTTGGTCCTGTTTGCAATATTTTGGTTTATCTGAGGGGCCACATATCAAGGTAAATTCTTGCAGAAACTTTGTGTTATCCCTTTGCTATCACTCTGACAAACATGGGGTGCTGAACACAACATGGCAGCATCAGGAACGTGTATCTCTGTTAGTTACCGGTAACATAATATTATTACAGCGCAGTAATGACGGCTGCTACTAGATTATTTATAGGTCCCTCCAACCAGTAATATAAGCGCAGAGCACACTGTGACACACAGAAATGCTTTACACATTACACACACATGAAAGACAACTTGTCACAGTCCTTAGAACAT
Source organism: Discoglossus pictus (assembly GCA_027410445.1). Classification (NCBI taxonomy): domain Eukaryota; kingdom Metazoa; phylum Chordata; class Amphibia; order Anura; family Alytidae; genus Discoglossus; species Discoglossus pictus. The sequence goes on along the minus strand of JAPZIH010000035.1, from coordinate 18,866 downwards.
AATTTATGTCCATTTTGTGACAGCTTGCGTTTAGGGGTCCGATATATGATGAGACTCGCAATCCCGCAATGTACAAAATAATAAAATTGACTGCCAATACTGTTCTAGTCCATGTGGGTGGCCTGATATGTATTAACTCATTGATTCCTGAGATTGATATGACACGTTAAAAAATATTTTTTTTTGCTGATTTGCGGGCTTGAGACTGTTGTGAAATTATTTCTAATGTCTGTCATCGCTGTCACCGCCATTTACAGTGCAGTAGTGATTTTTTATTTGCATTTACAGTGCTACGGTCAGGGGTTTAACCACCTAGTAGGTCATATCTAGTACTCATAGGATTTTCTGTTTCTTTTACCATTTACGGGTGTGAAAACATTTGCAGGCTTGGGAACCTTGAGCAATTGAATAGCAATGTGTGATTTTAGCCTTGCGACAGTGACAGATCAAAGGCTTCTGAAGGCTGTAAGTTACGGGTTTAACCATCGCCACTTTTTTCAAGGCTTTAACTCGTAACCCATTCAGAGCCCGCAAAAAGACGCCGATTGATTAGTAAATTAACTTGCGACCTCACTTATGGGCTATTGGATCGCCCGAAAACTCAATTGAATGAGGCCCTAAATCTTTACCTTGGTGTGTTGTGAGGAAACAGAAATACAACTGAAATCCATTCATAACAAAGGGACCATAATCTGTGTAATCTGTCATAGAACTGCAGACATTTCTGTGGGCCCGGATATTGAATGGCATCCAATAGGAGGATGCATTATATGTGTGTGCGGGCGAATACGTCCCAGTCCCCCACACCAGGTGAATATGGCGGCTATACCGGGGGGGGGGTACCAACTTTGATTTGCTGCGAAGCGAAGCGAGGGTCGCAGTTGCTGGCAAGGAGCGCCGAGAGAAAAAATGGCCGCTGAAAAAAACAAAAACGAGGCTACAGCAGTCTAAAGACGCAAAACACCACCAAACACCTACGGATTTGCCAAAAAACACCTACGAGATTAAAAAACAAGGATGCAACCCGCGCAACCCCAAAAACATTACAAAATCAATAAATACAAACAACAAACACATAAAAAGGTTACTCACAGCAAGGGGGGGCCCCCGAGGACCTCTGCAAGTGACGTTACACCTCCATGTAACCACAAATTTTGGAGTTTAGAGACCTGAAAATCACCTAAGCGAGAGAAGAAATGGCCACTGAACAAAACGAAAAAGAGGCTAAAGGTCCCTAAACACGCAAAACACCACCATAAACACGCAAAACACCACCAAACAGCTACGAATATTACGAAAAACTCGCACGACATTTAATTTGTTCTATAATATATATCCCTTACGTTGTAATGGCAGCCATACTCTGCCTGTATGTATAAAAATTATCTACATATAATACATATATCACGAGTTTGCACCGAGGGGAGCCCATGGGCGGGTGGTACCCAAAACAAATAATATTTTGTGTGACGCCCCCCGCGCTCACCGGGTGAGAGGGGGCCCCAATATTTTTTTTGCACAGGTGCCCTCCACTCACTAGCTCCGCCACTTGGTGATGGGATTGAGGGGCTCTCAGATTCTCTGTTTGGTAAAGAATGTACCCAAGCAGTGAAGACAGGTAATGAGTGTACCCCGTCTGGACCATCACCCGCATGACAAGGTTGGTATATCTCCCACCCAATCGTCGTGAGCGGACAAGAGCAACAGAGATTGGGGATTAATACCCATTGGGGCCGGGCTCCCAGACACCGGGCACTATGTCATACATGGAGCCCTTAGTCCCTTTCCCAGTGTTGGACCCTAATTCCCATGAAAGGTCCAAGCAATAAACCCGGAACCTGTTCATGGATGTTCACTGCAATTGGCCTGTCTTGGACCCTCACCAAGCCATTGGAGACTGAGGGAGTGACAGCTTCTGTCGGGCCACATGTGGGTCCAGTTGGGTGATGGTTATTTAATATAGACACAGTGACAGTTGGTTTTTAGATTGTGGATGATTCCAGCTGTCTCTCCAATGTTTGGATAGTTCTGTCTGTCTCTCCAATGTTTGGATGTTTCTTTCTGTCTCTCCGATGTTTGGATGTTTCTGTCTGTCTCTCCGATGTTTGGATGTTTCTGGCTGTCTCTTCAATGTTAGGATTGTTCTGTCTCTCTCTCTGATGTTTGGATGGTTCTGTCTGTCTCTCTGATGTTTGGATGTTTCTGTCTGTCTCTCTGATGTTTGGATGGTTCTGTCTGTCTCTCTGATGTTTGGATGTTTCTGTCTGTCTCTCCGATGTTTGGATTGTTCTGTCTGTTTCTCCAATGTTTGGATGGATATGACTGTCTCTCTGATGTTTGGATGTTTCTGTCTGTCTCTCTAATGTTTGGATGTTTCTGTCTGTCTCTCCGATGTTTGGATGGTTCAGGCTGTCTCGCTGATGTTTGGATGGTTCTGTCTGTCTCTCTGATGTTTGGATGTTTCTTTCTGTCTCTCTGATGTTTGGATGTTTCTGTCTGTCTCTCTGATGTTTGGATGTTTCTGTCTGTCTCTCTGATGTTTGGATGGTTCTGTCTGTCTCTCTGATGTTTGGATGTTTCTGTCTGTCTCTCCGATGTTTAGATGTTTCTGTCTGTCTCTCCGATGTTTGGATTGTTCTGTCTGTCTCTCCGATGTTTGGATGTTTCTGTCTGTCTCTCCGATGTTTGGATGTTTCTGTCTGTCTCTCCGATGTTTGGATGTTTCTGTCTGTCTCTCCGATGTTTGGATGTTTCTGTCTGTCTCTCCGATGTTTGGATGTTTCTGTCTGTCTCTCTGTTTTACATACAAGGGTACGGGGTGGAAATATGACTGGGATTTCTGGCAGTGTAAAGCTGCACATACAGGGGTCCGCTGGGATGTCACCATATGGGAGGCGTACCAAACATACGAGGGTACGGGGTGGAAATATGACTGGGATTTCTGGCAGTGTAAAGCTGCACATACAGGGGTCCGCTGGGATGTCACCATACCGGAGGCGTACCAAACATACAAGGGTACGGGGTGGAAATGTGACTGGGATTTCTGACAGTGTAAAGCTGCACATACAGGAGCCCGCTGGGATGTCACCATACGGGAGGCGTACCAAACATACAAGAGTACGGGGTGGAAATATGACTGGGATTTCTGGCAGTGTAAAGCTGCACATACAGGAGCCCGCTGGGATGTCACCATACGGGAGGCGTACCAAACATACGAGGGTACGGGGTGGAAATATGACTGGGATTTCTGGCAGTGTAAAGCTGCACATACAGGAGCCCGCTGGGATGTCACCATACGGGAGGCGTACCAAACATACGAGGGTACGGGGTGGAAATGTGACTGGGATTTCTTACAGTGTAAAGCTGCATATACAGGAGCCCGCTGGGATGTCACCATACGGGAGGCGTACCAAACATACGAGGGTACAGGGTGGAAATGTGACTGGGATTTCTGTCAGTGTAAAGCTGCACATACAGGAGCACGCTGGGAGGTCACCATATGGGAGGCGTACCAAACATACGAGGGTACAGGGTGGAAATGTGACTGGGATCTCTGGCAGTGTAAAGCTGCACATACAGGAGCCCGCTGGGATGTCACCATACCGGAGGCGTACCAAACATACAAGAGTACGGGGTTGAAATGTGACTGGGATTTCTGGCAGTGTAAAGATGCATATACAGGAGCCCGCTGGGATGTCACCAAACGTGAGGCGTACCAAACAAACAGAGTACGGGGTGGAAATGTGACTGGGATTTCTGGCAGTGTAAAGCTGCACATACAGGAGCCCGCTGGGATGTCACCATACGGGAGGCGTACCAAACATACGAGGGTACAGGGTGGAAATATGACTGGGATTTCTGGCAGTGTAAAGCTGCACATACAGGAGCACGCTGGGAGGTCACCATATGGGAGGCGTACCAAACATACGAAGGTACAGGGTGGAAATGTGACTGGGATTTCTGGCAGTGTAAAGCTGCACATACAGGAGTCCGCTTGGATGTCACCATACGGGAGGAGTACCAAACATACAAGGGAACGGGGTGGAAATATGACTGGGATTTCTGGCAGTGTAAAGCTGCACATACAGGAGCCCACTGGGATGTCACCATACGGGAGGCGTACCAAACATACAAGGGCACGGGGTTGAAATATGACTGGGATTTCAGGCAGTGTAAAGCTGCACATAAAGGAGTCCGCTGGGGTGTCACCATACGGGAAGCATACCAAACATACGAGGGTACGGGGTGGAAATATGACTGGGATTTCTGTCAGTGTAAAGCTGCACATACAGGAGTCCGCTGGGATGTCACCATACGGGAGGCGTACCAAACATACGATGGTACGGGGTGGAAATATGACTGGGATTTCTGTCAGTGTAAAGCTGCACATACAGGAGTCCGCTGGAATGTCACCTTACGGGAGGCGTACCAAACATACGGGGTAAGGGGTGGAAATACAAATCGGATGTCTGGCAGTGTAAAGCTTTACAAACAAGAGTCCGCTGGGAATTCACGATACGGGAGGCGTACCAAACATACGAGGGTACAGGGTGGAAATATGACTGGGATTTCTGGCAGTGTAAAGCTGCACATACAGGAGCACGCTGGGAGGTCACCATACGGGAGGCGTACCAAACATACGAGGGTACGGGGTGGAAATATGACTGGGATTTCTGGCAGTGTAAAGCTGCACATACAGGAGTCCGCTGGGATGTCACCATACGGGAGGCGTACCAAACATACGAGGGTACGGGGTGGAAATATGACTGGGATTTCTGTCAGTGTAAAGCTGCACATACAGGATCCCACTGGGATGTCACCATACGGGAGGCGTACCAAACATACGAGGGTACGGGGTGGAAATATGACTGGGATTTCCGGCAGTGTAAAGCTGCACATACAGGAGTCCGCTGGGAGGTCACCATACGGGAGGCGTACCAAACATACGAGGGTACGGGGTGGAAATATGACTGGGATTTCTGTCAGTGTAAAGCTGCACATACAGGAGTCCGCTGGGATGTCACCATACGAGAGGCGTACCAAACATACGAGGGTACGGGGTGGAAATATGACTGGGATTTCTGTCAGTGTAAAGCTGCACATACAGGAGTCCGCTGGAATGTCACCTTACGGGAGGCGTACCAAACATACGGGGTAAGGGGTGGAAATTTGACTGGGATTTCTGTCAGTGTAAAGCTTTACAAACAGGAGTCCGCTGGGAATTCACCATACGGGAGGCGTACCAAACATACGATGGTACAGTACGGGGTGGAAATATGACTGGGATTTCTGGCAGTGTAAAGCTGCACATACAGGAGTCCGCTGGGGTGTCACCATACGAGAGGCGTACCAAACATACGAGGGTACGGGGTGGAAATATGACTGGGATTTCTGGCAGTGTAAAGCTGCACATACAGGGGTCCGCTGGGATGTCACCATATGGGAGGCGTACCAAACATACAAGGGTACGGGGTGGAAATATGACTGGGATTTCTGGCAGTGTAAAGCTGCACATACAGGAGCCCGCTGGGATGTCACCATACGGGAGGCGTACCAAACATACGAAGGTAAGGGTGGAAATATGACTGGGATTTCTGGCAGTGTAAAGCTGCACATACAGGAGTCCGCTGGGATGTCACCATAAGGGAGGCGTACCAAACATACGCTCGTACAGGGTAGAAATATGACTCGTATTTCTGGCAGTGTAAAGCTGCACATACAGGAGTACGCTGGGATGTCACCATACGGGAGGTGTACCAAACATACGAGGGTACGGGGTGGAAATATGACTGGGATTTCTGGCAGTGTAAAGCTGCACATACAGGAGCCCGCTGGGATGTCACCATACGGGAGGCGTACCAAACATACAAGAGTACGGGGTGGAAATGTGACTGGGATTTCTTACAGTGTAAAGCTGCATATACAGGAGCCCGCTGGGATGTCACCATACGGGAGGCGTACCAAACATACGAGGGTACAGGGTGGAAATGTGACTGGGATTTCTGGCAGTGTAAAGCTGCACATACAGGAGCACGCTGGGAGGTCACCATATGGGAGGCGTACCAAACATACGAGGGTACAGGGTGGAAATGTGACTGGGATTTCTGGCAGTGTAAAGCTGCACATACAGGAGCCCGCTGGGATGTCACCATACCGGAGGCGTACCAAACATACAAGAGTACGGGGTTGAAATGTGACTGGGATTTCTGGCAGTGTAAAGATGCATATACAGGAGCCCGCTGGGATGTCACCATACGGGAGGCGTACCAAACATACAAGAGTACGGGGTGGAAATGTGACTGGGATTTCTGGCAGTGTAAAGCTGCACATACAGGAGCCCGCTGGGATGTCACCATACGGGAGGCGTACCAAACATACGAGGGTACAGGGTGGAAATGTGACTGGGATTTCTGGCAGTGTAAAGCTGCACATACAGGAGCACGCTGGGAGGTCACCATATGGGAGGCGTACCAAACATACGAGGGTACAGGGTGGAAATGTGACTGGGATTTCTGGCAGTGTAAAGCTGCACATACAGGAGTACGCTGGGATGTCACCATACGGGAGGTGTACCAAACATACAAGGGTACGGGGTAGAAATATGACTGGGATTTCTGGCAGTGTAAAGCTGCACATACAGGAGTCCGCTGGGATGTCACCATACGGGAGGCGTACCAAACATACAAGGGCACGGGGTTGAAATATGACTGGGATTTCAGGCAGTGTAAAGCTGCACATAAAGGAGTCCGCTGGGATGTCACCATACGGGAGGCGTACCAAACATACGAGGGTACGGGGTGGAAATATGACTGGGATTTCTGGCAGTGTAAAGCTGCACATACAGGAGTCCGCTGGGATGTCACCATACGGGAGGCGTACCAAACATACGATGGTACGGGGTGGAAATATGACTGGGATTTCTGTCAGTGTAAAGCTGCACATACAGGAGTCCGCTGGGATGTCACCTTACGGGAGGCGTACCAAACATACGGGGTAAGGGGTGGAAATACAAATCGGATGTCTGGCAGTGTAAAGCTTTACAAACAAGAGTCCGCTGGGAATTCACGATACGAGAGGCGTACCAAATATACGAGGGTACAGGGTGGAAATATGACTGGGATTTCTGTCAGTGTAAAGCTGCACATACAGGAGCCCACTGGGAGGTCACCATACGGGAGGCGTACCAAACATACGAGGGTACGGGGTGGAAATATGACTGGGATTTCTGGCAGTGTAAAGCTGCACATACAGGGGTCCGCTGGGATGTCACCATACGGGAGGCGTACCAAACATACGAGGGTACGGGGTGGAAATATGACTGGGATTTCTGTCAGTGTAAAGCTGCACATACAGGTTCCCACTGGGATGTCACCATACGGGAGGCGTACCAAACATACGAGGGTACGGGGTGGAAATATGACTGGGATTTCCGGCAGTGTAAAGCTGCACATACAGGAGTCCGCTGGGAGGTCACCATACGGGAGGCGTACCAAACATACGAGGGTACGGGGTGGAAATATGACTGGGATTTCTGTCAGTGTAAAGCTGCACATACAGGAGTCCGCTGGGAGGTCACCATACGTGAGGCGTACCAAACATACGAGGGTACGGGGTGGAAATATGACTGGGATTTCTGTCAGTGTAAAGCTGCACATACAGGAGTCCGCTGGCATGTCACCTTACGGGAGGCGTACCAAACAGACGAGGTAAGGGGTGGAAATTTGACTGGGATTTCTGTCAGTGTAAAGCTTTACAAACAGGAGTCCGCTGGGAATTCACCATACGGGAGGCGTACCAAACATACGATGGTACAGTACGGGGTGGAAATATGACTGGGATTTCTGGCAGTGTAATGCTGCACATACAGGAGTCCACTGGGGTGTCACCATACGAGAGGCGTACCAAACATACGAGGGCACGGGGGGGGAAATATGACTGGGATTTCTGGCAGTGTAAAGCTGCACATACAGGGGTCCGCTGGGATGTCACCATATGGGAGGCGTACCAAACATACAAGGGTACGGGGTGGAAATATGACTGGGATTTCTGGCAGTGTAAAGCTGCACATACAGGAGCCCGCTGGGATGTCACCATACGGGAGGCGTACCAAACATACGAAGGTAAGGGTGGAAATATGACTGGGATTTCTGGCAGTGTAAAGCTGCACATACAGGAGTCCGCTGGGATGTCACCATAAGGGAGGCGTACCAAACATACGCTCGTACAGGGTAGAAATATGACTCGTATTTCTGGCAGTGTAAAGCTGCACATACAGGAGTACGCTGGGATGTCACCATACGGGAGGCGTACCAAACATACGAGGGTACGGGGTGGAAATATGACTGGGATTTCTGGCAGTGTAAAGCTGCACATACAGGAGCCCGCTGGGATGTCACCATACGGGAGGCGTACCAAACATACAAGAGTACGGGGTGGAAATGTGACTGGGATTTCTTACAGTGTAAAGCTGCATATACAGGAGCCCGCTGGGATGTCACCATACGGGAGGCGTACCAAACATACGAGGGTACAGGGTGGAAATGTGACTGGGATTTCTGGCAGTGTAAAGCTGCACATACAGGAGCACGCTGGGAGGTCACCATATGGGAGGCGTACCAAACATACGAGGGTACAGGGTGGAAATGTGACTGGGATCTCTGGCAGTGTAAAGCTGCACATACAGGAGCCCGCTGGGATGTCACCATACCGGAGGCGTACCAAACATACAAGAGTACGGGGTTGAAATGTGACTGGGATTTCTGGCAGTGTAAAGATGCATATACAGGAGCCCGCTGGGATGTCACCATACGGGAGGCGTACCATACATACAAGGGTACGGGGTGGAAATATGACTGGGATTTCTGGCAGTGTAAAGCTGCATATACAGGAGCCCGCTGGGATGTCACCATACGGGAGGCGTACCAAACATACGAGGGTACGGGGTGGAAATATGACTGGGATTTCTGGCAGTGTAAAGCTGCACATACAGGAGCACGCTGGGAGGTCACCATATGGGAGGCGTACCAAACATACGAGGGTACGGGGTGGAAATGTGACTGGGATTTCTGGCAGTGTAAAGCTGCACATACAGGAGTACGCTGGGATGTCACCATACGGGAGGCGTACCAAACATACGAGGGTACGGGGTAGAAATATGACTGGGATTTCTGGCAGTGTAAAGCTGCACATACAGGAGCCCACTGGGATGTCACCATACGGGAGGCGTACCAAACAGACGAGGGCACGGGGGGGAAATATGACTGGGATTTCTGGCAGTGTAAAGCTGCACATACAGGAGTCCGCTGGGGTGTCACCATACGGGAGGCGTACCAAACATACGAGGGTACGGGGTGGAAATATGACTGGGATTTCTGTCAGTGTAAAGCTGCACATACAGGAGTCCGCTGGGATGTCACCATACGGGAGGCGTACCAAACATACGAGGGTACGGGGTGGAAATATGACTGGGATTTCTGTCAGTGTAAAGCTGCACATACAGGAGTCCGCTGGGAGGTCACCATACGGGAGGCGTACCAAACATACGGGGTAAGGGGTGGAAATACAAATCGGATGTCTGGCAGTGTAAAGCTTTACAAACAAGAGTCCGCTGGGAATTCACGATACGAGAGGCGTACCAAATATACGAGGGTACAGGGTGGAAATATGACTGGGATTTCTGTCAGTGTAAAGCTGCACATACAGGAGCCCACTGGGAGGTCACCATACGGGAGGCGTACCAAACATACGAGGGTACAGGGTGGAAATATGACTGGGATTTCTGGCAGTGTAAAGCTGCAGATACAGGGGTCCGCTGGGATGTCACCATACGGGAGGCGTACCAAACATACGAGGGTACGGGGTGGAAATATGACTGGGATTTCTGTCAGTGTAAAGCTGCACATACAGGTTCCCACTGGGATGTCACCATACGGGAGGCGTACCAAACATACGAGGGTATGGGGTGGAAACATGACTGGGATTTCTGGCAGTGTAAAGCTGCACATACAGGAGTCCGCTGGGAGGTCACCATACGGGAGGCGTACCAAACATACGAGGGTACGGGGTGGAAATATGACTGGGATTTCTGTCAGTGTAAAGCTGCACATACAGGAGTCCGCTGGAATGTCACCATACGGGAGGCGTACCAAACATACGAGGGTACGGGGTGGAAATATGACTGGGATTTCTGTCAGTGTAAAGCTGCACATACAGGAGTCCGCTGGGAGGTCACCATACGGGAGGCGTACCAAACATACGGGGTAAGGGGTGGAAATTTGACTGGGATTTCTGTCAGTGTAAAGCTTTACAAACAGGAGTCCGCTGGGAATTCACCATACGGGAGGCGTACCAAACATACGATGGTACAGTACGGGGTGGAAATATGACTGGGATTTCTGGCAGTGTAATGCTGCACATACAGGAGTCTGCTGGGGTGTAACCATACGAGAGGCGTACCAAACATACGAGGGCACGGGGGGGGAAATATGACTGGGATTTCTGGCAGTGTAAAGCTGCACATACAGGGGTCCGCTGGGATGTCACCATATGGGAGGCGTACCAAACATACAAGGGTACGGGGTGGAAATATGACTGGGATTTCTGGCAGTGTAAAGCTGCACATACAGGAGCCCGCTGGGAGGTCCCCATACGGGAGGCGTACCAAACATACGAAGGTAAGGGTGGAAATATGACTGGGATTTCTGGCAGTGTAAAGCTGCACATACAGGAGTCCGCTGGGATGTCACCATAAGGGAGGCGTACCAAACATACGCTCGTACAGGGTAGAAATATGACTCGTATTTCTGGCAGTGTAAAGCTGCACATACAGGAGTACGCTGGGATGTCACCATACGGGAGGTGTATCAAATATACGAGGGTATAGGGTGGAAATATGACTGGGATTTCTGGCAGTGTAAAGCTGCACATACAGGAGCCGGCTGGCATGTCACCATACGGGATGCGTACCAAACATACGATAGTACGGGGTGGAAATATGACTGGGATTTCTGTCAGTGTAAAGCTGCACATACAGGAGTCCGCTGGAATGTCACCTTACGGGAGGCGTACCAAACATACGGGGTAAGGGGTGGAAATACGACTGGGATTTCTGGCAGTGTAAAGCTTTACAAACAGGAGTCCGCTGGGAATTCACCATACGGGAGGCGTACCAAACATACGATGGTACGGGGTGGAAATATGACTGGGATTTCTGTCAGTGTAAAGCTGCACATACAGGAGTCCGCTGGAATGTCACCATACGGGAGGCGTACCAAACATACGAGGGTACGGGGTGGAAATATGACTGGGATTTCTGGCAGTGTAAAGCTGCACATACAGGAGTCCGCTGGAATGTCACCATACAGGAGGCGTACCAAACATACGATGGTACGGGGTGGAAATATGACTGGGATTTCTGTCAGTGTAAAGCTGCACATACAGTGGTCCGCTGGAATGTCACCTTACGGGAGGCGTACCAAACATACGGGGTAAGGGGTGGAAATACGACTGGGATTTCTGGCAGTGTAAAGCTTTACAAACAGGAGTCCGCTGGGAATTCACCATACGGGAGGCGTACCAAACATACGATGGTACGGGGTGGAAATATGACTGGGATTTCTGTCAGTGTAAAGCTGCACATACAGGAGTCCGCTGGAATGTCACCTTACGGGAGGCATACCAAACATACGGGGTAAGGGGTGGAAATACGACTGGGATTTCTGTCAGTGTAAAGCTTTACAAACAGGAGTCCGCTGGGATGTCACCATATGGGAGGCGTACCAAACATACGAGGGTACGAGGTGGAAATATGACTGGGATTTCTGGCAGTGTAAAGCTTTACAAACAGGAGTCCGCTGGAATGTCACATTACGGTAAGCGTACCAAACATACGAGGGTACGAGGGGGAAATATGACTGGGATTTCTGTCAGTGTAAAGCTGCACATACAGGAGTCCGCTGGGATGTCACCATACGGGAGGCGTACCAAACATACGAGGGTACGGGGTGGAAATATGACTGGGATTTCTGTCAGTGTAAAGCTGCACATACAGGAACCCGCTGGGATGTCAAAATACGGGAGGCGTAGCAAACATACGAAGGTACGGGGTGGAAATATGACTGGGATTTCTGGCAGTGTAAAGCTGCACATACAGGAGTCCGCTGGGATGTCACCATACGGGAGGCGTACCAAACATACGAAGGTAAGGGTGGAAATATGACTGGGATTTCTGGCAGTGTAAAGCTGCACATACAGGAGTCCGCTGGAATGTCACCATACGGGAGGCGTACCAAACATACGCTCGTACAGGGTAGAAATATGACTCGTATTTCTGGCAGTGTAAAGCTACACATACATGAGTCTGCTGGGATGTCACCATACGGTAGGCGTACCAAACATACGAGGGAACGGGGTGGAAATATGACTGGGATTTCTGGCAGAGTAAAGCTGCACATACAGGAGCCCGCTGGGATGTCACCATACGGGAGGCGTACCAAACATACGATGGTACGGGGTGGAAATATGACTGGGATTTCTGTCAGTGTAAAGCTGCACATACAGGAGTCCGCTGGAATTTCACCTTACGGGAGGCATACCAAACATACGGGGTAAGGGGTGGAAATACGACTGGGATTTCTGTCAGTGTAAAGCTTTACAAACAGGAGTCCGCTGGGATGTCACCATATGGGAGGCGTACCAAACATACGATGGTACGGGGTGGATATATGACTGGGATTTCTGTCAGTGTAAAGCTGCACATACAGGAGTCCGCTGGAATGTCACCTTACGGGAGGCGTACCAAACATACGGGGTAAGGGGTGGAAATACAAATCGGATGTCTGGCAGTGTAAAGCTTTACAAACAAGAGTCCGCTGGGAATTCACGATACGGGAGGCGTACCAAAACATACGAGGGTACAGGGTGGAAATGTGACTGGGATTTCTGGCAGTGTAAAGCTGCACATACAGGAGCACGCTGGGAGGTCACCATACGGGAGGCGTACCAAACATACGAGGGTACAGGGTGGAAATGTGACTGGGATTTCTGGCAGTGTAAAGCTGCACATACAGGAGTACGCTGGGATGTCACCATACGGGAGGTGTACCAAACATACGAGGGTACGGGGTGGAAATATGACTGGGATTTCTGTCAGTGTAAAGCTGCACATACAGGATCGCGCTGGGATGTCACCATACGGGAGGCGTACCAAACATACAAGGGTATGGGGTGGAAACATGACTGGGATTTCTGGCAGTGTAAAGCTGCACATACAGGAGTCCGCTGGAATGTCACCTTACGGGAGGCGTACCAAACATACGAGGGTACGGGGTGGAAATATGACTGGGATTTCTGTCAGTGTAAAGCTGCACATACAGGAGTCCGCTGGAATGTCACCATACAGGAGGCGTACCAAACATACGATGGTACGGGGTGGAAATATGACTGGGATTTCTGTCAGTGTAAAGCTGCACATACAGGAGTCCGCTGGAATGTCACCTTACGGGAGGCGTACCAAACATACGGGGTAAGGGGTGGAAATTTGACTGGGATTTCTGTCAGTGTAAAGCTTTACAAACAGGAGTCCGCTGGGAATTCACCATACGGGAGGCGTACCAAACATACGATGGTACAGTACGGGGTGGAAATATGACTGGGATTTCTGGCAGTGTAATGCTGCACATACAGGAGTCTGCTGGGGTGTAACCATACGAGAGGCGTACCAAACATACGAGGGCACGGGGTGGAAATATGACTGGGATTTCTGGCAGTGTAAAGCTGCACATACAGGGGTCCGCTGGGATGTCACCATATGGGAGGCGTACCAAACATACAAGGGTACGGGGTGGAAATATGACTGGGATTTCTGGCAGTGTAAAGCTGCACATACAGGAGCCCGCTGGGAGGTCCCCATACGGGAGGCGTACCAAACATACGAAGGTAAGGGTGGAAATATGACTGGGATTTCTGGCAGTGTAAAGCTGCACATACAGGAGTCCGCTGGGATGTCACCATAAGGGAGGCGTACCAAACATACGCTCGTACAGGGTAGAAATATGACTCGTATTTCTGGCAGTGTAAAGCTGCACATACAGGAGTCTGCTGGGATGTCACCATACGGGAGGCGTATCAAATATACGAGGGTATAGGGTGGAAATATGACTGGGATTTCTGGCAGTGTAAAGCTGCACATACAGGAGCCGGCTGGCATGTCACCATACGGGATGCGTACCAAACATACGATAGTACGGGGTGGAAATATGACTGGGATTTCTGTCAGTGTGAAGCTGCACATACAGGAGTCCGCTGGAATGTCACCTTACGGGAGGCGTACCAAACATACGGGGTAAGGGGTGGAAATACGACTGGGATTTCTGGCAGTGTAAAGCTTTACAAACAGGAGTCCGCTGGGAATTCACCATACGGGAGGCGTACCAAACATACGATGGTACGGGGTGGAAATATGACTGGGATTTCTGTCAGTGTAAAGCTGCACATACAGGAGTCCGCTGGGAGGTCACCATACGGGAGGCGTACCAAACATACGAGGGTACGGGGTGGAAATATGACTGGGATTTCTGGCAGTGTAAAGCTGCACATACAGGAGTCCGCTGGGATGTCACCATACGAGAGGCGTACCAAACATACGATGGTACGGGGTGGAAATATGACTGGGATTTCTGTCAGTGTAAAGCTGCACATACAGGAGTCCGCTGGGATGTCACCATACGGGAGGCGTACCAAACATACGGGGTAAGGGGTGGAAATACGACTGGGATTTCTGGCAGTGTAAAGCTTTACAAACAGGAGTCCGCTGGGAATTCACCATACGGGAGGCGTACCAAACATACGATGGTACGGGGTGGAAATATGACTGGGATTTCTGTCAGTGTAAAGCTGCACATACAGGAGTCCGCTGGAATGTCACCTTACGGGAGGCATACCAAACATACGGGGTAAGGGGTGGAAATACGACTGGGATTTCTGTCAGTGTAAAGCTTTACAAACAGGAGTCCGCTGGGATGTCACCATATGGGAGGCGTACCAAACATACGAGGGTACGAGGTGGAAATATGACTGGGATTTCTGGCAGTGTAAAGCTTTACAAACAGGAGTCCGCTGGAATGTCACATTACGGTAAGCGTACCAAACATACGAGGGTACGAGGGGGAAATATGACTGGGATTTCTGTCAGTGTAAAGCTGCACATACAGGAGTCCGCTGGGGTGTCACCATACGGGAGGCGTACCAAACATACGAGGGTACGGGGTGGAAATATGACTGGGATTTCTGTCAGTGTAAAGCTGCACATACAGGAACCCGCTGGGATGTCAAAATACGGGAGGCGTACCAAACATACGAAGGTACGGGGTGGAAATATGACTGGGATTTCTGGCAGTGTAAAGCTGCACATAAAGGAGTCCGCTGGGATGTCACCATACGGGAGGCGTACCAAACATACGAAGGTAAGGGTGGAAATATGACTGGGATTTCTGGCAGTGTAAAGCTGCACATACAGGAGTCCGCTGGAATGTCACCATACGGGAGGCGTACCAAACATACGCTCGTACAGGGTAGAAATATGACTCGTATTTCTGGCAGTGTAAAGCTACACATACATGAGTCTGCTGGGATGTCACCATACGGTAGGCGTACCAAACATACGAGGGAACGGGGTGGAAATATGACTGGGATTTCTGGCAGAGTAAAGCTGCACATACAGGAGCCCGCTGGGATGTCACCATACGGGAGGCGTACCAAACATACGAGGGTACGAGGGGGAAATATGACTGGGATTTCTGTCAGTGTAAAGCTGCACATACAGGAGCCCGCTGGGATGTCAAAATACAGGAGGCGTAGCAAACATACGAAGGTACGGGGTGGAAATATGACTGGGATTTCTGGCAGTGTAAAGTTGCACATAAAGGAGTCCGCTGGGATGTCACCATACGGGAGGCGTACCAAACATACGAAGGTAAGGGTGGAAATATGACTGGGATTTCTGGCAGTGTAAAGCTGCACATACAGGAGTCCGCTGGGATGTCACCATAAGGGAGGCGTACCAAACATACGCTCGTACAGGGTAGAAATATGACTCGTATTTCTGGCAGTGTAAAGCTGCACATACAGGAGTCTGCTGGGTTGTCACCATACGGTAGGCGTACCAAACATACGAGGGAACGGGGTGGAAATATGACTGGGATTTCTGGCAGAGTAAAGCTGCACATAAAGGAGTAAGCTGGGGTGTCACCATACGAGAGGCGTATCAAACATACGAGGGTATAGGGTGGAAATATGACTGGGATTTCTGGCAGTGTAAAGCTGCACATACAGGAGCCGGCTGGCATGTCACCATACAGGATGCGTACCAAACATACGAGGGTACGGGGTGGAAATATGACCGGGATTTCTTGCAGTGTAAAGCTGCACATACAGGAGTCCGCTGGGATGTCACCGTACGGGAGGCATACCAAACATACGAGGGTACAGGGTGGAAATATGACTGGGATTTCTGGCAGTGTAATGCTGCACATACAGGAGTCTGCTGGGGTGTAACCATACGAGAGGCGTACCAAACATACGAGGGCACGGGGCGGAAATACGACTGGGATTTCTGGCAGTGTTGAGCTGCACATACAGGAGTCCGCTGGGATGTCACCATACGGGAGGCGTACCAAACATACGAAGGTAAGGGTGGAAATATGACTGGGATTTCTGGCAGTGTAAAGCTGCACATACAGGAGTCCGCTGGAATGTCACCATACGGGAGGCGTACCAAACATACGCTCGTACAGGGTAGAAATATGACTCGTATTTCTGGCAGTGTAAAGCTGCACATACAGGAGTCTGCTGGGATGTCACCATACGGTAGGCGTACCAAACATACGAGGGAACGGGGTGGAAATATGACTGGGATTTCTGGCAGAGTAAAGCTGCACATACAGGAGCCCGCTGGGATGTCACCATACGGGAGGCGTACCAAACATACGAGGGTACGAGGGGGAAATATGACTGGGATTTCTGTCAGTGTAAAGCTGCACATACAGGAGCCCGCTGGGATGTCAAAATACAGGAGGCGTAGCAAACATACGAAGGTACGGGGTGGAAATATGACTGGGATTTCTGGCAGTGTAAAGTTGCACATAAAGGAGTCCGCTGGGATGTCACCATACGGGAGGCGTACCAAACATACGAAGGTAAGGGTGGAAATATGACTGGGATTTCTGGCAGTGTAAAGCTGCACATACAGGAGTCCGCTGGGATGTCACCATAAGGGAGGCGTACCAAACATACGCTCGTACAGGGTAGAAATATGACTCGTATTTCTGGCAGTGTAAAGCTGCACATACAGGAGACTGCTGGGTTGTCACCATACGGTAGGCGTACCAAACATACGAGGGAACGGGGTGGAAATATGACTGGGATTTCTGGCAGAGTAAAGCTGCACATAAAGGAGAAAGCTGGGGTGTCACCATACGGGAGGCGTATCAAACATACGAGGGTATAGGGTGGAAATATGACTGGGATTTCTGGCAGTGTAAAGCTGTGCATACAGGAGCCGGCTGGCATGTCACCATACGGGATGCGTACCAAACATACGAGGGTACGGGGTGGAAATATGACCGGGATTTCTTGCAGTGTAAAGCTGCACATACAGGAGTCCGCTGGGATGTCACCATACGGGAGGCGTACCAAACATACGCGGGTACAGGGTAGAAATATGACTCGTATTTCTGGCAGTGTAAAGCTGCACATACAGGAGTCTGCTGGTATGTCACCATACGGTAGGCGTACCAAACATACGAGGGAACGGGGTGGAAATATGACTGGGATTTCTGGCAGAGTAAAGCTGCACATAAAGGAGTAAGCTGGGGTGTCACCATACGGGAGGCGTATCAAACATACGAGGGTACGGGGTGGAAATATGACTGGGATTTCTGGCAGTGTAAAGCTGCACATACAGGAGCCCGCTGGCATGTCACCATACGGGAGGCGTACCAAACATACGAGGGTACGGGGTGGAAATATGACTGGGATTTCTTGCAGTGTAAAGCTGCACATACAGGAGTCCGCTGGGATGTCACCGTACGGGAGGCATACCAAACATACGAGGGTACAGGGTGGAAATATGACTGGGATTTCTGGCAGTGTAATGCTGCACATACAGGAGTCTGCTGGGGTGTAACCATACGAGAGGCGTACCAAACATACGAGGGCACGGGGGGGAAATATGACTGGGATTTCTGGCAGTGTAAAGCTGCGCATACAGGGGTCCGCTGGGATGTCACCATATGGGAGGCGTACCAAACATACAAGGGTACGGGGTGGAAATATGACCGGGATTTCTGGCAGTGTAAAGCTGCACATACAGGAGCCCGCTGGGAGGTCCCCATAAGGGAGGCGTACCAAACATACGAGGGTACGGGGTGGAAATATGACTGGGATTTCTGGCAGTGTAAAGCTGCACATACAGGAGCCAGCTGGGATGTCACCATACGGGAGGGGTACCAAACATTCAAGGGTACGGGGTGGAAATATGACTGGGATTTCTGGCAGTGTAAAGCTGCACATACAGGGGTCCGCTGGGATGTCACCATACGGGAGGCGTACCAAACATACGGGGTACAGGGTGGAAATATGACTGGGATTTCTGTCAGTGTAAAGCTGCACATACAGGAGCCCGCTGGGAAGTCACCATACAGGAGGCATACCAAACATACGAGGGTACGGGGTGGAAATATGACTGGGATTTCTGGCAGTGTAAAGCTGCACATACAGGATCCCGCTGGGATGTCACCATACGGGAGGCGTACCAAACAGACGAGGGTACAGGCTTGAAATATGACTGGGATTTCTTTCAGTGTAAAGCT
>JAPZIH010000034.1:0-45248 GCA_027410445.1 Discoglossus pictus | reverse complement strand
TTTTCTATTGTTGTTATTAATTCCATTTCTTTTGCTTCTTCCACTATTCTTTCTAACCTTTTTATACATTCATCTGTTGGATCCTCCTTAAGTTTCAGATAACATTCTTTATCATCTAGTAATTTTTGAGTTATTGCTATATAGTCTGTGGTATTTAATACCACTATATTGCCTCCTTTATCTGAAGGCTTTATAATGATATTTTCATTTTTCTGTAATTCTTTTAATGCTTGTTGTTCTTTTCTACTCAAATTATTACTTGATGTATATTTAGGAGTATTTTTATCCAATTCTTTAAGTTCTTTTGTTACTAGTTCCACAAAGATTTCTAGAGGTGGACAGAGTGAGAAGTTGGTGTAAACTTACTAGGTATATACACTCTCCCTTTTTTCTCTTCGTTTTCTCTTTGTTGTTTTTCAAAGTCTTTTAGGCATTCTTGTTCTCTGTTTGTTAAACCTATTTGACTTAGGTATTTCTGTCTTGTTGAATTGTGATATTTGTGAATTGCCAACTTTCGGGCAAATAAATTAAGATCTTTTACTTGTTCAAACAGTTGAAATCTCGCTGTTGGAGAGAATGTTAGGCCTAGACTTAATACTCTTGTTTGTTCTTTATTTAAGGGAGATTTGGATAAATTATATACTTGTAAGTTATCATATTGATTAGTCTTTATTGTGGTGTTGATGATTCCAAACTCTCTTGTCTTTTGGTTCTCTGAGTGGCATTTGATTGTTCTTTCTTTTGGTTCCTATGGATAAAAAACTTCTCTCATTTCTATTGGCATTAGTTCTTTTTTTAGAGAAGGTATCACTTATTTCATTGTCAGAAGGTTCTGTGTCAGTTGCACTACTCTGACGTGAGTATCTTTGTTGTGAATAAATCTATTTTTTTAAACTGGTAAGCTTTACCATTTTCAAAGTCTTTTGTGTCTCTTATAAAGTTTTTCCTTTTTCTCTCTTTTAACTCATCCTTAAATGCATTGATTTCTCTTGTCAGCTTTTCTTGTAACTCTATAAATTCTTTTTGTGTCTCATATTTTCTACATTGTTCTTTTAATTTTAGAATGTTGTTTATTAGTTTCTTCCAAAAGTACTTTTTCTTTGGTTATAATCAGCCTCATTAGCTCTAAAGAGCATGTTGTCATTATTTTTTCCCATTGTTGTGTGAATTCACTATCTTGTATATAATTAGGTGGGTTTAGCCTTACTCTCAATCCTCTTGGTACTATTGCATTTTTTATGTAGTTACTTAAACTTGTAATTTCCCACCACTTTTGTAACTGTATTTTTTGTTTATGTAATAATTGGCTTTGTATTTCTTTAAATGTTAAATCTTTTATTCTATAATTCTCGTGTTAAGTTCATTTGAAATACCTATTCTACCTCTGCAGTTAGTAGGCCAAAGTCAAACAACAACAAAAATAAAACTTAAATAACCTCTAATAATTTGCTGGACGTCAAAAAACCCAAAGAATTAAACACCTTGGGTTTAACATGATTTTTTTAATCGTTGCATTTTTAACAACATTTTAAATGTACAAATAAAGATTGAATTTTTTAAAATTAGTATGTGGCAATAATAATTAAAATAAAGGCTGCATAAAAGGTGTTTCTGTACAACCTTGGTTGGTTGTTCAAGGATTCCTAAATAGGATCCACAGGACAATATTTTGGTACGCATATCTGTCGAATCTGCTGTCACCACCTCCTTTGCTAGAGAATTCCACAGTTTAAACCATTATTACTGTGAAGAGCCCCTTTCTTTCGTGGAAGTGGAATCTTTTTCTTTCTAACATCAAATGATGTCCCCTTGTCAGTTGGAAACCTTGTGTTCACTTGACAAAGCCTTATATTGACCCTCGATATATTTTTATAAGGTAATCATATCCCCTCTTAGACACTATTTTTCTAGAGAACATACTGTATATACTCTAATATAAGCCGACCCGAGTATAAGCCGAGGCACCTATTTTACCACAAAATACTGGGAAAAATGAGTGACTCGAGTATAAGCCGAGGGTGGGAAATCCTCAACCCCCATCCTCAAACCTTCTCCTCATTATAAACCCCCTCCTCAACCTCCCTCCTCAACCTCCCTCCTAATCCCCCCTCCTCAACCTCAACCCCCCATCCTCAACCCCCCATCCTCATCCTCAACGCGCCCATTATTAATCCCCCCCTCCTCAACCCCCACTCCTCAATCCCCCCTCCTCAACCCCCCGCATCCTCATCCTCATCCTCCCATCCTCATCCAAAACCCTCCCCCATCCTAAACCCCCCATCCTCATCCTAAACCCCCCATCCTCATCCTCATCCTAAATACCCTCCTCACTTTACCCCTCCTCATCCTAAACCCCCCCTTCTCACTTTACCCCTCCTCATCCTAAACCCACCTCATCACTTTACCCCTCTAAATACCTCCCCCTCTCCCTTTCCCCTCACTGTTCCTCCGCTCCTCCACGCTCCTTCCTACGTCTTGACCCGGCCAATGCTAATGACGTGGCTCTCATGTGAAGTCACGTCAAAAGCATATGCCGGGGTCCCGACGCAAGAAGAAGCATGGAGGAGCGGAAGAACAGCTGCAGATGGAGGTAAGTGAGGGGAAAGGAAGAGGTAGAGGTATTTAGAGGGGTAAAGTGAGGAGGGGGTTTAGAATGAGGAGGGGGGTTTAGGATGAGGAGGGGGGAGGGATAGAGACACGGGGGAAGTTAGAGAGACATGGTGGGTTAGAGAGACACGGGGGGTTAAAGAGACACGGGGGGAGAGTGACTGGAGTATAAACCGAGGGGGCCCTTTTTAGCCTTAAAAAAAGGGCTGAAAAACTTGGCTTATACTCGCGTATATATACGATAAGTGTAATTTGGTTAGTCTTTCTTCATAACTTAGCCCCTCCATTTTGTTGCCTATCTCTATTATTATTCCAAAGGATAAGGCCAAGTATATACCAACTAGAGGTTAACCATGAGACAAAGGATCAAGGGAATATCACTTGCAAACACTTGACACCACTTGACTCTTGTCTAATGAATTAAAGTGTTTCAATTGTTGTGTGACAACATAGTAAACTATACTCAAGGGTTTAATCAGATCCATGGATTTCCCCCCTAGAGATCTATGTAGCGCCTTTTATCTCTTCTATGAGGTTGAATACACCCAGGAACCTGGAACGGGGAGCAAACTAGGTATTGTGGTTGGCTACTAGAAGTGACTACAGCTCGCCCCTAAATTGAAAATATTTGTATTGGCCCTATGCAATGTATACAGCCTAAAACATATGATGCACATAAAACAAACATATGATGCACATAAAACAACTATCAAAAAGTTGTAAAATTGTCACAGAGCAATCTCGGTTTAGGTGGCCCGGTAAAAATTACTTTTGGGAGGTCAGGACGTACAACCAGGACTTTGGGAAACATTGGAGAAAACAAACATGTTATAATTCACATTTTGGTGAAAGTGTTATAGTTCTTAATTAGGAAGGTTATTACAATAGCCTCAGTCCATTGGGTCAATGTGGTTAGAGTACGGGGGGAGTAATGTCACAGACCCTTTTTTCCTGTCCTGGGTGTTGGGCCATTAAGCTCAGGCTGCTTGGCTCCAGAAATGGATTATCTGCATAAACACTCCCATTTAATATTAGTCAATTCTGTGTTATGTTTAAACTGTGACTGAGTGATCATGATGGGATTAAAACAGGGTGTGCTGAGCCTGCCGTGATCAGATACATCTATTATACTGTTATCTGTTCTGGTCCATTGTTAACTAATAAAGTTAATCCCATCTGATATGTGCTAGAGACGGCAGGATGTGTATTGAAGATTGATCCTATTAATCTCAGGAAGCTAATGTTAGACCCCATGTGGAGTTTATCTTTTGTATTTGTCTGCCACACCTCTCATTGTTGTGCTGTGTACACCCCCTCTTTATCTATCCCTTATAAATACTGCTGTCATTTAAAAAATAAATCAGTTCACTGTGAGTCATATAGAAATTGTATGTTCTCATTCTGTTCCTGGTGGCTGCGATACTGAACATATCTCCACTCTACAAGTAACCTGTCCTGATCACTACCACAGGAAGGTTACTGGGACTCCTGGAAGTGCTGATTCCTAATGAAGAAAAACTCTGATTGATACAGAAGCCAGATACCAGGGTGCTGGAGAAGAGATTTAAAAGAACCCAACAGTCCTTGTGGGTAGATAACCTGTAGTCTATAGCAGGTGGCCCTGGGCTTGTATAGCCCCTACTCTTGGATCATCACAACTGGTCAGTAGTGGTGGAATCTCAATGCAAGAACTAGCAGCAAGGATGGGATATGGTGAACTATGCAGTTTTGAAGTCCAGTACTTTCTGTGGGTTGGCAGAGATGCAGAAAACGATTGCCGATTTTTCCAAACCTTCAAATCCAGGTTCAAGTCCAAGGCCAGCCTTGGATAGAGAGGCTCATAGACCACATGGAGGCCTGCAGAGCGGAGGTGATCAAGGAGAAAATTAGCCTGATCACCAGTACGCTAGAGCACCGAAGTTGGGCCCAGGTGGGACCTGGCTCAAGTACTTGGAGTTACCCCATGCTTCCCCAGCTGACCAACAGAGGATACACTGCAAGAGGAAATGGATAGTTGGCTACACCCCTATAAGGTGGAGGAAGGAAACCAGAAGGTACCTGGAGATCTGACCACTACAGAATAGGCGAGATCAGAGGGACTTCTGGGAACTCGCCAGGATAGGGAGGCCGGGAGAATAGTCCAGACCCTGGTAAATGCAAGACCGGTAAGCAGTGTTAGGCAGCACCAGCCACTGGGAGATGGCCAACAACCCGAGAAGTTCCAGCCGCTAACCAAGGGCGAGGAGACGGAGGCTGAACTGTTGGCAGAGAAAGGTGCAAGCCCTGAGAGTTTTCCCAACTACCCATGGATTGTCACCTCTCCTGAACCACAGACCACTGATGTTCAGGCACCAATGCTGACAGTCAGGGAGAGTGTGATGTCAGATTTGGGCATAAGGCTATCAGGAGGGGGGGCATCCCCTGAGACCCTGAAGCTCTTGCCCAGCATGGACCTGGTGGATCCAGGTAAGTGTTTGAAGTTCAGTCCTAGGAAGCTACTGTTAGACCTCATGTGGGGTTTATCTCTTGTGTTTGTCTGCCACACCCTCTCATTGTTGTGCTGTGTACACCCCCTCTGTATCTATCCCCTATAAATACTGCTGTCATTTCAAAAATAAATCAGTTCACTTTGAGATATATAGAAATGGTATGTTCTTGTTATTTGGTTCCTGGTGGCTTGCGATACTTATTCTATGTCCACCCTACAAGTAACCTGTCCTGTTCACTACCACAGGATGATTACTGAGACTCCTGGAAGTGCTGATTACTGATGGAGATACTCTGACTGCTACAGAAGCCAGATACCAGGGTGCTGGTGCCTAGATTTCAAAGAACCAAACAGTCCTTGTGGGTAGATAACCTGTAGTCCATAGCAGGTGGCTTTGGGCTTGTATAGCACCTACTCTCGGATCATCACAAGCCCAAACATCACTCTATGCTCTGAATAGTATATTTGTCTATGTAAACTCCTTTGATCAGGACACTACATATACAATCGTAAACATAAAATGTTGGATATCATTAGCTCTTTGTCACAACCCGCTCTTGGGCTTCAAAAGGCCAGTTGGGCTTTAAAAGGCCAGGAAGATTGATCCTACCTGCAGGTTTGTAGGTTCCTTTATCCCCACATACAGATTAGCTTAGGGTAGGACAAGTTGGCGCTTCTCTAGACCATGTTGAAGAGTTTCAGGACAAGTTAACATGTATCAGGACCAATTGCAGAGATTATTTTCTGATTAAAAAAATAATAAATGCCTTCAATCTAAATAAAAAACACCATGCATATCATTTTTATTTTCCTAGGGACTTGGGGCCAGCCTGTCTCCTTCCCCCATAGGTTTCTTGGGTCATTTTTATCAGAAATCTCTGGCCGGATCTTGGCACAGCATGGGTTCATTTGGTAGTCTAGCTGATGGACACATAGTATATGGGCGAGGGGTCTTCATCTTTAACCAATGTGGGAAACCGTGAACCTGGGGTGTGTAAGGCTTAAATTACTACGGACAGAAGCTCCGCTATGCGGTTAATCTAGCAGATGGTAGTTGGGTTGGTAAGCAGGATTGGGGTACCTCCTGAGTGGGGAGGCAATAGTGGTAGAGCCTGATGACACAAGAGGACTATCCAGTTTGGTTTATACGCTCCCTACCCGATCTCCCCATGGATGGAGATAAATGTATTGAGTGAGAGGGGTGTCGGCTAAGGGACATGTGGCGGGTGTATTCACTTTTTGGGGGCAACCAGAAATTGTAGATATTCAGGCTTCTATCAGAATGAATGGGGTCAAGAACAATGACTACGGTCAAGTACTTAATTTGTGATTAACCACAAGACAAAGGGTCAAAGGGGTATCACCTGCAGAGCGTTTGACACCACAAAACCTTTGTCTATTGAAACAAGTGTTTCTATTGCTGTTTTGCCAACCTTGTTAATTATACTTGATGGCTCAATCATGTTCTTGAATATCCCATAGAAGTCTATGGAGCCCAATCTACCACTTGACGTGAGCACGAAACCAGGCTAGGAACAAAGGCAACAACACAACTGTAAAAGTGTCATAGTCCCTTTAAGCAACTCTTATGGCCATGAGAATAGCCCCTGAGTTTGGTAGTAACTTGTGAAAGTGTCCATTCATGACCGGATGAAAATCCAAAAAAATCTGGGAATTATCTCACTGCTCAATGTAATATTACCCAGGCAGACACTAACCCTACAAGTTGAGGACACTTGAAACTAAGGCGATACGTTTAATATTGATTCTAAGTTTAGTTTCATAAAATATAAGATATGTACTTTTTTATTTTTTACAATTTTATGTTGTATAGAACGTTTTACTTTACTACACTGCAGTAAAAAGAGAGCTATGTTTCCCATGATGCTGTGTGTGAATTATTATTTATAAAGATTATCCATTGTTGGATTTTCTCGCTTTTCACAATCTTCATGGTATGTCACTGTATGAGGTGACCACTTCCATATTGTTTCTTCTAGAGTAACCACAGCACAGCCACCAGCTTCCTATTGGTCCACATAGTCATATGGTGTAGCTTGAATTTAATATAACTAATTAACTCTCATGGTGGGTGATAGGCCATGTTGGTATGCCATATGGTGTCTTTAAGAACAATGTCAAAGGCTTAGATGGTTTATGGGCTCTGTCATTATGTTATATATACAAGATGAGCACCAAGTAATGACCTACAGATACAGAAAGATGACGTGTCATCTAATTCCCATCATTATTTATATGTTTTTATCATCACATAACAATAGTACCAAGGAAAAAGCCTTTAGATATCACTACTTGGTAATTGTACTCAGAATCGGAGATCATGTCCAGTTATAACTATTACTCATTGTTTAGGAGTTGAGCCAAAATAGTTAAAATCATGGACTGGTTGGTCTGTTGGGTTTCTGGCCTCCATGGACTTGCTTCCAATGAACTAAAGTCATTCTATTTTTGTACCAACTGGGACATGTCTCAGTCTGAAAAATATAATGAAACCTATGGGCTTTAGACCCTCTAGAAATATGATTCCAAATGATTAAACCTCTAGTCTTACCATAGATAGAGAGCTATAAAATGTATGTACGTGTGGATCAGACTCTTCTTTTCTACTATTCATGCTGCCACACAATACCAACACCACCTGTAATAATCTGTGAGTTTCCAAAAAAAATATTTTTCATAGATGAATATAAAATCAAGGAATTTGTAGATAATATGTGTCTGATGGAAATATTATTTGTGTATTATTGGTCCTATGGAAAATCAAGGAATTTGTTGATAAGATGTTTCCAATGGATATATTCTTCATACATGCTTTTTAGACTTTTGAGAACCTCAACTGTTTCTTCTTCAAGGTTCTTCTAACCCATTGGCAATCTAGAAGATTTCTATTTCTGAAATATATACTCCTGTCATTACAAGACCCTTCATACAAGTAGAAGGCTATACCCCTCTGTACAATACTGATGGAAAAAGAGAAAGCCATCAGAGTTTCTAAAGCTCAGTTGACACTCAAAAAATATCACCTACTACATCCTACATAAGAGAATAATAAATACAGCAACAACCTGAAGATGTGAGTACATATTTCTGTCTCAAGTTTTTCAGCCATTACACTTTACAGAACATTGTAATGCCACAGTGTAGGTGGTAACAATATTGATCAGATACACATTTCAATAATAATAATAATAATCAGGTATGTTGGATCTTCTCTCTTGTGTTTATCCGTACCACTTCTACTGATAGCATATTATACTTATCTACTACCCTTCCTGTAACAGTGTAGTTTCCATGTTGCCCATGAATCCTCCACTTTATACATTCAAATCATGTCCTCTTTTTCTGGAAGACACTTCCCGTCCAGAACATTAGTAAATCCTCTGATATATTTACAGGATTCTCTCACATCTCCCCACTCACTTCTGTACCATAAGCTCTACATATTCTGGTCCTAAAGTCTTTTATTATGAATATTATTTTGTAGACCATAATAATGTTTTGAATTTGTTCTCAATATTTAGACCCATAGAGATATGGAGAAAGAAAACCAGACGAAGGTCCTAAACTTCATACTGATAGGGATTACAGACAATTCAGATCTTCAGACTCCGATATTCCTTGTAATACTTCTCATTTATCTCTTCACTCTTGGTGGTAGCATGACCATTCTTCTACTTGTGTCCCTGGATCCTCGTCTGCACACGCCCATGTACTTCTTCTTGGGGAACTTGTCGGTCATAGACATGTCCACCACCACCATCACTCTACATAAGATCTTCTCTTCCTACATATCAGGGGATAACACCATTTCATTCTTTGCTTGCATGACTCAGGTGTTTATGTTTTTATCATTTACTATTGATGAGTTGCTTATCCTTACGGCCATGAGTTATGACCGATATGTGGCCATATGTAAACCATTATACTATACAATGATCATGAGCTATCATTTTTGTGTTGCTTTGACCACTGTCTGTTGGTTGCTTGGTTTTGTAGCCGTCACACCTCATCTTGTCATATTGTCCAGTTACACCTGCTATAGATCCAATATCATCAACCACTTCTACTGTGACCTTGTCCCTCTTATGAAGCTCACATGCAATGATACAACTACAATGGAGATAGTAATTGTCATGGAAGGACTGCTTTTAGGTTGCTCTCCATTTTCTCTAACTATTCTCTCCTATATTTTCATTATTACTACCATCCTGAAAATCCGTTCCAGTAGTGGGAGACAGAAAGCCTTTTACACATGTTCCTCACACCTCACTGTCGTTGTTCTTCTCTACCTAACTCTGTCCTGTTTATACTTTAGTCCAACCTCAACAGGAAATATGACATTTACAAAAATATTCTCTCTAATTAACACAGTTGCCGTCCCTGTACTAAATCCTCTAATTTACAGCCTGAAAAATAAAGACGTGAAGTCAGCACTTAGACGGCACCTAAGATGTTGTGAAGACACCAGATTTACGTTAAAAAAAGATAAAGGGTGAAAAAGAATATGGAAAAGCTGTTTTCCTTCCCGAAATTGCTGAATAATGTATAAAGCTATAAACTTTTCCAGTTATGGGTTTTAGACAGCCCCCTAATACGTAATGAGGGGCACTGGCCAGAGGCCATACTTACACCCAGGTGGACACTATGACATAGGACGTCTTATATTTTGTTCAATATATTTGTTAAATATCCCTTGTTTCCAAACAGATTAAGGCATGTGGGGACAAAGTGTAAGGGTTAATAAACTTTCTATGGAAAATAACTTTGTCAGTTTGTATCCCATCATTTGTGTCAATAATAATGTTATATAGATATGCGGATAAAAAACAAAATTCCCCGTCAAAAAATTCTGTAAGTTAGTGTTGTAAAATGGCAGCAAATGTGTATGTGGTGCGCGGCTGTGGATGATTTAGCATCCTTGCTAATAGTGTATCTTGTACCTCGTACGGATTTTTTTTAAATCTGTATGTGCTTGGTGTTGTTTTGCGTGTTTAGGGTCCTGTAGCCTCGTTTCCATTTTTTCTGGCCGCCATTTTTTCTCTCCCTAAGGGGATTTTTGTGTGTCTAAACTCTGGAATTTGGACTGAAATTGAGGTGTAACTTCACTTGCAAACGTCCTGGGTGCCCCCCCCTCCCTTGCTGTGTGTAAGCTTTTTATGTATTTTTTGTGTGTATTTATTGTGTTTTTAATGTTTTCAGGTGCGCGCAGTTCGTCAGTTAAGGTCGTAATTTTGCGAGTTCATTATGTTTTTTTTGTAAGTACCGCGTCTCGTATTTATTTTGTCCGTACATTTTGTGTTGTAAGATCCGCAGTTCGTATTTTGGCGCTTTTGTGTGTTTGTAACCGCTTGTGAGGCGCCATAGAGACTTCACCTCCATCTCGTATTTTTTTTGTCCTGCTAAAAGTGCTCCGGGTTTAACGGTTTGCCTCGCTACGCCAGCGATAAGTCATACGGACCATGCAAACAGCATGACGACGATTCGTAGTTGGACAATTATAATATGTGATCCAGATAAAACACAAAATCTATACGCAAAATGATCTGACAGTATTTGTTATAATGGCTTTAAAATCTTGTTTAAAATAATAAAAAAATGAAAAAAATATTTTTTATTCACAACCTTTTATAATTAATGTAATTACACTTAACACTAAGTCATCTTTCATTATGATAAAGGGTAAGTGTAGAAATCAGTAAAGTTGGAATATAATCACAGATCATTGTCTATACAATTTTTTTTTTTTTCTTAATTTTTTATTTTAATTATTTTTACAAAAATATAACAATGCATCATGTAAACATCATAAATAAGATAAATAACAAAATGCATTGAGATAAACAACAAAGAAAAAAAAGCATACCATTCACATGACATATCATCTAAAAGAGACATTCACTCTGCATGCATACACATTCGTTTGTATGATCCCAAATGTTAAATATCAACTTGACAAAGATGATTAACAGAAAAGATAAAAAAGAAAAACATAAAAAAAGAAAAACCCGGCATGGGGAAAATAAAAATAAAAAATGTATTTCAAGAAAAGACCAAGCCGGGAACAGCAAAAACTTCCATTAGGCAAGCAAGAAAAAAAAAGAAAAAAAAAATAGAAAAAGAAACAAAAACAGAAAAAATCACTTACTATATAGAAGTTTTAACAGCACCGTTGTGGACAGAGTCCCAGATTTTCCACTTTAAAATGTTATGCTTGTCCCTTCACAATTAGTTTGTAAATCAATTTCTCGTTGAATCCTTAGTAGGATTTCATACCAAGTAGAAATTTTATTAGATTTCCATCGAGAAATGATTGATCTTTTTATTGACATACAAATTAAAAAAATGAAAGCGTTCTTGTCTATATTTATCACATTTGGAAAAATATGCAACAAACTACATTGTGGTAAAAAGGGAAGTTTAAAATCTATAGAACGCTTAATAAACTCAAAACTTTCCAACCATAAGGGTTTAATTAATGGGCATTCCCTGAATGTATGGAGAAAATCACCATGCATGCCTTATTGCCTCCAACACATACTGTCTTGAAGATTGTGTGAACATTGGTAAATTTGAGAAGGAACCATGTACCACCTATTTACCAGTTTGATATGGAGTTCTCTATCAGAAGGGTGTTTGACAATTCTATTTGTCCCATATAGTGAGGGTTCCCATATCTCCCAGGACAAGGAGATACCCAGATCCCTTTCCCAGTTTTCCATGCCAGATGTTTTATTAAGCACCAAGGGCCTCCCTATAATATTATAACATTTAGATAATAAATGGCTATAATTGTTAGAGTTAATACGTTTTTCCAAAGATGTCAAACAACCCTCAGTGCTACTTGATGGATAACGTGCAGATAAAAGCGCCGAGAGTTGTTTAACTTTTAACCAACAGTTAGAAGGAAGCCCATAGATGGAAGACAATTGATTTAAAGAGAGCAAGCGGCCCTCATAATATAGATCTTTTATACATAGCACCACTAGCTCTGTCTCAAAACACAAGCCAGGCTTGTGAAAAGTAAAAACTGGGAGATTTTGAATTAAGATGCTAGTTGTTGGAATAAGCTGATATTTGTTATTTATTAGTCTCCACGAATTATAAATGTTCTTAACAATCTGCGAGCCAACTACGAAGTCTTTAGATATCTTGTTACCCATAAAAAATAAGAATTTAAGATCCATACAAGGTACCAAAGCTTTCTCAATTTGGGACCAAACAGAAGACCCACTTAATTTGAGCCATTTTAATGCATGTGTCAGCATATTGGCATCGTGGTATAATTGCAACATGGGATAAAATAATCCACCCTGAGAAAATTCTCTAGAAAGAGTTAATCTCTTAAGGCTAATATGTTTTGAGGAGTGGATGAACTTATCTATAATAGATTGAAATTTTTTAACCTGATATTGAGAAATTCTAACCGGTATGCAGCTAGTAAGATAATTAAACCTAGGCAGAAGAGACATTTTGGTAATGCCAATTTTGCCACTGAAGGATGCTTTCACTCCCTTCCAACCATTTAAAATATTTAGCCATTTACTATAAAGGGCATTATAGATAATTGTGATCATATTTTTAAACTTTTCTACAAAAATAATACCCAAATGCGTAAAAGAATTGGAATTCCAATTGAATGAGTAAGCTTCCTTTAGAGGTCTTCTACAATTTTCAGAGGGATTTATCACTAAAGTATCCGATTTTTGTAAATTAAGTTTGTAATTTGATATTAAACTATATTCATTAAACAATAACATCAAAGCTTTCAAAGTTTCACCAGGGCATGTGATCGATAACACTATATCATCAGCAAAAAGGGATATTTTGTGTTCTCTCTCGCCCAACCGAATGCCACGGATGGCTAGATTATATCTAATGGCTACTGCCAATGGCTCTATCAATAAAGCAAATAGGATAGGAGAGAGAGGACACCCTTGACGGGTTCCATTTGATATCCCAAAAGAGCGAGAATGAAAACCAAAAAATCTAAAAAATCTAAAAAAAATTGATACTGACGCAGAAGGGGATTTATATAAAGCCCCTATCGCGTGAGAACCAAAGTTTCCCAAACCAAATTTCCTCAAAGTAAGATCCATATAGTCCCACCCTACCCTATCAAAAGCCTTTTCAGCATCTAATGAGAGAAATAGGGTGGGAACCTTTATCGCTTTTGAATAACAAATCAGATTAGATAGTTTTCTAACATTATCCGAACGGGAAAGGCCGGAAATAAAACCCAACTGGTAAATGTCTATCAATTTATGAATAACTTTTTGAAGCCTAATTGACAGAATTTTAGAGTATAACTTAACATCTACATTCAATAATGATATAGGCCTATAACTAGAACAGAGATGCAGATCTTGTTTAGATTTGGGAATCATAATTATACTAGCATTAACCATTTCTGGAGAAATAACCCCTTCAGTTTTGATTTCATTGAATAAATCCGTAAGATGAATACATAATGTTGAGGAAAATTTTATTTTTTTTAAATTACTAAATCCGTCAGGGCCCGGAGTGGTATAAGATTTTAACTTAGAAATTACCTCCCTAACTTCCTGGACAGAGATAGGGATGGTCAATTCATCCAGCTCCACTGGGGAAATAACGGGGAGCTTAAATTGCTCCAAAAAGGTTTGAATTTGCAATATTGACGGTTTGTGGAAATCATTGTCCTTAGATAAATTATAAAGATTATCGTAATAATTGGCAAACAAATTGGCGACCTCCTTAGGGCACATCGTAGGTTGGCCATTATTCATTATGTAATCGATTCTTCTCCCTAAAGATTTCTGTTTGATTGTATATGCCAATAATTTACTAGTTCTATTATCTTGATGGTAATAAACCTGTTTATTTGACAGAAGTTGATTAATTTTATTTACTTTGTTCTGAACCTTTTTGATTTCAACCAATATGGAATCTCTAGGATCCTTTTTATTCATGGTTTCCAGTTTATTTAAATTAATATAAAGCTCTCTAAGGGACTCTCCTCTTTGTTTCATAACCTGGGACCTTCATTTTATTAATACACCCCTAATGAAGGCTTTGTAAGCATTCCAAAGAACCCCCTTAGAGGAGACTGTGCCTTTGTTCAATTCAAAAAATGTGGTTGACTCTTCATTCAGAAACTGTTTTCTAAATTCCTCCTTAATTAGGTAATCAGCTAGTTTCCAACGAGGGCGACCAGTTTTGTACAGATTAAAGTTAACCTCCATGGAGATACATGCATGATCTGAAAGAGTTATTGAACCTATATCAACCTTTGTAATATTGTTCATAGTAATACTATCGACAAGAAACAAATCAATACGAGAATATACCTTGTGCACATTAGAGTAAAAAGTATACTCCCGTTGACCTGGATTCAGGACACGCCATGCATCATATAAATTTATACTATTGAACCAATTGGAAAATTTAAGTGCTACATTCTGAATTCTATGTAAGTTTTTGCAAGTTTTTTGAGATTTTCTATCTTTTTCAAAGTTAGGTATAACATTGAAATCTCCTGCCACAATGAACCATAGGTAAACTTTTTGATAGAAGACCCAAGTCGAGTAAAAAATGTAACTGATTGTTATTGGGGGCATATAAGTTAACTAAAGTGACTTTATGGCCATTTATAGATCCCCCCCCCCCATAGAATATAACGTCCGTGGGGGTCTGAAATACAAAATTACTCTACTAGAGGTAAATTATTTTTTTTTTGTTGAAAGTGGAGATATGTTTGAGCCCAAAAAAGGTATCACCCAAATACGGAGTTTTAGAATGAGCCCAATGGGTCTCCTGCAAAAACACAATATCTGCTTTCTGTTTTTTACAAAATCTAAATAACATATGTCTCTTGCCTGTGGAATTTAAGCCGTTAACGTTAAAGCTCAAAATTTTTAATGCCATACAAGTAAAAAATAAATGAATGAAATAAAATCAAATTTGTCATCAATAAGCTCGCCTGGGGAGTAACCAATCTAATTACAAACATATCATGTCCCAAGTACTTTATCCTAGTCCAAAGACTATGAAAAGGAAAAGTACATGCTGGCATCATGCTGACATACTGTGAACACAGCCACACATAAACACAACTAGGCTGCCTCACAGAGTAGCGGCAGACTATACAAGCAGGGCTAAAAGCCAGTGTTAAGAAATGGAAGCCCTACTGTAATGGGAGACATCACCCCCATGGGGTATTTAAAAAAAGAAATAAATAAGCACATAAATAAATAAATAAGTAAAGAAACAAAATTAATTCAGCTACCGACCTGGCACCCAATTTTTTTTGCAATTCAAATGAGAAAAACGTGCCTACACACCTAGACTATGAAGGTAGACATACATCTCCTTATATAAAGTACAAATTGTGATAAATATAAAATATAAAACACACAATATCAGAAAGAGAAAGGAAAAATCCTTTCAAGAAAGTGCAAAATAATTTTTACATTAATATTCTTGTTCAGTGAAATTATTACAGATCGTGAACACATAGTGATAACTAATCTAATTATAAGTGTCACTTTGTCACTAGGGCATAAAAAAAAAAAAAGAAAAAGCAAGCCCAATAAAGAGCAAATACATAGTTCAAAAAACATCATCTAAACAAGTTCATGTAGATATATGCCAGCTTGACAGAAGAGAGAACCCTTCTTTTGGAGAGTTGATTTTATGCCCAATCGAGTCTCTTTGGATTAACAAACTGGTTGGAAAAGTCCATTTATAGACCAGACCCTCTTTCCTAAGGATTTGGGTTAATTGAGCAAATTCACGTCTTCTGCTTAGTGTCGCTGGAGAGAGATCAGCAAATATTTTAATACATTCGTATGGGGAGTCAAAAGATTTATAGCTGGCCTTCACAATATTCTCTTTCGAGGGAAAAAAGTGAAATTTGACCACAACATCTCTAGCTCCCTTATTTTGTAAATATAATGGTAGAGGGATGCGGTATATCGCATCAAATTTGTTTTCCAACTTGGCAAAAAAAGGAACCAAAGAAACAAAAAATATAGAAACTCAGGGCCCTATTAAATTCTCCCACGTAGTTCTCTCGGTGCTCGCAAAGGCAGTTTTTCTGCTGTTTGCGAGTTCCGAATCTCTCGCAGCCTGCTTTGCGATATGACTGCGAGAAAATGGCCTAGAATAGGCTCCGAGAGAGCTACGTTGCCTTAAATCTATGCATGAGTCTCGCATATCGTAAGAATCCCTACGTGGACAAAAAGTCCACGCAAGGGATCCGAAAGCCTCTACGTGCTGCCTCGGAACAGCCCGAGGCAGCAGTGTAAGGCTCCCCCCTGCACCCTATACACATCCCCATGCCGCAGGGGTCTCTATCAGGACCCCTGCAGCACCCCCACGTTAACCCCTTGCAGCGGGGGTCCTGCATAGATCAGGCCCCCTGCTGCATTTAAAACTTTTAAATTCCCCACCGCGGCTCCTTAAAGGGGCCGCGGCACACTATTACCCAATCCCGGTGCGGCACTTAAAATTAACCCCCCTCTATGCTGGGGGTCCCCATCGGGGACTTTGAGCCTTTGTCTTGTAGTTATCCACACATTAGGAAGTACTTGACCTTAGTTATTGCTCATGACCACACCTTCAGTCTAATAGAGAACCTGCATTTCTAAATGCATGTTCCCAATAATTTAAACCTTAAACACCTCAGGTTTATGGTTCCCCAGGTGGGTTAGACTTAGACCTCCTAACCCAGACACTCTGTCTCCAGCAGTTACATTACCTAATCAACCCATGCTGCGCTGATTTACTGCCAGGAGGTAGCTTATAACTGGGGCCACTGACCCCTGTGCACCTAAATGGGGAAGGAGACAGACTGGCAAAAAGTCTTTGGAGATAGACCTGGCCCACAGGGGGTAGTTCAAAAAGAACATAAGGTTTGAAATGTATATTTATCAAGGAAGTGGCCACTGGGGATTGGTGCAATAACAGTATAAAAATGTTTACTGAAAAATAAAGTTTATGCTCTGTCCGGGACACATATGCATGGTGTGATTAACTTAGAGGGAAGGTGCTTGTTATTGTAATCAAAAATGTATTACTGCAACTTGTCATGGTACCCGGTAACTTGTCCTGAGACTCTTCAACTTGGCCCTGAAGCCACAACTTGGTGTGCAAAATCATCAACTTGTCTTTTCCTTTAGAATGTAAGTTTGCAAGTTTTCAATCTTGATAGGTGCTTTACAGAAAGCACTGTGTGTGTCTGATTGAAAACTCAATAACAGGGCCCTCCATCCTTTGCACTTTTTAGAACTGTTCTTGACTTGTACATAACCCCTGTTTAGCGTTACGGAATATGTTGGAGCGTTATAAATAAAGGATAATAATAGCCTTTGGTTAAGCTGTCCTGTGTGTGGGGATAAAGAAACCTAACATCCTGCCAGTAGGATTGGTCTTCCTGGCCTTTTCAAGCCCAAAGAAGAGTGGGCTGGCACAATATCTTATTAGAACATTTATATAATACTAGTGAATTGCCCGTCAAAAAATGACGGTTAATAAAAGAGAGTGTTGAAATTCTGTTTGCCACACAATGTGTGTGTACTGTGTACCTCAAGTAACTAAATTCCTCAAAAAGCAGAAATCTACATTACATAAACAAAGAAAAACTAAAATCACCAAAAATAAAAAATGTACATTACAGAACAACAAAAAAAACCTAAGTCACAAAAAATAAAAAAAGGAACATTACAGAAAATAAAAACATACATTACAACAATTTTTTTTTTTAAATTACACACCTGAAAATGAAATACATATAATACATACATATAATACAATACAATTAAATAAAATACAATACAATACAATTAAATAAAATACAATACAATACAATTAAATACAATACACCCCTATCTAATATACATGCCACTATCTAATATACATGCCACTATCTAATATACAGGCCATTATATTATGTAATATACATCCCACTATCTAATATACAAAACAATCTAATATTACATCCCCCTATCGATCTATCTAATATACAATACATGGTATCTATATATATATAGCTACCCTAATTCTAAGCTACAATAAAATAATTAAGAACACTTACCTTTGTGATGTTTCTTCAGATCAGCAACCTACGGTAAAAAAGATTTAAAAAATGAATACAACACGTTTACATGAAATACCTAAACATTCTAAATATTCTAAATATTATACTCACCTTTCCAGCATGTCCCGTTCCAGCATGTCGCGTCCCAGCATGTCACGTCCTCCATGTTCCGTCGTCCATCTTTGCGTCTTGTCCGGCGCTGCTCCTGTAAAAAAAACATTACATTAGTAAACATAAACTAAAGTTAAATAAACACAATCTACAATATACTTACCTTTCCGCGATGTCTCCAGACTCCTCGTCTACTCCGGAAGCATCCGCGCATTAAAAAAAAAAAAAAAAAGCGACACACATCCACGCTGGGGGATGTCTCCAACGCTAATGACCTTCCAATGGAGTGTTCCAGAATAAAATTGGCAATGGCGGCCTCTGATTGGCTGAATAGGCTGTCTATCAAATTCAGCCAATGAGAAGAACCCATTTGTGAACCAATGAAAAATGTATACACACTAAAATACAACGCTGATTGGATAACACACCTGTCAATCTTTATTTGAACTAATCCTAAGGCTTTCGTGCCATCAGCCAATCCCAATGGAATATACCCCCACGTACTGATTGGTGAAGACATCTGCGCCTTCCCATTGGCTGTAATATTGATTGATATTAACAGTAGCCAATGAGAAGGTGCAAATCCTTCACGAATCAGTACATGAGGGTGTATTCCATTGTGATTGGCTATTGTCAGTGCAACCAATCAGAATGCGCAGAGGCTCCAACCAATCACCCTGTGGGGGTGTATTTCATTATTATTGGCTGAAGGCATCTGCGCCTTGTGATTGGTTTAAATAAAGATTGACAGGTGCATTATCCAATCAGAATGGGATTATAGGGTGTATCCCTTTGTGATTGGTTCACACATTGGCGCCTCCTGATTGGGTGAATTTGATAGACAGCGTTTTCAACCAATCAGAAGGCGCCATTGCTTATTTTCTTCCGGAAAAGTCTCCTGGAGCCTCATTAGCGTTGGGGATGTCCGGGAGTGCGGATGTAAGTATATATATATTATTTTTTTTATACAGGGCGGGGCAGAAGAGGATCCGGAGGAGGCCTGAGACATCACGGGGAGGTAAGTAGAATGTAGATTATGTTTATTTTATTTTGATGTATGTGTATTAATGTTGTGTTTTTTTTAACAGGTGAGAACGATTAAAAGAATAAGGACGGGACATGCCGGAAAGGTGAGTAGAATATTTAGAATGTATAGAATGTTTATTTTAGAACTGTAAACGTGTTGCACTAATTTTGTTTTTTTTTCGTAGGTGGCTGATCTCAGTGGACATCTGCAAAGGTAAGTGGTCTTAAATATTTTATTTTAGCTTAGAATTAGATTAGTTTATATATAGATAGCATTTATTGTATGTTAGCTAGGAGTATGTGTTTTATATAGATAGCATAGCATGTATTGTAGATAGATTGTGGAATTTATTTAGATAGATTGGGAATGTATTATTATATAGATAGGATGTATATTAGATTATGGTATTTATTTAGATAGATTGGGGATGTATTATTATATAGATAGGATGTATATTAGATTATGCTATTTATTTAGATAGATTGTGTGATGTATATTAGATAGGGGTGTATTGTATGTAATTGTATTGTATTGTAAATGTATGTATTTGTATTGTATTTGTATTGTATGTATAATATGTATTTCCTTTTCACATTGTATTTTTTCTGTAGTGAGGGGGTGTTGTAATGTTTTTATTTTCTGTAATGTTCCTTTTTTATTTTTTGTGACTTAGGTTTTTTTATTTTCTGCAATGTAGTTAATTTTTCTTTGAGTTATGTTTTTTATTGTATGTAATGTTCCTTTTTTGTGTGACTTTAGGCTTTTTTATTTTCTGTACTTAGAGTGGGGGGGTTAATAGGGGGTAGGTAGTGTGGATGTTAATAGGTTAGTGAAGAGGGTGTTTAGTTGATCTTTAATGTTTAATGGTATAGTGCAGTATAGTGTTTATACTTAGTGTCATGATGTTCCTTGAGGACCATCATGGCACTTATGTGGTTAATGTAGTGTTGTAACAGGCCCATAATGGTGTTAAAATACCCTTATGGGAGTGATTGGGTTAAATAGAGGCTTATGGGGGTCTGTATTGACCCCCAAGAGTGACAGGGTTAATGAAGGGCTTATGGGAGTCTGTATTGACCCCCATGAGTGACAGGCTTAATGAAGGGCTTATGGGGGTCTCTATTGACCCCCATGAGTGACAGGGTTAATGATGGGTTTATGGGGGTCTGTATTGACCCCCATGAGTGACAGGGTTAATGAAGGGCTTATGAGGGTCTATATATGGGCCCCCATGAGTGACAGGATTAATTAGGGTTTTATGGGGGTCTGTATTGACCTCCATGATTGACAGGGTGACAATGTATATTTATTTTCTTTTACAACGAGTCCTTTAAGGACCTTTACGGTCCTTTAAGGACCTGTAACGCGCAAATTTTGAATTTTGATTGCAGCGGGGGTCCCTGATCGAGACCCCCACTGCAATTGTTAATGTGGGGTTAATGCAGGGCTCCGAGCTTATCTCGGTTCCCCTGGGGTTAATGCGGGTTTCTGAGCTTATCTCGGATCCCTTCTTGGGTACTTTGTACGTTGCTGGGCTGTGAGCCTCGTTTTCGTTTTTTTCCGGCGGCCATTTTTTCTCTCGCTTAGAGAATTTTCGTGTGTCTGAACCCGGGAATTTGGACTTAAATGGAGGTGTAAATTCACTTTCAGAGGTCCTGGGTGCCGCCCCTTGCTATGGGTAAGCTTTTTATGTAGTTTGTGTGAGTATTTGGTGTGTTTTCACTGTTTTAAGTTGCTCGCGGGTCGGCAGTTATAGTCGTAATCTTAGTGCGTGTGGGTGTTTGTATGGTTGGTTCCAAGGTGTTTAACGGCTCGCCTCGCACCTGCGGTGCTCATTGCCTCATTGCCTTAAAGTGCTATGATTTAACGGCTCGCCTCGCTACACGATGCAATAGGCTTCACACACACGCCTGTAGGCAGGCAATTGCTATTCAATCTATTACAGTCAAAAAAGTGTTGTTTTATGTCACTGAGCACAATATAAGCTGTGAGCCTGACACAGGCAGGCAACTGAAATTAGATTACAGGAAAAAAATGGTTGTTTTCAATGTATGTTACACCACCAGGTATGAGTAGTGAAAATAAGCACAATATAAGCTGTTAGGTGTCAGCCTGTCACACACACACACTGGCAGGCAGGCATAGATTACACAAAAATTTTTTATAAAATAAAATAAATGATGTTCAAAGTTTCCTCAATGATAAAGTATAGGGGGCGAACCGAAAAGCGCATGTGTTCGCTGTGCGCGGCGGAAGCGAACATGCGAAAATCGACGCAAATAGTTATCCGGCGAACTGTTCGGGACATCACTAAATACAATACAATACACCCCTATCTAATATACATCCTCCTATCTAATATACAATACTATCTATATAAAATACATCCTATCTAATATTCATTCCCCAATCTATCCAATATACAATACGTGCTATCTCTATATAGCAACCCTAATTCTAAGCTAAAATAAAATCATTAAGACCACTTGCCTTTGAGATGTTTCTTCTGATCAGCAACCGAGGGTAAAAAAGATTTAAAAAATTACTATAACACGTTTACATAAAATAAATTAACATTATAAACATTCTAAATATTATACTTACCTTTCCAGCATGTCCCGTCCTTCTTCTTTTCCTCTTCTCCGGTGCGGCCCCTGTTAAAAAAAAAAACATAACATTTGTACACATAGATAAACATAAAAAAAAGTAAAATAAACATAATCTACATTGTACTTACCTCCCCGCGATGTCTCCGGCCTCCTCGTCTTTTTCTGCCCCGGATGGGCCCTGGAAGCATCCGCGCTCTAAAAAGAAAATGTTAAAAACAACAACACACATCCGCACTCGCGGATGTCCCCAACGCTAATTAGCTTCCTATGGAGTGTTCCAGAATAAAATTGGCAATGACGGCTTCTGATTGGCTGAAAACGCTGTCTATCAAATTCAGCCAATGAGAAGACGCCAATGAGAAAGGGATACACCCCAAAATCCCACTCTGATTGGATAACGCACCTGTCAATCTTTATTTGAACCAATCCGAAGGCTTTATTGCCATCAGCGAATCACAATGGGATACATCCCCACACGGTGCTTGGCTGAAGATATCTGCGCCTTCCAATTGACTGTAATACTGATTGACATTGACAACAGCCAATGAGAAGGCGCAAATGCCTTCAGCCAATCAGTACGTGGGGGAGTATTCCATTGTGATTGGCTATTGTCAGTTCAACCAATCAGAATGCGCAGATGCCTCCAGCCAATCGCCCTGTGGGGGTGTATTCCATTGTGATTGGCTGAAGGCATCTGCGCCTTGTGATTGGTTTAAATAAAGATTGACAGGTGCATTATCCAATCAGAGTGGGATTTTTGGGTGTATCCCTTTCTGATTGGCTCACACATTGGCACCTCCTGATTGGGTGAATTTGATAGACAGCGTTTTCAACCAATCAGAAGGCGCCATTGCCTATTTTCTTCCGTAAAAGTCTCCGGGAGCCTCATTAGCATCGGGGATGTCCATGAGTGCTGATGTAAGTTCTTTTTTTTTTTTTTTTCAGGGCGGGGCAGAAAAGGAGGAGGACGCCGGAGACATCGCGGGGGTAAGTACAATGTAGATTATGTTTATTTTATTTTGTTTTTATGTTTATGTATGTGTATTAATGTTATGTTTTTTTTAACAGGTGCCGCTACGGAGAAGAAGAAAAGAAGAAGGACGGGGACATGCTGGAAAGGTGAGTAGAATATTTAAAATGTTTAGAATGTGTAATTATTTACTGTAAATGTGGTGCACTCATTTTTTTTTTTTCACTAGGTGGCTGATCTGAATGGACATCTGCAAAGGTAAGTGGTGTTAATTATTTTATTTTAGCTTAGAATTAGATTATTTTATATATAAATAGCATTTATTGTATGTTAGCTAGGGGGGTTTATATAGATAGCATAGCATGTATTGTATATTAGATTGTGTTATTTATTTAGATAGATTGGGGGATGTATATTAGATAGATAGGATGTATATTAGATTGTGTTATTTATTTAGATAGATTAGAGGATGTATATTATATAGATAGGATGTATATTAGATTATGGTATTTATTTAGATAGATTGGGGATGTATATTAGATAGGGTTGTATTGTATTGTATTTAATTGTATTGTATTGTATTATATTGTATGTATTGTATTATATTGTATGTATTATATGTATTTCCTTTTCAGGTGTGTAATGTTTTTTTTTCTGTAGTGTGGGGGGGGATTGTAATGTGTTTTTTTATTTTCTGTAATGCTCCTTTTTTATTTTTTGTGACTTAGGTATTTTTATTTATGTTATGGTATAACTAATCCAAAAATGGTGAACTTATGATTTCAATTAATATAATAAAAATATAAAGCTTGATTTTATTAAATAATTTAGAGTCTAAAATATTATATTTAAATATGTCAAGGATAATAAGATATGCAATGTAGTTAATATCAGTCTGGTTGAATGTCTGGTCTTTTGGGTGATACACAACTACAGACATTCTCAGACGTACATAATGATGATTAAACTCTGGAGTCTTAGATACCTCATGAGACATCCTCTGAGATGTTCCAGTTTACTAATAAAAACCCTTCTCTGAAAAGAAAAAGAGAGGAATAAGCTGGAGAAGGTAAGTGGGCAGCCCTTCCATGTTATAGTTTCTGTTAGAGAATTGGTATCACAACATCTGACTAGTGGATCCGGGAAAGAGGACTCGTGTGTCAGAGCAGGGGAAGAAGAAGAAGAAGAAGATGGGAGATATGTTCTGGGCTATTGTAGATGATATGTTATTAATTTTGGCCAACAACTTTAAGAAAATGTTGCAGTCATGAAACTAGAGTCTTGGCTCTGTTGGACCTATGGTGGGACCACTTCTATGGCTTATGCTTACACAAACTGTCAAAGACTTGTCAATTCATTATCTACAACTTGTCCCATCCATCTAATTTTTCTTTTTATCACACATTTTTATCCTTCCTCTCTGGTCTTACCTTCTGTCCTTATTTATCTTTCCTTTCCTCCATCTCTCCCTTCTGCTCTCTTTAAAAACAGTTTTTTTCTACACTTCTCTCAATCATTGTCTAATTTTTAACACAATATTTTCTTTTCTTATCCACAGAATTAGATAAAACAGACATATGCAGTCTAGAAAATGTCCTGGTCTATTAAAATATAATTGACCATTGAAAAGTGTTTATATATGTGATGCTTTACTAGTAAAATCTACATCTTGAATAAAAAGGGCTATTATTTTTAATAAGAAATGTGTTACTTTGCTTCATTATATTGCATGATGATTTTATTTCCCAAAAGACTCCATGTTTT
The DNA here is from genome assembly GCA_027410445.1 of Discoglossus pictus. NCBI lineage: Eukaryota > Metazoa > Chordata > Amphibia > Anura > Alytidae > Discoglossus > Discoglossus pictus. The sequence continues at coordinate 20,576 of JAPZIH010000034.1, read as the reverse complement.
ATTGAGCAAAATAATCCTATAAAGATTAATATCAATGATTAGCTAGAAGTTTTAATATTTATTATTTGTTTTATTCCATATGTTATACCACACATGTATAATAACTCAGGATACTCTGTAGATGACCATTTGAAAACTCTCCATGGATCTCATGGTGCTCGTAAGTCATTGTGATTTATTAACTTTATTTTCTTAGCTTTGACGTAGAGATGTGCTAAGCCTCGTCCTTCATCATGTTACTGGGTAAAGTAATCACCTTCTCATCCCCTTTCTATTCAAGTGAACGGAAATGGTTACCAATCTGAAATGTTGTTGTTGTTTAGTTGTTCACTCGTCTTCAACTCTCCATGACCCTATGGACCACAGGACGCCAGCCATTTCGGTCACCCATTGCCATCCTGACCTCCCTCATGCTCATGTGGCATCAATGACTTCATTGCTTCAATTTCGTCATTGATCCATCTTTGCTGGTGTCTTAGTTGTGTGCCATCAATCTTCTCTAGGAAATCCTGTCTTCTCATAATATGGCCAAAAAATTTGAGCTTTAGCCTCATGACCAAACCTTACAGTGAAAAGTTCACCTTGATTTTCTGCATTATTGATTGATTGGATCTTCTTGAAGGCCCAGGGACTCTAAGCAGTTTTCTGAGATACCATACTGATAAAAAAAAACAACATACATCTATAATTATGGAGAAACAAAATCACACCATGGTGACATATTTTATTCTGATGGGGATTTCCAACCATCCCAGTCTGCAGGCTCCTATCTTCTTCCTGATTCTAATAATGTATCTCCTCACTCTTGGTGGTAACACAACCATTCTTGTACTTGTCTACACGGATCATCATCTGCACACTCCCATGTACTTCTTCCTGGGGAATCTGTCTCTCATGGACATGTCTTCCAGCACCATCACTCTACATAAGATTCTTAGTACCTTCATATTTATGGATAACACAATTTCTTTGTATGCTTGTAGAAAACACATATTCCTATATATGTCCATGATTTCTGCTGAGGTGTTTTTACTGGCAGCCATGAGTTATGACCGATATGTGGCTATTTGTAAACCCTTGCATTATCCTGTGATCATGAACCATACAGTCTGTGCTTTATTGGCTACCATATGTTGGATGTTGGGTTTCTTAGTAATTACACCTCATCTCATCTTATTGTCACAGTTATGGTGTTACAGATCCAATATAGTCAATCACTTTTTCTGCGACATTGTCCCAGTATTGAATCTATCTTGCAATGATACCTCAGCCATTGAGATTTTGACCCTTAGTGAAGGATTCAGTGTAGGTGTAGCCCCTTTTCTTCTAACCTTCACCTCCTACATGTTCATTATTAACAACATCCTGAAGATCCGTTCCAGCACAGGGAGGATTAAAGCTTTTTACACGTGTTCCTCACATCTCACAGTGGTCATCATCTTCTATGGAGCCATCTTCCTTCAATACCTGAAACCAAGTTCAAATAATAATTTAGATTTCAAAAAATATATTGCCCTCTTTAACACAGCAGTTGTTCCTTTAATAAACCCAGTAATTTACAGTTTAAAAAATTCAGATGTGAAATCAGCATTTAGAGGTCAGCTAAGACGTTGTAAAGTCATTGTTTAAGACAGTGGCTCTAAAAGCACATAACCAAAAAAAAATTATTTCTGGGCCAGGGTGGGACTTCCAACCAATGACCCTTCAGGGCTCTAAAGTGTATGTGAAGATCAAAGGACTTTTCTTCAGCCACAGATTATTTGTTTTCCTGATTCTTAGCACAATCTTCTAAGCTTCTCTTGTCACAAACTCCAGGACTTTTGGACTTTGGCGTCTGACCACTGGACCCTGATGGACATTAGCCACATATCCTGTTGAATCAAAGGGGTATTGTAATGTATATAAAAACCTTGTGAAAGACTTTACCACATGTTGATATGTTAAGTGATGTTTTCCCCAAGGCCTACTTGTATGCTCTAGGCCTCTTAGACCCTTTCCACCTGGTCATTTGAACCTAGAGGGCTCTGTGTCTTTTTTTCTTCATTTTCAGGGCCATTATTTTGCTTGTAGAGTGTGGCTCAGCATGTAACTATTGCATTAAGCTAAGGAAATGTTTATCCTACTCAAGTTGGATCTCATCCTTCCACCCAGTCATTTTGGCTCCAGGGGTCATATTATCTTATCAACCCATGCTGTGCCCACATCCTGACTGGAGTTAGCTGATAGCTGGGGCTGAAGACTCATCAGCACCCAGCTTAGGAGATAGACAAGCTGGCGCTTGGTCCATCATTTTTAAGTCATTTCTATTCCTTATACACAAAATTGGCATATGCACTCTAAAAAAAGTGTTGATCTAGTTGACTATTGAAAAGTTTTAAATGTCTCCTTTACATTATATTTTACTAGTGTACATCTTGAATAAAGTGAGCAAATACTTTTAATAATAAACAACTGTTATTTTTGCTTCACTACACTGCATGATGACTATATTTCCCAAAACACTCCATGTTTTATAGGGCAAAATAATCCTATAAAGATGAATATCAATAACTAACCAGAGTTTGTATTATTTATTATTTGTTATATTCCATATTTTGAACCACACATTTATAACTCAGGATACTCTATATATGTCCATTTGGAATCACTCCATGGAACTGATGGTGCTCGAAAGTCATTGTAATTTATCACTGTTACTTTGTTAGCTTTGAGGTACAGATGTGCTAAGCCTCGTCCATCATCATGTTACTGGGTAAATAAATCAATTTATTATCCCCTTTCTATTCAAGTGAATGGAAATGGTTACTAGTCTGAAATGTTGTTTAGTAGTTCATTCGTCTTTGACTCAACATGACCATATGGACCACCGGATGCCAGACAGTTCCATAAGTCAGTGTCACCCTGAGCTCCCTCGTGCTCACGTTGCTTCAATGACTTCATTGCTTCAATTACCTAATCTATAAATCTTTGCTGGTGTCTTCATTGTGTGCCTTCAGTCTTCCCTGGCATCTAAGGGATCCTGTTTTCTCATAATATGGCCAAAATCGGGTTTGGTAGACATTATACTGTATCTCATCTTATTGTCACAGTTATGGTGTTACAGATCCAATATAGTCAATCTATCGAACAATCCTTTTTCAATACATGAGATCAAGTTAAAATAATTGTTGAGAGTTAAAAAAATATGTTGAAAAGTCTGAGTATCAAGGCTACCCGGAAATGGCTAGTGCGTCAACGTCAATGTAGCGTGATGTGCGGACGGCGGGGGTGATGGCGTCCTAAGAGAAAAAGCATCTACTTCTCCTAACTCCCTCTACCTCCCTCTAACCTATGTGAGTCACGGCTGGCTCATTGGAGCGTGTATGGGCAGATAGTTTCTCCTATCGGTACGCACCTGGGTCTCCGGGGGGTCCAGTTTGTATGCTGACTGCATCCCTGCATAGACGACGTTCCCCGATGGACAGCGCTTCCTGGCACTGACACAGCATCACGGCGTGAGGACGCGAGGAGACTACGTGAGGACGGGAGGACGCCGTGGCTGTAACCACGCCTGGTGCATCACGCTGCAGTGTCCCTCTCTGCCTGCTATAGTGGTTCCCTGTACCCTGGGCAATTTTGTGCACTAGTCGGCTGCCCCCTGCTATTAAAACTGCACAGAAGTGTGAGGTGTGGAGGCTGAATACAGTGAGGAGGTAGGCAGCTATTACCTGGAGCCTACGGATTATACCTGTTCCCAAGCACCTGTATTCCAACGGGAGACTGCAACTACCTATGTGAGTCAATGTATACCTGTTGGGGGGGGGAAGACACATGTGTTTATAAATTATACCATATAAATACTGGCAGAAGCTGTCAAGAAGGCTTCCTGAGCAAACTACCTGTTAAACCAGGAGCTCTGGCCCCCCAATAAACGTGAGACATTTATGCAGGGTCAATTAATGTTGTGCTGGTAGGGGGCTTGGCCATACAACGCTGTCTTGGTGCTCCATGCAGGAGGGGATACATGAGACCCCCCAGGACTAATTCATATAATACAGAATCTTTACGCTGCACAAAGAGACGGTATATTTATATACGAGATACATATATTTGCACATATTGGTGTATATATGGTCAAGCTCTTGGTCTTTGACCCACACGTTCGCTTTTCCTGCCTCCCTCTCTTGCCCTATAGTATAAAGCACGTGGCCTACCCGTGATATACTTATTCCATACTTATAAGTTATAACTTGGCGTTAATATCTCATACAACATGCCAACAAAATTGAAATCAAGGGACAAAGCCAAAAATGAGCACACAAAGACACCATTAATGTTTTCACCAAGATATAAGGGCTCTGGCTCGTCTACTCGGACAGATCACACTATATCTAGTCCATCAATAATTGAGTCACCAGATAAAGCGTCACAGACTTCCAGATCGAAAAACTCGGGGGTGGAAGAAGAAGAAATCCTCACCTGTTCCAAAATGCAAGAGATGTTACAATCATTTCAGACGAATATAATCTCAGAGCTGACAAAAAAAATTGCGGATAATTCAGCTTTAATTAAGGAAGTGAACCAGAGAGTGGAATCCGTGGAAGATATATGCGATAACTTAATCACGGACAATAATAATCTGCTTAAATATACAAAGTTACTAGAGAACAGAGGATCTAACAAATAAGATATCTTCAATTGAAGACTGTAGCAGATTGAACAATCTCCGCCTGAGAGGCATCCCGGAAACCATACAAGATTGCGACCTGAAATCCTATGTGGAGAATTTTTTGGCGACCTTGGTCCCAAATTTCTCACCTAATGAGACTACTATTGATGTTATTCATAGAATTCCATTGGCGAAACATCTAGATAAGTCTATTCCTAGGGATGTTATAGCAAGAGTTCACTATCGTTCATATAAAGATGAGATTATGAAGGAGGCCTTTATTAAGCAAAAATTCTTATCTCCTTATGAAAATCTAAAAATATTTTCTGACCTGTCGGTATATACCTTATCTAGAAGACGAGAATTTAAGGAAATTACCCAAATTCTAAGACAAAAAGAAGTAAGATATAAATGGTCATCTCCAGTAAGCTTATCTGTTTATAAAGATTCTAAGTGGCACAGGATAAAATCTGTCCAGGAGGGGGTAAAAATGTTACAAACATGGAATTTTGAAATTAATCTTCGTGATTTAGAGGCTGGTCAGCCGAATTTAATTTCCAGTGAGCTCGCATGGCAAAAAAATTAGGAGATCTGGGGAGAGACAATGGGGTCGGGACGGGGGGAGGAAGTATGTTCCATCCCCGTTTCCCCCCCTATCATCTCTCCCCATTTCATTTATGCTTATTTTGGGGGGAGGAGATGTATGAGGGCGAATACTGGTAAAACTATGGTAAACTATCCAGAGTAATCAAAATGTCCATATATCCCCGCCATTGTCTTTATTTTGGTATGAGGACTATGTCCGGTCATTTTCTACCATCAGGTAGTTGTTTTGTAAATTGTAATGTTTCACGTTGTTTGTGTTCCCACCTCTGGTGGGAGGTTACAAGGGTTTGTGTGAGCATATTTAGGGTCCACAAATCACTCTATATCCTTCTAGGGTATGGGCTGTGTATTACAAAATTCTTTGCAGTGTGGGACAATTTTAGATGTTGGGAAATACCAAATATGATAATTAAGTCCATATGTTGGGATAATGTCAAAAGGAATAAAAATAATTTCTCATAATGTGAACGGACTAAACTCACCGACTAAAAGGAAAATTGCCTTTGTAAACTATATTAACATCAAAGCAGATATATTATGCCTTCAGGAGACTCACCTGAAGCAGGATTCTATCAAGTATCTAACTGAAAAACAATATTCCTTCCATATTCATTCAACTTTTAGAAGCAAATCTAAGGGAGTTTCTATCTTTTTTAATAGAAAGCTAAAAGTTTCGGAAGTATTCTCAAAAATAGATCCTCTAGGTAGATTCATAATTTGGTCGGGGTATGTGAATAATTCTTTACTAACTATTGCTAATGTATATTTACCAAACACAAATCAGATTAGATACTTAAAGACGTTCCTGAAAGATCTATATAAACTGAAGAGAGGGTGTCTTATTCTATGTGGTGATTTTAACATGATCAGAGATTCAAAGATGGATAAACAGAGAGACTACAAGATAAAATCGGAAGCCACAGAAATAAAAACTGCTCTAGATTTCTCTAATATTATAAATGATTTTGAATTATACGACATTTGGCGGGTCCTACACCCTAATTGTAAAGACTACACATTTTTCTCGCATCAATATAAATCCTTGTCACGGATAGATTATATATTTTCTGATGTACATACCCTAAAAACGATAGAGAAGTCAGATATTATTTTAACACCCTGGTCAGACCATAGCATGAATAGTATTAACCTAGTGGTCTCTCAGGCTGTAAAAGCAACAAATAGATGGAAAATTAATCCAATATTATTTAAAAATGTTGATAATCTCAATGCAGTGAAAAAGGATACCTTAGAATTTTTTGAAACAAATAAAGACTCCGTGACCTCCAGTAAGACACTATGGTGTTCTTATAAAGCCTATATTAGGGGTATCCTAATTTCCCGGATGGCAAACCTAAATAAGCAAAGGGGAAAACCCCTAAAAACTCTATATATTGAAATAGAGAAATTACACCAGCTCAATAAAAAATGCCCAAATACAGTTTTATGTCGTGAAATAATAACTGTAAACAACCAAATTAATCATATTTTACAAACTCAGGCAGATAACCTTCTTTGGAGAGTACAACAATCGAAATTTCTATTTGGTAATAAAACTGGCAAAATTCTCGCAAATAGGTTAAAGAAACAACGTAATAATAACAGGATCACAAACTTATTAGATGATAAGAAAAACGTTCATATGAACCCTGACAAAATCGGGGAGCTTTTTCGGGAGTTTTATGAGAAATTATATAACCTAGACAAGGACGTCAACTTTGTAAAGCCTGATATGATAGATATCAATATCTTCCTAGATAAGATCAAATTCCCTAGGATCTCTGACCAAGAATTGATAGATCTAAACAGGGAAATTTCGGATGAGGAAATTATTAAAGTAATAAATTCTGGTAAAACAAATAAAGCACCGGGGCCCGATGGTTTTGACCACTTGTTCTACAAGATTTTTCAGTTAGAACTTACACCGGTTCTGCATAGCTTATTCAATGAAATTAAACAATCAGGGCATATTCCGCTAGAAATGACTGAGACTAAAATAATAAATATTCTAAAAGAAGGGAAGAATCCTGAAGAACGCAGCAGTTACAGACCAATATCTTTAATAAATATAGATGTGAAACTGTACTCTAAAATCTTGGCAAACAGATAAAAAAATATTATGGTTAATCTGATCCACCCTGATCAATCCGGGTTTATCCCCGGACGTCAGTCATCAGACAATTCCAGAAGACTTCTGAATTTGTTATCTTATATTAGGGATAAAGACATATCGGTAATGTTTTTATCACTAGATGCTGAGAAAGCTTTTGATAGAGTTAATTGGGAATTTTTACAGTGCGTACTGCTGAGATTTGGTCTGGGGGATTTCGCTTCTATGTCTGTTAAAGCCCTCTACAGAAACTCCTTCTCACTAGTTGTTAATCCGGAATTTGAATCAAAACAATTTAGTATCGGGAATGGTACCCGTCAGGGATGCCCTCTGTCCCCACTCTTATTTATATTATTCATGGAACCACTAGCAATATACATACGACAGTGTAAGGACATTAAAGGTATTTGTATAGGTAAAGAAGAGTTTAAATATATGGCCTACGCAGATGATATCATAATAACCGTAACAAATCCGCTACACGCCTGCTATAAACTTCAAGAAATAATTGAGGAGTTCGGGAGGTTATCCTATTTTAAAATAAACCACTCAAAATCAGACACATTAACAAAAGGGATAACAAACGAAACCACAAAGAAATTGAGGGAAGTCTTTTGTTTTAATTGGGACTCCAAATATATAGTCCATTTAGGTATAAGATTTTCTATTAGAGTGGATAATATTCTTAAAGACAACATTAATGAAGTGATGAAGCGAATTAGACCCACACTAACGGTCTGGACCCATTATAATCTTTCTTGGTCGGCTAGAATAGCTTCAATCAACATGAATATTCTTCCCAAAATTACATATTACATGCGATCCATACCTGATATTTTAGCTAATAGCTATTTGAAGTGTATTCAGGACCAATTAGATAAATTTCTATATTTATCAAAAAAAACGAGGATCCAGAAAAGTATAACATACAAAAAATTTATTAAAGGGGGTTTAAACGCACCAAGTCTAAAAGACATTCACCATAAGATAATCATGGCCCAACTCATTTGTTGGAATATCTCCAATGATAAGCCTAGATGGATAATCTTGGAAGAAGCACTGATGGAGGATCTCCCTATTCAACTATTGCTCTGGCTCCCTGCTTATACCAAAACTATGACTAGCAATCTCCCCAAAAATCTTCGCGCTATGGTAAAACTGTGGTATAAAGTTAGACAAAAGATGCAAATATTTAATATACCATCAATTGCGGCTCCCCTTGAAATCTTAAAACCTAAGGCACAATGTTCCGTAATAAAGCTATTACTTGATCAGGGCCTTAGTAATATTTCCCATTTATATAACAATGGCAACTTCCTAACTCTACAAGCATTACAGTTAAATCCGGAGTTAAAAAAACTAAATTGGCTAAATTATGTTAGTCTCAAGCAAAACCTGTTGGCAAGTGGGTTTATATTATCTGGGGTGAATACACCGACTAAATTAGAAGAACTTATTTTAAAGGGAAAAATGTCACATATCATATCAAAATGTGGTAGTATTATAGATGACCTCACTCCTTTTACTAAAAGTTTAGGGATTAAAGGCTGGGAAACGGATTTAGGGATCAATCTGGAAGACATTAACTGGCGGGATATCCTTAAAACCACAAAAAAATCCTCTGTTAACGCATCGTATACAGAACTGTATTTTAAAATTATTTACAGATGGCACCTAACACCAGTTAAAATGGGGAAAATCAATCCAGAGGTAACTGATCGATGCTGGAAATTATGTGGCTCAAGAGGTACTGACTATCATATCTGGTGGGACTGTATTAAACTACAGAAGTGGTGGATAGATATCTCCCAACTAATATCTAAATTGCTTGATATTTTTTTGTCCCCCCAAGTAGCAATTCTGCACATGAACATAGAGAAAATATCTCCTACTGATAGATACTTGATATGCCACATTTTATTGGTGGCCAAATATCTTTTAGTAAAATACTGGAAGCAACCCACGACTCCTACAATTTACGAACTACGTAATCTTGTTCATATAAATAGAGAATTAATGCAGAATCGTTACGACACTTTCTCGGCGGGCTACGCCAGTCATTTTAGTTGGTCGAAATGGGATGATTATATGGAGTATATATAATGTCTTTTAGTTTCCCATCCGGAGGTTAGGATGTCTCCTTTTGAGCAATATTGTTTCCCTTTATTTTTTTTATTTTTTTTTCTCTCTTTTATAGATATGCACAGAGTGTTTAGAGATTGAATAGCTAGGTAATGTTCTCACACTGAAATCTAAATAATGGAGTTTGTATTTGATGCCCTAGTTATCAATTAAGGCACACTTGTTCTTGTTTATGTATGTTTTGTAAGAAAAGAAAAAAAAAATATGTTTATCTCTTTAACATAGCATTAGTCCCTTTGATAAACCCAGTTATTTACAGTTTGAAGAATACAGATGTGAAATCAGGATTTAGACGTGAGCTAAGATGCTGTAATGTCATCGTGTTTAAGACGGTGGCTTTAAATGTACGGAGCCACAACCATTTTTTTTGGAGCCAGGGTGCGCCTGTGACCCCCACAACCAACTGCCCTTCAGAGCTCTAAAATGTATGCAGAGATAAAAGGACTTTTCTTCAGCCGCAGAATATTTGTTCTCACAATCATCTAAGCTGTCCTTGTCATGGGATAAGTAAAGCATAAAAACGGAGATTTCGTGACAGAACAAAATGGCTGGTCTTATGGACTAGCCAGTCTGTGTACCTAAACGTTTGGCTTAAATAAGCCTCAGGACCGCTTTCTGTTTATCCCATGCATGCTTACATTTTTTTACTGTTTGACTCCACCTGGAAGATTGATCAACTTATCTACTGTCCTTTCTGTAATAGTACTTTCACACATTAACAATACATTTTCCAACTTCACATGGTGACCTTATATTCTTGGATTCCTCTTTTTCCTGAAGACACTTTCATCTTGAAGTGTATTAAATCCTTTGATATATTTGCAGGTTTATCTCATATCTCCTCTCCCCCTTCTTCTCTTTAAAGTGTATTAGGGTCATGATGTTTATCCTTATAAGTTTGGACTTTTATGCAAGTTATAATATTAAACTTAAAGCACTATTGAAGTTACATTTTTACACAATGTTGTTTCAAGGTGACTGAAGAAATAACAAGTAATGTTAGAAGAAAAAAAAGTCTTAAAATGACCCAATGTAAAATAATAAATATAATAATTTAAATGATTTATTAAATGTTATATTAATGGGGTGTGATGGTTCAATTGGAGTAACAAATATTAATATTATGAAACTAGTAGGGACAATGGATATTGTAAGAAAATTGTGAATGGTAAAATAAATAAAAGAAACAGAGAGAAAAAAATAAATAAAGAAATAGACACAGTTTTTTTTCTAGGAACAAGGATAATTAAATAGAGAGTAGGACAGTAGAAGAAAGTAGCTGAGATAAGGTGATCATTTGAATCATTGTATTCACTATGTGTATGATACAGTATCATTACTTTGTATCTTTGATCTTGGGAGGATCTAAATGTGTGTTTGGGGAACCTGACTGTTACATGTATACTAGACCATGTATTTCAGATGATGGCCCTGGGACTGAGTACTGATTCCTGAGGATCTCCATTTACCTCATTAGTCCAATCTGAGTATTTTCCATTTACCACAATCATTAATTTATTATGATTTAATTAGTGTTATCTCCCAGCCATTGATTGCTTTCTACATGTAGATAATTACTGCAATTTCTATTTATTTATTTTGTACAATAGTCTTCTTTAAGTTACTGTGCCAAAAGCCGCTGTGGAGTCCAACAAGACTACATTTACTGAATTCCCCAGGTTTAAGGCTTTACGGAAAATACAATTAATTTGTGATGACCTAACCCACAAAATTCTGTCTTTTATCCTACTTGTTAGCCTTTTCATAGGAACATATTCAAAAATATAATTATTTAGAGACACTCAAAGATCTATAGTTGCTTAGAATTGCTTAGGGTTCCATCTTAAATGGACATGGAATTCATATACATATATATATACATAAAATATACTCAAAAGGTCCACACCATAAGCTGGGATCCCGCCCCACTCTTATTATAGGCAGTAACCTTGAAACAGCTGTACGCAGGTAGGATTCCCAGCTTGTGTATAATCCAACCTTGGTTTTGCATAAAAGCTGTGTAAAGGAAGCCATGTTTAAAATGGTTTATGGATTGAAGAGCGAGGCATTTGTGGGCATATTTGCATGTCCCTGCTTACCTTCCCAGAATGCAGTGTAATAACTGTTCTAAGCTGACACTAAAAAGAACTATACCTCTTAATAAACCATTAAATCTAAACTAAGCCCCCTCTACACTAACCTATTAACACCTACAGTACCTACCCATTAATACACCCCCAACCCCACCCGATTTTTGAGTGCTGACTTTGACTCATTTCAGCTGACATTGGAGCCTCCACCTCTGAAAATGCGGCCACTCGCCTTGCAAAGCGTGAAGACGTCTTGCAGTTTAACCACTATTATATGTGATATATATACATATATATAATATAAGTGTTTTGATGTGATATATATAACTGAAAGGAATGTTAGAGTAAAAGGATAAGAAGTAGCATCAGGAAATGGAGGATGGGTGTGGTGGCATTGGGAACTTGAATGGGAAATTTGGGAAGGTTAAATTAAATAGGAGGAAAATGGGAAGCAATAATGAGAAAGATTAAGAGAAGAAACATCAGGAGATAGAGGATGGGTGTGATTGTATTAGGGAAAGTAAATAAGTCATTAAATCGGGAGATAAATTGGAAGCAATAATGGACAAAGGTTAAGGGGAAAAGATGGAGAGATATGTTCTCATGGTAAACCCCTCATTCAAACAAAAGCTTTTTATCTTTTTTCCATTTATATTAAATAAGTAATCGATCTACTTGCGATATCATACATGAAGCAAAAACGTTTTATTCTGTCTATACAGTAGATGCATTCCTTCTTTCTCTATTATTGGTAAAATGTAGAGCCACTACGAGTTTGCTCTCTCTTCCTTTCTTCCATGTTAAGTTGAGTGTCCATGGGTAGAACTTGGGACTCCATTTACTCATAATATGGCCTCAAATTGTAACTGGCGTAACTGGCTTTGACTTTGGTATCATTTCTATTTCTTGCTCTCAAACATATGGAGATGTGTACACTTGTAACAGTCAGGGTCCCCCAAATACATGGTACACTGGGTGCCATGTCGAAAATATGTCTAGGGAGAAATGCAGCCAGAACTGTAGGAGGAGACCCTCCAAAGTGATAAGATGGGGTGCAGTCTGGTAAAACTGAAATATACATATTACAGTATGGAGGAGTGGCTGGAGAGTCCGTGATATTAGCCAGGTACTCTCTCATGCTCAGTGCACCATGGATCACTCTCCAACTCAAGTCCTCGGTTGGGTGTGGAACCAAAGAGGAGAACTGGATACAATAAGCGTCATTTAATTCGGCCTCTCCAAGTCGTTGGATGTAGGTTGCAAGTCTGCAGGACTTCTGTGTACCCACAGCTTCCGGAAGTTTTGGTGTTACATTTGTCCAGGCCCTCAAGTACCGGCCTGATAGCGCATGTCGTAAACCATGCTATCGAAAATAGCATTTGCGGGCTTGAACATTATGAATCACGCAAGGCCATACCTCCCAATTGTTAAGCTTGATGGAGTGGGCTTGATGGAATGGTTTTCGAGGTGGAATCGGAGCAATTGAATAGCATTTTGCCATGAAAGATCAAAGGTTTGAAGGGACATTTACTTGCGATTTGAACCATCGCAGGCCAGAGCCCGTAACTCGATCCGAGCCCGCAAAATGACGCCAATTGAATAGCAAAGCAACTTGCGGGCTCCATTTCCAAGCTCGGATCTCCCGAAAGCCTCAATTGCATGAGGCTCAATATTCTTAGAGGAGCCGAGCTAGGATCTATAAAGTGACAATTGTTTCCTTGGTTTGGTCAGTGTATTTGTCTGGACCTTTAACAAGTGGACCACCTGGTGGGGGAATTAGTTGAGAATAAGAAGAACTATACTTTTTCCTTTTAACACAATACATTGAATTTTAGGCCTTTTTAAGACTTATTATAGTTCAACATTTTCAAAAAAAAATCCCATTAAAATGTTGAATAAAAAATGAAATCTTAACTATTCTGTTTAGAATTTATTCCACAATATTATCTAATAAATCAACATTACCAAATCTATAACCATTTTGTCAAACCATGGTTAGAACTGGTAAGGACAACCGTATCTTAATTTGGTGGCCAACACATTCACTAATAGAGTAAAAACTGTAGCTTATACGTCATAAATATACAAATATTTTTACAGAATTTGTTAAAACTCTGACTATAAATAGAGGCATTCATTTTATCTTTCTTACATGAATTCCTGAGGGCTGTATCATGAGGGGGTGTTTATTATATATCAGTTGAGGGAGGGTTAGGATATTGTAGGGACAGATATTGCAACTAACACCAAGAATCTTTGACATCTTAAGCCAAGAAGAAAACATTGTCCTTCAAAAGATGTAAGCCCTGATCTCAAGATATATAAATGACCCTCTCCCACACATGTCACCAAAGTATCATGCATCACTCCAGGGTCCAGCAGAGGCCTAAACTTATATTTTATGTTCTAATTAAATAAATGATTGTGACATGTTGCTGCTTTATTATGTTTTTAGAAAATCTCAAAGTCTGATTGCTTTTATCTTGGTGGTCAAGTAAAGAGATTTATTGGTTTCATCTTGGTGGTTGAGTGGTCAAGTAAAGAGCTTTATTTGTTTTCTCTTGGTGGTCAAATGGTCAAATAAAGAGTTGTATTGCTTTCCCTCTAAATAGGATCTATGTCAGTTTTGTTTTTATCCTAATTCATCAACAAGTACTGAATGGATCACCAAAAGGGATTTCTGTACTTAGGTGGAGAGCCAGAATTTGGAGTGATGAGGTTGGTTTTTAGAAATGGGTATATAATGTAGGTTATTTCACAAAGAGCCTTTTTTATCAATATTTTGGCTCAAGGACACTGTGAGCTATACCATGTAGTGTCACCCAACACGGTAAGGTTATAGCAAAGAGGTCAGACAAATTGTGGTCCATTGGAGAAGGAATTAGAAACCCACTCCAGTATCTTTGCCAAGATTACCTGAGACGTATCAATAGATGTGTCTGGAGTGTTGTGGTCCATAGCGTTGTGGAAATCCATACACAAGTGATTGACTAAACAACAATCTCAATTTCAAGAGATGGAGAAGTGATAAGGGCATCTTGATTGAGTGAGGAAACATAGAAAGGGTGATGAAATCAGTGGTAAAAACTAATGTAGAGAAATGGTCTTCAACAGCAGGGACTGAAACTATTGGTAAGACTGTATCTGCTAATCCTCTAGAAAAAAACAGGGATGGAAGTCCCCATTCCAAATCCCCTTTAATATGTACAATGGGCAACTCACTCAAAAAGGGACATTCCCACTTCAGATGCCACAGATATTGGTACATATTGCAGTTCAACTCTCACGCCAGCCTCCTCCATTCATTTGGGCTTGACTGGTGGTTTTGGAGCCAAGAAAAACTATGGTGAGGGATTTCCCTTCTGTACAATGCTTCATTCCTGCTGGGAAGCACTAATCTAGGTAGCCTAACTAGTTGAAGAACACTAGATAGATGAAGATCTATCATTTCTCCCTGTATCTCCCTTTGCCAGTCCATCAAGCAACCAGCCTCTACAGTGGTGGGTCATAGGTCTTGGACCAAGGCTATCATTGCTGCAGGGGAGCAGTACAATTACCTGGACAGCCTCCTCAATGGAGTGGAACTTGTGTACCTTAAACACATATAACAAGCATGGTGGAGATTACACAAGCTCCCCATGTGAGCATTCAGTACCCCGGGCCAGATCCCAGAATTACTTCCTCTAATATTAAGAGGTCACCCAGTTTCTGGCCAGCAACACTTGTTTAACTTGTTTGAGATAGGCAATGGGCAGGTAGAATGTGATTGTTCTCCTACTAAGCAAGTCAACCAGGTGTCAGATCAAGTCCTTGGGCCCCATCCAGTTGAGCAGACACTGCAGCTCAAAATCTTGCAGAAAGTTGGCAAAGTGCCTGCATCATCATCAAATCACTAAAAGTTACCCTGGGGCTCCTTCCTAGGTGGTGGATCAGAATAAGCAGAGCTCTGGCTGTGACATCCTAACTAACTGGATTGCTCTCTAGTGAACTCTCTAGCCTTTTTCAGAATAGGCAACCCAGCGTAAAACCCTTTAGCAAAGGATAGGAAAGACTTATAACTGGGTTCTTCATTGGGGCATCCCCTTAGCCCGCACAAACCATTGATCTTCATCCAGTTAGTGCAGCTTTGCTACAATGGCATTCAGGTTTTTGGGGATAGGCAAATAAACCCCATGCTGAGCTCATCATACTGGGCCATCTTCACTTTTGCGTGGCCGGCAAATTAATTAACTCCACTGGTTAGTTCCTCTTCTCTGTGGGTTTGTGTGTATTGGTGCTTGGGCTACCTGGAATGAGGCCTGTCTTGTGACTATTCATATACAGTATATAACGCCAATGTAAGTTAGTGTTTCAAGCTACTAAAAAATACACATATTAACGTTTCAAACTTCAGCAACCTGCAAAAACACAGCATGTCACCTCATGATTCTCCCCATTAAAGCTGTCATCACATATAACTCAAAAAATATATATTTGCTTTTCATTTACAGCAAAATATCTAAAAAAATTAAAGCTCTAAGTACACTTAATTTATAAATGATGTATGTTGTATATGTTACTGCACTTTTGGCCAAACAAAGATATGAAGATCCAAAGACCTTCCTGCATCTCCAGAACCTCTTCTTTCTCCAGATGTTCTAACAGCCATAAAAGAGATTAATAAAAAGGTAGAATCACTCCTCTGGTTTGATTAACATGGCTATTAAACACATGGACTTTCCAAAACCCTGGACCAATGGTGGTCAACAGATCCCCAAAGCACTCCTAAGGATATCATAATAAAAGACTAACCCCCTGGATCCTGATGTCCTGTACTCCCACCTCAGGTGAAATGCTGCATGTGTTTTAGGTTATGTTTAAAACTAGAGATGTCGCGAATAGCTCGCCAGCGGACTGTTCCCGGCGAACATAGCATGTGAGCGTTCCCGGCAAACTGCGAACATATGCGATATTCGACCCGCCCCCTATACTTTATCATTGAGCAAACTTTGACCCTGCAACTCACAGTCAGCAGACACATTCCAGCCAATCAGCATCATACCCTGCCTTCCACACCCTTCTACCTCATGGACAGCAGCCATTTTGGAATCATAACTAACTTTCAGTCTTACTGAGAGGAGGCTGAGTGTAGTTAATATTGCATCAATAGGGAAAACCATAGCTATGCTACTGTACACAGTGTGCAATACAGTCCTGAAGGACTCTTTTGATCTCTGCTGCAAGGACACCCCTGTGTCTCTTCCTCCCCTTATAATCATCCTCCCCTCACCTTAGCACCCAACCCTAACACCCCTCACACTTATCTATAAGACCCATCAACCTAACACCTAACCCTAACACCCTCACACTTATCCCTAAGACCTAACACCCCTCACACTTATTCCTAACATGCCTCACACTAACACCCCTTACACTTATCCTTAACACCCCTCACCCTAACACCTAACCCTAACACCCCTCCCACTTATCCCTAACACCCCTTACCGTAACCCTAACACCCCTCACACTTATCCCTAACACCTAATTCTAACATCCCTCACCCTAACCCCTAACCCTAACACCCCTTACCCTAACACATAACCCTAACACCCCTCACACTTATCCCTAACACCCCTCACCCTAACCCTAACACCCCTCACACTTATCCCTAACACCTAACCCTAACATCCCTCACCCTAACACCCCCCACACTTATCCCTAACACCCCTCACCCTAACCCTAACACCCCTCACACTTATCCCTAACGCCCCTCACCCTAACCCTAACACCCCTCACACTTATCCCTAACACCCCTTACCCTAACCCTAACACCCCTCACACTTATCCCTAACACCTAACCCTAACATCCATTACACTTATCCCTAACACCCCACACCCTAACACCTAACCCTAACATCCCTTACCCTAACACCCATCACACTTATCCCTAACACCCCTTACCCTAACCCTAACACCACTCTAACTTATCCATAACACCCATCAACCTAACACGAAACCCTAACATTCTCACACTTATCCCTAAGACCTAACACCCCACACTTATTCCTAACACCCCTCACCCTAACACAAAACCCTAATACCCCTTACACTTATCCCTAACAGCCCTTACCCTAACACCTAACCCTAACATCCCTTACCCTAACACCCATCACACTTATCCCTAACACCCCTTACCCTAACCCTAACACCCCTCACACTTACCCATAACACCCATCAACCTAACACCTAACCCTAACATTCTCACACTTATCCCTAAGACCTAACACCCCTCAGACTTATTCCTAACATGCCTCACCCTAACACCCCATACACCTCTCCCTAATATCCCTCACCCTAACACCCCTCACACTTAGCCCTAACACCCCTCACCCTAACACCTAACCCCCTCACCCTTATCCCTAACACCCCTTACCCTAACACCCCTCACACTTATCCCTGTGTATCTTCCCCCCTTATCATCAAGGGATGGGGGAGGATGATGAGGGAGGGGGAAAGAGACACAGGGGAGGATGATGAGGGAGGGGGTAAAGAGATACAGGGGAGGGTGATGATGAGGGAGGGGAAAAGAAACACAGGGGAGGATGATGAGGGAGGGGGGAAAGATACACAGGGGAGGATGATGATGGAGGGGGGAAGAGACACAGGGGAGGATGATGAGGTAGGGGGTAAAGAGATACAGGGGAGGATGATGAGGGAGGTGGGAGGATGATGAGGGAGGGGGGATGAGACACAGGGGAGGGTGATGAGGAAGGGGAGAAAGAGACACAGGGGAGGATGATGAGGGAGGGGGTAAAGAGATTCAGGGGAGGATGATGATGGAGGGGGATGTTAGGTTATTTATGCCCTTTATGGATTAAAACCAGACTCTGCATCAACTATGTAATTTTCCGTGGGAGTTTTGACATGGATTCCCCTCATGCATGCCACAGTCCAGGTGTTAGTCCCCTTAAAACAACTTTTCCATCACTATTGTGGCCAGAAAGAGTCCCTGTGGGTTTTAAAATCCGCCTGCCCATTAAAGTCTATGGCGGTTCGCCAGGTTCGCCGGTTCACGGACATTTGCGGCGGTTCGCGTTCGTGGTTCGCGAACCGAAAATGTTATGTTCGCGACATCACTATTTAAAACATATGCTAGCTAAAAGTGTGACATGTGCCCCTGGTCACTCAATTCTCCTAACCAATCTCACTTTGACGCAATGTAGGTTAGTATGCCCAAGGGAAGTCTGGAGAGAGATGGCTTGTGTTTCCCTCTCTTCCCTTTCCCTGCTTCTGTTTTTGGGATGTCCTCCAATCAGCACTTAACAATCTGTAAGCTGGTTGGTGCAGAGTTGGACAGGCCGACCTGGAACAGACCCTGATTGGTCCATATAAGTTTGGGGTGGGGATTAAAAGCCCAAAAAGATGCCCAAGCTATGTCTGCATGTGTGTTATTGTTTTATTGTATAAGAACAGTGTATAAAAAGAGAGACCCAAGAATAAAGATGATGCTCTCTCGTCGACACATAGACATGGTGTGTTTCATACAGAGGGAAGGCTTTTATTATTTTATTCTATAAAGACATTTTGCAAGCTGACCTGAACCCTTGTAACTTGTCCTGAGAAGAAGAAAATGGGAGCAACCCTGTTGATCTATGGGTAGGATTGTGTATCGTTAGTCCTTTTCCAGCCCATTGAAGTGGCAAATCAGGGCCGAAGTCATGTAAATTTGAGGGGTTTCTAAGATATATTTTCAAATTTATTTTAAGCTAACTAATATAAGAGGCATCTTATGATTTCAATAAATATAATAAAAGAAAAAAATATCACATTTGATTCTATTTAATAATATTGACTCTAATATATCTAAATATGGTTAAGGATACTAAGATATTCAGCAGAGTTAATATCAGTCTGGTTGAATGTCTGGTCTTTTGGGGGATATACACAAATACAGACATACTCAGACTACACATAATGATGATTAAACTCTGGAGTCTTAGATGCCTCATGAGACATCCTCTGAGATGTTCCAGTTTACTGATAAATACCCTGCTCTGAAGAGAAATAGAGAGGAAGAAGCTGGAGAAGGTAAGTGGGCAGCCCTTCCATGTTATAGTTTCTGTTAGAGACGTGGTATCAAAACATCTGACTAGTGGATCCTGGAGAGAGGACTCGTGTGTCACAGCAGGGGAAGAAGAAGAAGACGGAGATATGTTCTGTGCTATGTTCTTAGCATCAGCCAACAATTTTTATAAAATCTTGCAGTTATGAAACTATAGTCTTGGCTGTGATGGACCTTTGGTTGGACTACTCCTATGTCTTGTGCTCACATAACCATCCCTAGATTTGTCAATTCATTATCGTTAGCATAGTTATCAATTCATTATCTGCAACTAGTCCCATCTATCTCATATTTCTTTTTATCACATATTTTTATCTTTCCTCTCTTATCTTCTGTCATTGTTTATTTTTCTCTTTCCTCCTTCTCTCCATCCTGCTCTCTTTAGAGACTGTATTTTGTACTTTTCTCAATCATTGTCTATTTATTTAAAACAATATTTACTTTATATTATGTTTTACCAGTGATATCTACATCTTGTATAAAAGGAGGTAATATTTTTAATAATAAATAAATGTTGTTTTGCTTCACTACACTGCATGATGATTATATTTACCAAAACACTTCATGTTTTATAAGGCAAAATAATTCTATACAGATTAATATCAATAATTAACTAGATGTTTTATTATTTATTATTGGTTATATTCCATATTTTGTACCAAACATTTATAATAACTCAGGATTCTCTATAGATGTTCATTTGGAAACACTCCATGGATCTCATGGTGCTCATAAGTCATTGTAATTTATTAACTTTGTTGGTAGCTTTGAGATACAGATGTGCTAAGCCTCGTCCTACATCATGTTACTGGGTGGAATAAACAACTTTTCATCCACTTTTTATTCAAGTGAACAGAACTGGTTACCAATCTGAGAGGT
>JAPZIH010000033.1:0-45292 GCA_027410445.1 Discoglossus pictus | reverse complement strand
ACATGTCTGTGAACCATTGTCCAATGATCCAATATTGCCTCCTGACACCAATGTTCATACACATGACACCAATGTAGATATAGAAACTTGTAGTGATATCTATGTTGAGGAAGATCAGGATACTGCTTTCAGTAGAGCACTAAAAGTAGTCACTCATTATTGTGGATTACTCAATGTTTTTTGTCAGTTTTGTGGGGCCTATCATTTTCTCAAGGAAAGACCAACTGACAGAGACTTCATTAGTTGCTGTCAGAAAGGAAAGGTAAGACTTCCACAAAGACACACATTTCCAGATTACTTACAAAGTATCATGAGCGATCCAACATTTCCAAATTATACCAATTCTAAAAAAAATATTCGCTCTTATAACAGTGCAGTTTCTTTTGCTTCAATGGGTGCCACATTAGCAGAAAATGTCCCAGGACATGGTCCATATTGTTTCAGAGTTCAAGGACAAATATACCACCGACCTTCACATTTACACCTACAAGAAGGAGAGCAAAGGACATTTGCACAGTTATACGTCTACAATGGAAGCTGTGGAACAAAGAATGACGCATCCAGAAAATAAACAGTGTTTGCGCATAGTCTTTGAACAGCTGGATACAATTATGGCCAACAACCCGTACACTCAAGCACACAAACAATTAGCACAGGTGGAAAAAGAACAACAGCAACATGCTCAAATACATCAATTGCCAACGCCAAGAGTAAATACGGTGTTAAAAACAGATCGCAACACTGATCAAAGACGGATATTCGAATGAATTCATTACAAACCCCAATTTTTTTTTTTTTTTTTTTATTATAATAGATGAGGCTACAAGGACGTCATAAGGCAATGTATTGATCAATTATTAAAAGAAGTCCTGGATAATAATTTGCCATTTGGTGGAAAGGTGATGCTGTTAGGAGGAGATTTTAGGCCAACATTACCTGTTATGCCACATTTGCCATGAGCATTAATAAATCACAAGGACAAACTTTTAAGTCTGTATTTCCCATGGACAACTCTATGTTGCTTTTTCCAGATGCAACAATCCAGAGGAAATTAAAGTTCATGTTGAAGAAAACCAAAGTCAGGGTGATTTAATAGAGGATGGACCCATTTTTACCAAAAACATTGTGTACTATGTGATTTTATTTCGAGGATGCAATTTTATGTCACTCGGGCTCTTTTTAGAGGACCACTAGTTCACTAAAGAACTCTATAAAATGGCAAAAAACATGGTTTTACTTCCAGGACGAACTAGAATGTCACTGGGACTCTTTTTAGAGGACCACTATTTCACTTAGGAAACTCTATCTGCCATTTTAATAACAAAAGAAGTAACAAAAATACTAAAAAAAGAATAAAAAATGGTTACGGTATATCTCATAAACAAACTTACAAGTCTCATGGGCTCTTTTCAAGGGAACCACTTGGACATACAAACAAATAAACAAATTGCAATGTCTTGGAAGCTGCCTTTTCACATGATTGGCCCAACAAAACAGTTATGTTGCATTTTCTTAAAATTCAAGGTTACATGTTGCTGCATTAAGTTACTGTTTGTAATGTTAAAATTGTATTTTAAATGGAGGAGAAAGTTGTTTCATTGTAAATAATTAAGAGTTCATGTTAGTCCGATGATGACCATTTGTTCTTAAATTTACATGTTAAATTACATAGAGAGTATTGATCCAGGGAGTAATCTGATCGCCAGTTAATGGGGTGAGGAAGGATTTAATTGTTTCTCCCTTTGATACATTTGGCTAAGTTTCCATTGTGGTTTTTACTGTTTGCTTCCTCTGGATTCAGTACCTACGGGCTTTACCAGTAGTCACACTACAAGTTGCATGTTAAGAAGCTTCTGTAATGGTTTACAATCCTCACTCATACAAAGCTGGCCTATTGTTACTCGTGCATCGCTCACAATTAAACATCTTAGTATCGTTAAACATAATTGTTGGACCCTGTTTCCAATATAAGGTCCATGTTACAAACCTTCATGTCATGGTCACAACACGTCTTCATACAAATGTCACCCATCGTTACATTATTACTGCATACATGAAAATTAAAAAGGTAAATATGGTTAAAAAATATGTGAATGTTAGAAAAAAAATAAAAAATCTTACAATTGTTGTATTTCTTACGAGTCTCACATTGTGCGGCAAACACCATCCCCAGCTTCAGCATTTTATTGGCATCATTTTTGACGGGCGAGGCGCTGGTAATAATATAATAAGGATCCTAATAATAAATAATAATAATTCCTAGTGGAGCACAATTATAAAGGTTTTTTTCTTCACACACTACCAGCCTTATTAAATTGCGATTTGACCAATTGAATCGGGCTCCATATAAGCACACGGCGTATTACACAAGTGTTTAGTTAGTGACGACCTGCAGCCTTATTAAATTGCGATTCGGTAAATTTAAAAGGGCTCTATTTAAGCACACAGCATATTTTTTTTATAGAAGTTTTTAGTTGGTGAACTTCTATCCAAAAGCAAGGTCTTCACTAACTGAAAACTTCTGTAAAAAAAATATGCGGTGTGCTTAAATAGAGCCCTCTTAAATTTACCGAATCGCAATTTAATAAGGCTGCTGGCTTCTGGATAGAAGATCACGAACTAAACACTTCTGTAATACGCCGTGTGCTGATATAGAGCCCGATTCAATTGGTCGAATCACAATTTAATAAGGCTGTTAATTTTAAAAGGGCAGATTTTAACGGTCTAGGGGCAGCGATACAAAGTATAGACCCGGACAGAGGCATGATGGGTAAAAACACTGAACATAAATGGACAACGTTCAAATCCTTACTAAATATACATACACATCGGCATATACCAAGTGGGAATAAAAGTAACGGAGTAAATCCCATCCAATGTGGCTTAACAATGATTTAAAGATCAAGAATGGAACATACTCCGATTGGACTAATGTGGTAAGTGGGGTTCCTCAGGGTTCAGTATTAGGTCCTCTCCTTTTTAACATATTTATTAATTACTTAGAGGTAGGATTGGAGTGTGGGGTCTCCATTTTTGCTGATGACACAAAGTTGTGCAAAGTAATTAATTCAGATAATGATGTGCTTTCCCTCCAAAGGGATTTACATAAATTAGAGGAATGGGCATCTAAATGGCAGATGAGATTTAATACGAATAAATGTAAAGTTATACATCTGGGAAGGAAAAATAGCCAAGCAATTTATAATCTTAATAGAGCAAATCTAGGTGTATCAGATAGTGAAAGGGATTTGGGAGCTTGTGGACAACCACCTAGGTAACAGTGCTCAGTGCCAAGCAGCAGCTGCAAAGGCAAATAAAATATTAGCATGTATTAGGAAGGGTATAGAAGCCAGGGAAGCAAATATAATTCTGCCACTATACAAATCTCTAGTACGCCCTCATTTGGAATATGGAGGACAATTTTGGGTACCACTTCATAAAAAGTAAGGGTGGTTAATCTGTGGAATTCTCTACCAAAGGAGGTGGTGACGTTGGAGTCGATAGATAACTTGAAAATGGGACTGGATTTATTTTAAATTAAAAAAGGACATTCACGGTTATCCTGGATAATTAGAGAGTGAGTATTGATCCAGGGAGGAATCCAATTGCCAGTATCTGGGGCCAGGAAGGAATTAATTTATCATTCTCTTTTCCCATTTTGCTTCCTCTGGATCAATTAACAAAAAATGCGCAGATCAGAGGAGATGTAAAGAGGTTGAACTTGATGGACTGAAAGTCTTTTTTTTCAACCTCAATTACTATGTAACTTTCTGTAACTGAGTCGGATACTCTGGAGCGTGCCGTGTGCTGAGACACCTACAGTCATTACTCAGAGCTGTCAGTAATGTTCCTTCTGAACTTCCTCAAGCAGCGCGTGGCGATGACAAGTAAATATTTGCTGTTCCCGGATTCCCTCCTTCTGTCAACGATAAACAAGTTCTTGCTTCCTCTTCCTTTTCTCCATTTGCATCTTCATTTGTTTCCTTAAGTTTATTGGTCATTATTTTGTGAAAATGAGCAACTTACAAATATTCCTTATGAGGGAAGACACCGATCAGATTCCTTCTGTAGTCGTATACGAGAATCTGTGTCCTCCATGTGGGACCTGGTACTGACCCGTGACCTCTTGGGATCGGCTCCCGCACTTTGTTTAGTTCTTGTATATTTATTATTTATTTCTTCATTAGTGGTGGAGTGAGTGCTATCAGCCTTATTAAATTGTGATTCGGTAAATTTAAAAGGGCTCTATATAAGCACACCGCATATTTTATTTACAGAAGTTTTTAGTTAGTGAAGACCTCGCTTTTGGATAGAAGATCACCAACTAAAAACATCTGTAAAAAAAATATGTTGTGTGCTTAAATAGAGCCCTTCTAAATTTACCGAATCACAATTTAATAAGGCTGTATGTCTGTGTGCATGTGTATCAGTGTGTATGTGCATGTGTGTATGTGCATGTGTGTATGTGCATGTGTGTGTGTGCGTGTGTGTGTGTGTGTGCATGTGTATCAGTGTGTATGTGCGTGTGTGTGCATGTGTGTCAGTGTGTATGTGCATGTGTGTCAGTGTGTATGTGCATGTGCGTGTGTGTATGTGCATGTGTGTATGTGCATGTGTGTATGTGCATGTGTGTGTGTGTGTATGTGCATGTGTGAATGTGCATGTGTGTATGTGCATCTGTGTGTGTGTGTGTGTGTGTGTGTGTGCATGTGTATCAGTGTGTATGTGCATGTGTGCATGTGTATCAGTGTGTATGTGCATGTGTGTATGTGCGTGTGTGTGCGCATGTGTGTCAGTGTGTATGTGCATGTGCGTGTGTGTATGTGCATGTGTGTATGTGCATGTGTGTATGTGAATGTGTGTATGTGCATGTGTGTATGTGCATGTGTGTGTGTGTGTGTATGTGCATGTGTGTCAGTGTGTATGTGCATCTGTGTGTGTGTGTGTGTGTGTGCATGTGTATCAGTGTGTATGTGCATGTGTGTATGTGCATGTGTGTATGTGCATGTGTGTATGTGCATGTGTGTATGTGCGTGTGTGTGTGTGCATGTGTATCAGTGTGTATGTGCGTGTGTGTGCATGTGCATGTGCGTGTGTGTATGTGCATGTGTGTATGTGCATGTGTGTGTGTGTGTATGTGCATGTGTGAATGTGTGTGTGTGTGTGTGCATGTGTATCAGTGTGTATGTGCATGTGTGCATGTGTATCAGTGTGTATGTGCATGTGTGTATGTGCATGTGTGTATGTGCGTGTGTGTGCATGTGTGTCAGTGTGTATGTGCATGTGCGTGTGTGTATGTGCATGTGTGTATGTGCATGTGTGTATGTGCATGTGTGTGTGTGTGTGTATGTGCATGTGTGTGTGTGTGTGTGTGTGCATGTGTATCAGTGTGTATGTGCATGTGTGTATGTGCATGTGTGTATGTGCATGTGTGTATGTGCATGTGTGTGTGTGCGTGTGTGTGTGTGTGCGTGTGTGTGTGTGTGTGTGCATGTGTATCAGTGGTATCAGTGTGTATGTGCGTGTGTGTGCATGTGTGTCAGTGTGTATGTGCATGTGCGTGTGTGTATGTGCATGTGTGTATGTGCATGTGTGTATGTGCATGTGTGTGTGTGTGTATGTGCATGTGTGAATGTGCATGTGTGTATGTGCATCTGTGTGTGTGTGTGTGTGTGCATGTGTATCAGTGTGTATGTGCATGTGTGCATGTGTATCAGTGTGTATGTGCATGTGTGTATGTGCATGTGTGTATGTGCGTGTGTGTGCATGTGTGTCAGTGTGTATGTGCATGTGCGTGTGTGTATGTGCATGTGTGTATGTGCATGTGTGTATGTGAATGTGTGTATGTGCATGTGTGTGTGTGTGTGTATGTGCATGTGTGTGTGTGTGTGTATGTGCATGTGTGTGAGTGTGTATGTGCATCTGTGTGTGTGTGTGTGTGTGTGTATGTGTATCAGTGTGTATGTGCATGTGTGTATGTGCATGTGTGTATGTGCGTGTGTGTGCATGTGTGTATGTGTGTATGTGCATGTGTGTATGTGCATGTGTGTGTGTGTGTGTGCATGTGTATCAGTGTGTATGTGCGTGTGTGTGCATGTGTGTCAGTGTGTATGTGCATGTGCGTGTGTGTATGTGCATGTGTGTATGTGCATGTGTGTATGTGCATGTGTGTGTGTGTATGTGCATGTGTGTATGTGCATGTGTGTATGTGCATGTGTGTGTGTGTGTATGTGCATGTGTGAATGTGCATGTGTGTATGTGCATCTGTGTGTGTGCATGTGTGCATGTGTATCAGTGTGTATGTGCATGTGTGTATGTGCATGTGTGTATGTGCGTGTGTGTGCATGTGTGTCAGTGTGTATGTGCATGTGCGTGTGTGTATGTGCATGTGTGTATGTGCATGTGTGTATGTGAATGTGTGTATGTGCATGTGCGTGTGTGTGTGTATGTGCATGTGTGTGTGTGTGTGTATGTGCATGTGTGTCAGTGTGTATGTGCATCTGTGTGTGTGTGTGCATGTGTATCAGTGTGTATGTGCATGTGTGTATGTGCATGTGTGTATGTGCATGTGCATCTGTGTGTGTGTGTGTGTGTGTGTGCATGTGTATCAGTGTGTATGTGCATGTGTGCATGTGTATCAGTGTGTATGTGCGTGTGTGTGCATGTGTGTCAGTGTGTATGTGCATGTGCGTGTGTGTATGTGCATGTGTGTATGTGCATGTGTGTATGTGCATGTGTGTATGTGCGTGTGTGTGCATGTGTGTCAGTGTGTATGTGCATGTGCGTGTGTGTATGTGCATGTGTGTATGTGCATGTGTGTGTGTGTGTATGTGCATTTGTGTGTGTGTGTGTGTGTATGTGCATGTGTGTCAGTGTGTATGTGCATCTGTGTGTGTGTGTGTGTGTGCATGTGTATCAGTGTGTATGTGCATGTGTGTATGTGCATGTGTGTAAGTGCATGTGTGTATGTGCATGTGTGTATGTGCATGTGTATGTGTGTGTGTGCATGTGTATCAGTGTGTATGTGCATGTGTGTATGTACATGTGTGTGCCAAATATACTAACCCATGTTATGTGTGTGTGCATGTTTATGTGCACGTTCCAGCATGTGCATGTGTATGTGTGTGTGTGCATGTGTATCAGTGTGTATGTGCATGTGTGTATGTGCATGTGTGTGCCAAATATACTAACACATGTTATGTGTGTGTGCATGTGTATGTGCATGTGTGTGCCAAATATACTAACCCATGTTATGTGTGTGTGTGTATGTGTATGTGCATGTGTCAGCGTGTGCATGTGTGTATGTACATGTGTATGTGCATGTGTGTGCCAAATATACTAACCCATGTTATGTGTGTGTGCATGTGTATGTGCATGTGCATGTGCGTGTAAATGTGTGTCAGTGTGTATGTGCATGTGTGTATGTGCATGTGTGTCAGTGTGTATGTACATGTGTGTGTGTGTGCATGTGTATCAGTGTGTATGTACATGTGTGTGCCAAATATAATAACCCATGTTATGTGTGTGTGCATGTTCCAGCGTGTGCATGTGTGTCAGTGTGTATGTGCATGTGTGTATGTACATGTGTGTGCCAAATATACTAACACATGTTATGTGTGTGTGTGTATGTGTATGTGTATGTGCATGTTCCAGCATGTGTATGTGTGTATGTGCATGTGTGTGCCAAATATACTAACCCATGTTATGTGTGTGTGTGTATGTGTATGTGCATGTTCCAGCGTGTGCATGTTTGTATGTGTGTATGTGCATCTGTGTGTGTGCATGTGTATCAGTGTGTATGTGCATGTTCCTGCGTGTGCATGTGTGTATGTGCATGTGTGTGTGTGTGCATGTGTATCAGTGTGTATGTGCATGTGTGTATGTGCATGTGTCAGCGTGTGCATGTGCATGTGTGTGTAAATGTGTGTTAGTGTGTATGTGCATGTGCCAGCGTGTGCATGTGTGTATGTGCATGTGTATGTGCATGTGTCAGCGTGTGCATGTGTGTGTAAATGTGTGTTAGTGTGTATGTGCATGTGCCAGTGTGTGCATGTGTGTATGTGCATGTGAATCTGCATGTGTCAGCGTGTGCATGTGCATGTGCATGTGTATGTGTGCATGTGTGTCAGTGTGTATGTGCATGTGTGTATGTGTGTATGTGCATATGTGTGCCAAATATACTAACCCATGTTATGTGTATGTGCATGTGTATGTGTCAGCGTGTGCATGTGTGTATGTGCATGTGTATGTGCATGTGTGTCAGTGTGTATGTGCATGTGTGTATGTGTGTATGTGCATGTGTCAGCGTGTGCATGTGTATCAGTGTGTATGTGTGTATGTGCATGTGTATCAGTGTGTATGTACATGTGTGTATGTGTGTATGTGCATATGTGTGCCAAATATACTAACCCATGTTATGTGTATGTGCATGTGTATGTGTCAGCGTGTGCATGTGTGTATGTGCATGTGTATGTGCATGTGTGTCAGTGTGTATGTGCATGTGTGTATGTGTGTATGTGCATGTGTCAGCGTGTGCGTATGTGCATGTGTCAGCGTGTGCATGTGTGTATGTGCATGTGTGTATGTGCATGTGTGTATGTGCATGTGTGTATGTGCATGTGTATGTGTATGTGTATCAGTGTGTATGTGCATGTGCGTGTGTGTATGTGCATGTGTGTATGTACATGTGTGTGCCAAATATACTAACCCATGTTATGTGTGTGTGCATGTTTATGTGTATGTGCACGTTCCAGCATGTGCATGTGTATGTGTGTGTGTGCATGTGTATCAGTGTGTATGTGCATGTGTGTATGTGCATGTGTGTGCCAAATATACTAACCCATGTTATGTGTGTGTGCATGTGTATGTGTATGTGCATGTTCCAGCATGTGTATGTGTGTATGTGCATGTGTGTGCCAAATATACTAACCCATGTTATGTGTATGTGCATGTGTATGTGTATGTGCATGTTCCAGCATGTGCATGTGTATGTGTGTGTGTAAATGTGTGTCAGTGTGTATGTGCATGTGTGTATGTGCATGTGTGTGCCAAATATACTAACCCATGTTATGTGTGTGTGCATGTGTATGTGTATGTGCATGTTCCAGCATGTGTATGTGTGTATGTGCATGTGTGTGCCAAATATACTAACCCATGTTATGTGTATGTGCATGTGTATGTGTCAGCGTGTGCATGTGTGTATGTACATGTGTATGTGCATGTGTGTCAGTGTGTATGTGCATGTGTGTATGTGTGTATGTGCATGTGTGTGTGTGTGCATATGTATCAGTGTGTATGTGCATGTGTGTATGTGTGTGTGTGTGCATGTGTGTATGTGCATGTGTCAGCGTGTGCATGTGTGTATGTGCATGTTTATGTGCATGTGTGTATGTGCATGTGTGTGCCAAATGTACTAACCCATGTTATGTGTGTGTGCATGTTCCAGCGCGTGCATGTGTGTATGTGCATGTGTGTTTGTGTGCATGTGTGTCAGTGTGTATGTGCATGTGTGTATGTGTGTATGTGCATGTGTGTGCCAAATATACTAACCCATGTTATGTGTGTGTGTATGTGTATATGCATGTGTCAGCGTGTGCATGTGCGTGTAAATGTGTGTTAGTGTGTATGTGCATGTGCCAGTGTGTGCATGTGTGTATGTACATGTGTATGTGCATGTGTGTGTGTAAATGTGTGTCAGTGTGTATGTGCATGTGTATGTGCATGTGTGTGCCAAATATACTAACCCATTTTATGTGTGTGTGCATGTGTGTGTGCATTTGTATGTGCATGTGTCAGCGTGTGCATGTGTGTAT
Source organism: Discoglossus pictus (assembly GCA_027410445.1). Classification (NCBI taxonomy): domain Eukaryota; kingdom Metazoa; phylum Chordata; class Amphibia; order Anura; family Alytidae; genus Discoglossus; species Discoglossus pictus. The sequence goes on along the minus strand of JAPZIH010000033.1, from coordinate 35,480 downwards.
GTACATGTGTATGTGCATGTGTGTGCCAAATATACTAACCCATGTTATGTGTGTGTGCATGTGTATGTGTATGTGCATGTGCGTGTAAATGTGTGTCAGTATGTATGTGCATGTGTGTATGTGCATGTGTGTCAGTGTGTATGTACATGTGTGTGTGTGTGCATGTGTATCAGTGTGTATGTACATGTGTGTGCCAAATATAATAACCCATGTTATGTGTGTGTGCATGTTCCAGCGTGTGCATGTGTGTCAGTGTGTATGTGCATGTGTGTATGTACATGTGTGTGCCAAATATACTAACCCATGTTATGTGTGTGTGTGTATGTGTATGTGCATGTTCCAGCGTGTGCATGTTTGTATGTGTGTATGTGCATCTGTGTGTGTGCATGTGTATCAGTGTGTATGTGCATGTTCCTGCGTGTGCATGTGTGTATGTGCATGTGTGTGTGTGTGCATGTGTATCAGTGTGTATGTGCATGTGTGTATGTGCATGTGTCAGCGTGTGCATGTGCATGTGTGTGTAAATGTGTGTTAGTGTGTATGTGCATGTGCCAGCGTGTGCATGTGTGTATGTGCATGTGTATGTGCATGTGTCAGCGTGTGCATGTGTGTGTAAATGTGTGTTAGTGTGTATGTGCATGTGCCAGTGTGTGCATGTGTGTATGTGCATGTGAATCTGCATGTGTCAGCGTGTGCATGTGCATGTGTATGTGTGCATGTGTGTCAGTGTGTATGTGCATGTGTATCAGTGTGTATGTGCATGTGTATCAGTGTGTATGTGTGTATGTGCATGTGTATCAGTGTGTATGTACATGTGTGTATGTGTGTATGTGCATGTGTGTGCCAAATATACTAACCCATGTTATGTGTATGTGCATGTGTATGTGTCAGCGTGTGCATGTGTGTATGTGCATGTGTATGTGCATGTGTGTCAGTGTGTATGTGCATGTGTGTATGTGTGCATGTGTGTATGTGCATGTGTCAGCGTGTGCGTATGTGCATGTGTCAGCGTGTGCATGTGTGTATGTGCATGTGTGTATGTGCATGTGTGTATGTGCATGTGTGTATGTGCATGTGTATGTGTGTGTGTGCATGTGTATCAGTGTGTATGTGCATGTGTGTATGTACATGTGTGTGCCAAATATACTAACCCATGTTATGTGTGTGTGCATGTTTATGTGTATGTGCACGTTCCAGCATGTGCATGTGTATGTGTGTGTGTGCATGTGTATCAGTGTGTATGTGCATGTGTGTATGTGCATGTGTGTGCCAAATATACTAACACATGTTTTGTGTGTGTGCATGTGTATGTGTATGTGCATGTGTGTGCCAAATATACTAACCCATGTTATGTGTGTGTGCATGTGTATGTGTATGTGCATGTTCCAGCATGTGTATGTGTGTATGTGCATGTGTGTGCCAAATATACTAACCCATGTTATGTGTGTGTGTGTATGTGTATGTGCATGTTCCAGCGTGTGCATGTTTGTATGTGTGTATGTGCATCTGTGTGTGTGCATGTGTATCAGTGTGTATGTGCATGTTCCTGCGTGTGCATGTGTGTATGTGCATGTGTGTGCATGTGTATCAGTGTGTATGTGCATGTGTGTATGTGCATGTGTCAGCGTGTGCATGTGCATGTGTGTGTAAATGTGTGTTAGTGTGTATGTGCATGTGCCAGCGTGTGCATGTGTGTATGTGCATGTGTATGTGCATGTGTCAGCGTGTGCATGTGTGTGTAAATGTGTGTTAGTGTGTATGTGCATGTGCCAGTGTGTGCATGTGTGTATGTGCATGTGAATCTGCATGTGTCAGCGTGTGCATGTGCATGTGCATGTGTATGTGTGCATGTGTGTCAGTGTGTATGTGCATGTGTATCAGTGTGTATGTGCATGTGTATCAGTGTGTATGTGTGTATGTGCATGTGTATCAGTGTGTATGTACATGTGTGTATGTGTGTATGTGCATGTGTGTGCCAAATATACTAACCCATGTTATGTGTATGTGCATGTGTATGTGTCAGCGTGTGCATGTGTGTATGTGCATGTGTATCAGTGTGTATGTGCATGTGTGTATGTGTGTATGTGCATGTGTCAGCGTGTGCGTATGTGCATGTGTCAGCGTGTGCATGTGTGTATGTGCATGTGTGTATGTGCATGTGTGTATGTGCATGTGTATGTGTGTGTGTGCATGTGTATCAGTGTGTATGTGCATGTGTGTATGTACATGTGTGTGCCAAATATACTAACCCATGTTATGTGTGTGTGCATGTTTATGTGTATGTGCACGTTCCAGCATGTGCATGTGTATGTGTGTGTGTGCATGTGTATCAGTGTGTATGTGCATGTGTGTATGTGCGTGCCAAATATACTAACCCATGTTATGTGTGTGTGCATGTGTATGTGTATGTGCATGTTCCAGCATGTGTATGTGTGTATGTGCATGTGTGTGCCAAATATACTAACCCATGTTATGTGTATGTGCATGTGTATGTGTCAGCGTGTGCATGTGTGTATGTACATGTGTATGTGCATGTGTGTGTGTAAATGTGTGTCAGTGTGTATGTGCATGTGTATGTGCATGTGTGTGCCAAATATACTAACCCATATTATGTGTGTGTGCATGTGTATGTGCATTTGTCAGCGTGTGCATGTGTGTATGTACATGTGTATGTGCATGTGTGTCAGTGTGTATGTGCATGTGTGTATGTGTGTATGTGCATGTGTGTGTGTGTGCATATGTATCAGTGTGTATGTGCATGTGTGTATGTGTGTGTGTGTGCATGTGTGTATGTGCATGTGTCAGCGTGTGCATGTGTGTATGTGCATGTTTATGTGCATGTGTGTATGTGCATGTGTGTGCCAAATGTACTAACCCATGTTATGTGTGTGTGCATGTTCCAGCGCGTGCATGTGTGTATGTGCATGTGTGTTTGTGTGCATGTGTGTCAGTGTGTATGTGCATGTGTGTATGTGTGTATGTGCATGTGTGTGCCAAATATACTAACCCATGTTATGTGTGTGTGTATGTGTATATGCATGTGTCAGCGTGTGCATGTGCGTGTAAATGTGTGTTAGTGTGTATGTGCATGTGCCAGTGTGTGCATGTGTGTATGTACATGTGTATGTGCATGTGTGTGTGTAAATGTGTGTCAGTGTGTATGTGCATGTGTGTGCCAAATATACTAACCCATTTTATGTGTGTGCGCATGTGTGTGTGCATTTGTATGTGCATGTGTCAGCGTGTGCATGTGTGTATGTACATGTGTATGTGCATGTGTGTGCCAAATATACTAACCCATGTTATGTGTGTGTGCATGTGTATGTGTATGTGCATGTGCGTGTAAATGTGTGTCAGTGTGTATGTGCATGTGTGTCAGTGTGTATGTACATGTGTGTGTGTGTGCATGTGTATCAGTGTGTATGTACATGTGTGTGCCAAATATAATAACCCATGTTATGTGTGTGTGCATGTTCCAGCGTGTGCATGTGTGTCAGTGTGTATGTGCATGTGTGTATGTACATGTGTGTGCCAAATATACTAACCCATGTTATGTGTGTGTATGTGTATGTGCATGTTCCAGCGTGTGCATGTTTGTATGTGTGTATGTGCATCTGTGTGTGTGCATGTGTATCAGTGTGTATGTGCATGTTCCTGCGTGTGCATGTGTGTATGTGCATGTGTGTGTGTGTGCATGTGTATCAGTGTGTATGTGCATGTGTGTATGTGCATGTGTCAGCGTGTGCATGTGCATGTGTGTGTAAATGTGTGTTAGTGTGTATGTGCATGTGCCAGCGTGTGCATGTGTGTATGTGCATGTGTATGTGCATGTGTCAGCGTGTGCATGTGTGTGTAAATGTGTGTTAGTGTGTATGTGCATGTGCCAGTGTGTGCATGTGTGTATGTGCATGTGAATCTGCATGTGTCAGCGTGTGCATGTGCATGTGTATGTGTGCATGTGTGTCAGTGTGTATGTGCATGTGTATCAGTGTGTATGTGCATGTGTATCAGTGTGTATGTGTGTATGTGCATGTGTATCAGTGTGTATGTACATGTGTGTATGTGTGTATGTGCATGTGTGTGCCAAATATACTAACCCATGTTATGTGTATGTGCATGTGTATGTGTCAGCATGTGCATGTGTGTATGTGCATGTGTATGTGCATGTGTGTCAGTGTGTATGTGCATGTGTGTATGTGTGTATGTGCATGTGTGTGTGTGTGTGCATATGTATCAGTGTGTATGTGCATGTGTGTATGTGTGCATGTGTGTGCCAAATGTACTAACCCATGTTATGTGTGTGTGCATGTGTATGTGTATGTGCATGTTCCAGCGCGTGCATGTGTGTATGTGCATGTGTGTTTGTGTGCATGTGTGTCAGTGTGTATGTGCATGTGTGTATGTGTGTATGTGCATGTGTGTGCCAAATATACTAACCCATGTTATGTGTGTGTGTATGTGTATATGCATGTGTCAGCGTGTGCATGTGCGTGTAAATGTGTGTTAGTGTGTATGTGCATGTGCCAGTGTGTGCATGTGTGTATGTACATGTGTATGTGCATGTGTGTGTGTAAATGTGTGTCAGTGTGTATGTGCATGTGTATGTGCATGTGTGTGCCAAATATACTAACCCATATTATGTGTGTGTGCATGTGTGTGTGCATTTGTATGTGCATGTGTCAGCGTGTGCATGTGTGTATTGTGACAAACCACTTCTTTTACAGGTAGGATTGTCACCGATCTTGCAGTAACCACAGCCTTCTAGGGTATACAAAGTCCAGGACACCTTCAGCTCAGTTTTCCTCTTTTATTCAGTTTGAAAGCAGGTACTTTAAATAATAACAAAACAAACAAAATCCCTTGCTCTTACTTGAGCTCTTACTAGACAGTACTTGCTATCTGCAATTGGGTGGCTTTCCCACTTACCAATTTCCCAAACAAAAGCAATGTCTTTGCAATAAGCGCAGCCTCTCCTAGCTGTCTTTTCCTCTCCCTCTTGGAGCAGGCTGCTCTCTTCTTTTAAAGGCCTGTCTGCTAATTGAGTAGCTACAGGTGAGTGCCAATTAGCTAACTCTTAAAAACCAGATCCAAGCTGTGGTCTGTTATACAGCAACTAGTGCTGTTGGAGCATTGGCCCCCCCTGCTCTCCAAATACTCCGCCCCAGGGACCCATACCATGTTTTGCAGAGCATCAGCTATGCATATTGCAAACTGTAACATCTCTCCCTGGGGCATTTAACTGAGAAATCCTCTGGTTGCTGTCTAGCAAATCAGGTCTGATGTATCTCCCATCAACCACTATTCCACCTTTATTCTCACAGTATGTACATGTGTATGTGCATGTGTGTGCCAAATATACTAACCCATGTTATGTGTGTGTGCATGTGTATGTGTATGTGCATGTGCGTGTAAATGTGTATCAGTGTGTATGTGCATGTGTGTATGTACATGTGTGTGCCAAATATACTAACCCATGTTATGTGTGTGTGCATGTTTATGTGTATGTGCACGTTCCAGCATGTGCATGTGTATGTGTGTGTGTGCATGTGTATCAGTGTGTATGTGCATGTGTGTATGTGCATGTGTGTGCCAAATATACTAACACATGTTATGTGTGTGTGCATGTGTATGTGTATGTGCATTTGTATGTGCATGTGTCAGCGTGTGCATGTGTGTATGTACATGTGTATGTGCATGTGTGTTAGTGTGTATGTGCATGTGTGTATGTGTGTATGTGCATGTGTGTGTGTGTGCATGTGTATCAGTGTGTATGTGCATGTGTGTATGTGCATGTGTGTGTGTGTGTGTGTGCATGTGTATCAGTGTGTATGTGCATGTGTGTATGTGCATGTGTGTGCCAAATATACTAACCCATGTTATGTGTGTGTGCATGTGTATGTGTATGTGCATGTGCCAGCATGTGCATGTGTGTATGTACATGTGTATGTGTGTGCATGTGTGTCAGTGTGTATGTGCATGTGTGTATGTGCATGTGTGTGCCAAATATACTAACCCATATTATGTGTGTACATGTGTATGTGTATGTGTCAGCGTGTGCATGTGTGTATGTACATGTGTATGTGCATGTGTTTCAGTGTGTATGTGCATGTGTATGTGTGTGTGTGCATGTGTATGTGTGTGTGTGCATGTGTGTCAGTATGTACGTGCATGTGTATGTGCATGTGTGTGCCAAATATACTAACCCATGTTATGTGTGTGTGCATGTGTATGTGTATATGCATGTGTCAGCGTGTGCATGTGCGTGTAAATGTGTGTCAGTGTGTATGTGCATGTGTGTATGTGCATGTGTGTCAGTGTGTATGTACATGTGTGTGTGTGTGCATGTGTATCAGTGTGTATGTACATGTGTGTGCCAAATATAATAACCCATGTTAGGTGTGTGTGCATGTGTATGTGCATGTTCCAGCGTGTGCATGTGTGTCAGTGTGTATGTGCATGTGTGTATGTACATGTGTGTGCCAAATATACTAACCCATGTTATGTGTATGTGTATGTGTATGTGCATGTTCCAGCGTGTGCATGTTTGTATGTGTGTATGTGCATCTGTGTGTGTGCATGTGTATCAGTGTGTATGTGTTTTTTCTGCATGTTCCTGCGTGTGCATGTGTGTATGTGCATGTGTGTGTGTGTGCATGTGTATCAGTGTGTATGTGCATGTGTATGTGCATGTGTCAGCGTGTGCATGTGCATGTGTGTTAGTGTGTATGTGCATGTGCCAGCGTGTGCATGTGTGTATGTGCATGTGTATCTGCATGTGTCAGCGTGTGCATGTGCATGTGCATGTGTATGTGTGTCAGTGTGTATGTGCATGTGTATCAGTGTGTATGTGTGTATGTGCATGTGTTTGCCAAATATACTAACCCATGTTATGTGTGTGTGCATGTGTATGTGCATGTGTATGTACATGTGTATCAGTGTGTATGTACATGTGTGTATGTGTGTATGTGCATGTGTGTGCCAAATATACTAACCCATGTTATGTGTATGTGCATGTGTATGTGTCAGCGTGTGCATGTGTGTATGTACATGTGTATGTGCATGTGTGTGTGTAAATGTGTGTCAGTGTGTATGTGCATGTGTATGTGCATGTGTGTGCCAAATATACTAACCCATATTATGTGTGTGTGCATGTGTATGTGCATTTGTATGTGCATGTGTCAGCGTGTGCATGTGTGTATGTACATGTGTATGTGCATGTGTGTCAGTGTGTATGTGCATGTGTGTATGTGTGCATGTGTGTATGTGCATGTGTCAGCGTGTGCATGTGTGTATGTGCATGTGTGTCAGTGTTGCATGCGCATGTTTATATGTGCATGTGTGTGCCAAATATACTAACCCATATTATGTGTGTACATGTGTATGTGTATGTGTCAGCGTGTGCATGTGTGTATGTACATGTGTATGTGCATGTGTGCCAGTGTATATGTGCATGTGTATGTGCATGTGTGTGCCAAATATACTAACCCATATGATGTGTGTACATGTGTATGTGTATGTGTCAGTGTGTGCATGTGTGTATGTGCATGTGTGTCAGTGTGTATGTGCATGTGTGTGCCAAATATACTAACCCATGTTATGTTTGTGCATGTGTATGTGCATTTGTATGTGCATGTGTCAGCATGTGCATGCATGTATGTACATGTGTATGTGCATGTATGTGCATGTGTGTGTGTGCATGTGTGTATGTGCATGTGTGTCAGTGTGTATGTGCATGTGTGTGTGTGTATGTGCATGTGTGTCAGTGTGTATGTGCATGTGTGCATGTGCATGTGTGTGCCAAATATACTAACCCATGTTATGTGTATGTGTATGTGTCAGCGTGTTCATGTGTGTATGTACATGTGTATGTGCATGTGTGTCAGTGCGTATGTGTGTATGTGCATGTGTGCATGTGCATGTGTGTGCCAAATATACTAACACATGTTATGTGTGTGTGTGCATGTGTCAGCGTGTGCATGTGTGTATGTGCATGTGTATGTGCATGTGTGTGTGTAAATGTGTGTCAGCGTGTGAATGTGTGTATGTACATGTGTGTAACGGATCTCCTGGCACCCCGACCGGGTACCTCCGTTGATGGACGCGTCCTAGCTTGCGCCGAGGCCTACAAGCACCGCACCGGACACCACCACCACCACAGACTCCACAACCGCCGTAGCTTAAAGCTCCCAGGGAGTATGCAGCGCATAGCAATCCCCAGTATGATATAGCAATCCCCTCCAAGAACGAGACGAGGCTACGTTTTGAAGGGTCAAGTAGTCCTCTTTAATGCCAGGGGATCTCCTTTTATGCAATGGTGCCCTCTGAAGGGCTACACCCACATAATTATCACAACAGCCAATTATATACATGGTTCAACCCCTACGTCTCCTCCCCTCAGATAACAGGTAACACAATTGTGACAAGATCAGTCTTGTCACTGCGAATTGGAGAAGCCTGGTTGCACACATTCTGCCGTTTGACTACGGCCCATGTTGACTTCCCCCTACAAAGACATAGAAGCCATGCTTCATTTGGTCAGAAAGGACTGTGATCTAACTTTTGAACCACTGGACCAATTTGTATCATTTTGACACATGTTTGTATTTGGAGTATGCAGATTCTGAAAATGTATGTTTTATGTGAATGTGATGCATACTTTTAAAGTTATGAAAAATGTGTAGGAATGTGTTACAGATTCTGACCATCCCCCATTAGGTAAACACAGGGTGTCGCCAGGACTTGAACAAAGGGCCAGTGTATGGGGTTTCCCCAGGGGCATAGTCCAGGAGGAAACAGGAAGTGTTCACTGGGACAGTCTGGGTGAGAATGAGCATAGTAGCCACGCCTGGGGTTGGCCCATGGGAGGAGTCTCATGGTTCCCACGTAGGGACCCTGTCTGATTGGCCAGAGGTAATTAGGGGTTAACCAAAGGTAGTCACTGCCCCTACTGTGTATGTAAAGTGTTTTAAAATGTGTGTTGTTTTTTTAAATAAAGTCAGTTCTACTTGACCCTTCAAAACGTAGTCTCATCTCGTTCTTTGAGGGGATTGCTATATCCTACTGGGGATTGCTTTGCTTTTGCATACTCCCTTGAGCTGTAACTACTGAACGCTTGTTCCTGATGTACTATCCTTGGAGTCTGTGGTGGTTTTGGTGTCCGGTGCGGTGCTTGTAGGTCTCGACGCAAGCTAGGACGTGTCCATCAACGGAGGTACCCGGTCGGGGTGATAGGAGATCCGTTACAACAATTAAAACAGACACAATTTTATCCACATTCTGGATGTACCCCAAAAACAGGGGGTACACCTTTAAGTCCAGCACCGTTCAATAGCTCTCACCCAGGGGAACAACATATTAAAAAATGGCATGAATCAGACCAGGGGTTCAAAAGTTAGTAAAAGTATCTTTTACACATAACACACAGACATTTCACATATCCCCCATAGTTGGTGACACAATACAAATAGAGGGACAATAGGTGAGTCACACCTCCCTGAGGCTACCTGGCAACTTTGATACAATCAGACATGGATTAGATCATCCTTCTTTGTTCTTATGTCTGAGAATGAAAACACTTTATACAATAGACTTCCTTAACTTATGAGGAGTCTCTGTAATAGGATTATCTCTTATGGCAAGGTCTGCAATAGTCTGGGCCAATATTCTGCAGAGCATAAACCAACATACATACAGTATAATAGTAGGATCATATTTTAACCATAATAATCATAAACAGGGTAAAACAGTGATGGGTTCCGTTACACACCTCCCCCGTGACCATAAGCCGGCATACACGGTCTGATCCCAACGGATCGGCCTGGGGATGTCCGGACAAAAGTATTTGTTGGTCAATTCTCTAGTTTGACAACCCATCAACATTACTGCAATTCACATTTATTCACATTTCACATATCCCCAGATAGCTGGAATCTGAGCGCACAAAACTACCGAATAGCGCTCAGATCCTATACACACAGTTCAATTGCCAGGTAGCAAAAGTCTTTCCCATAGTCTTTCATTATATGAATGGGCTCCATGGCATAGCTATCTGGGGTATCACCGCTCCCACAGGGCAAGTACCGAATGACCACCCCCTGTATGTAAAGGGCCAGAATGAGTGACATACACTCTGGTATGGCCGAACACTGGTTCCAAAGGGCAATATGTACCAGGGCCATAGTCGCAGGGCAGGAGGCTGGCAAACAGTCCTCTCCAAGACAAAGTGGCGAAGGGCACTTCGTCACACATCTCCCCTTTGGGGGGAAGTCTAACCAGGCACCTGACCTTCTGCCGGTCAGTGCCTCCGTTAGACGATCCACCAACCCACAATAAACCAGTGCTAGAGCAGCCCCCCCACAACAACAAAGTGCAAGAGCAGCCCACCCACAACAAACCGTTACTGCACCTGGATATTTCGCTGTGGTGATGGGGCAACACGCTGTGGGGACTTGAGGGGCAGAGGCCAGCGGCACTCTGCCCTGATACCAGCTCATCTGCTGGTATAACCTGCAGGACATCCTGCTCTGTACAAGGGACAAAGGGAGGGCAGAGGCCGACTGCACTCTGCTCCGCTGTCAGCTCTTCTGCTGGGGTACTTGGGACATATTCCGGCTCAGTAGCCAGTGAAACGTGGGGGTCAGTGGGGGTTAACATTTCCTCTATTAACCCTGGGGCCACATAAGAAGTTAGCTGGGGAGGGGAATTTGTACTTACCCCCTTCTCCGGTTGTCCCAGTGAGGGTAGTTGGGGATCTGGACAGGCTGTGGGCGCAGAGACCACTGTCCCATCTGCGCCGTCTGGGAGATTGGTGTCTCCCCTTGTCAGGGTAAACTGTCGCTGGGGAGGAAGGACGACACCTTCTGCCCCCTGGGGTTCACCCTGCCGCTGGGGAGGGAGGATGACACCTTCTGCCCCCTGGGGTTCACACTGCTGCAGGGGGGGGAAGGTCGACACCTTCTGCCCCCTGGGGTTCACACTGCCGCTGGGGAGGAAGGACGACACCTTCTGCCCCCTGGGGTTCACACTGCCGCTGGGGGGGGAAGGGCGACACCTTCTGCCCCCTTGGGTTCACACTGCCGCTGGGGGGGGGAAGGACAACACCTTCTGCCCCCTGGGGTTCACACTGCCGCTGGAGGGGGAAGGGCGACACCTTCTGCCCCCTTGGGTTCACACTGCCGCTGGGGGGGAAGGGCGACACCTTCTGCCCCCTTGGGTTCACACTGCCGCTGAGGGGGAAGGACGACACCTTCTGCCCCCTGGAGGGCCGGTAGAGAGACCTCGGTCCCATCTCTACCTGCCATCTGGAGGTCATCCCAGGACCAGTCAATGAGATCTGGTTCTGCTTGTCGAGTAGGTTGGGGCTGCACGAAGCTGAGCAGGTGTTGGTAGTCCTGCTCCAGCTCCCACTCTCTCGTTACCAGGTGGGTCATGTCTTTGCTCACCTCGCCTTCGTTACCCCAGACATACATGCCCATCCGGTAGTAGTAGATGTCCCAAAACCTAGACCCCTCCGTGCTGCCAAGATCAATATCGTCCTCCAAGGCATCCCATAATAAACCCGGGCCATCATAATCATCCCCCTCCGGTAAGTCGTGTTCGGCCGTCCAGGGGGTAAGTCGAACGGTATGCCACCAGAGGGCCTGGTATGCGTTGTCTAGCCAGAGCTCTCGCCATACCAGGGTTTCTAGTCTTGTCACCCACTCATCCAGGGGCTGCTCTCCCAATAGATACATCCGCATCGCCACACGCTTCTGTAGCCGCTGCTCATCACTGGGGAGACTCTCACCTCGCCGCCATTGGGCATCTTCCAGGGCATCATACCAGAGTTCCTTTCTGTCTGCATCCCTGTAGTCCACGGCCGCCTCCTCCTCATCATGAAACGCTGTCCGAAAACTAGCCGGTTACATCCTGCTGTAGCCAGGGGCGCTGTACGGATACTAGCGTTGCCCTCAATTTGTAACTCCAAACGTTACCGGTGTCTCCGTGCTGCTTTTCCTCTTACTAGGACGCCATCCCACCACTGCCAGCCAATGTAACGGATCTCCTGGCACCCCGACCGGGTACCTCCGTTGATGGACCGGTCCTAGCTTGCGCCGAGGCCTACAAGCACCGCACCGGACACCAAAACCACCACAGACTCCACAACCGCTGTAGCTTAAAGCTCCCAGGGAGTATGCAGCGCATAGCAATCCCCAGTGTGATATAGCAATCCCCTCCAAGAACGAGACGAGGCTACGTTTTGAAGGGTCAAGTAGTCCTCTTTAATGCCAGGGGATCTCCTTTTATGCAATGGTGCACTCTGAAGGGCTACACCCACATAATTATCACAACAGCCAATTATATACATGGTTCAACCCCCACGTCTCCTCCCCTCAGATAACAGGTAACACAATTAAAACAGACACAATTTTAACCACATTCTGGATGTACCCCAAAAACAGGGGGTACACCTTTAAGTCCAGCACCGTTCAATAGCTCTCACCCAGGCGAACAACATATTAAAAAAATGGCATGAATCAGACCAGGGGTTCAAAAGTTAGTAAAAGTATCTTTTACACATAACACACAAACATTTCACAAATACCCCATAGTTGGTCACACAATACACATAGAGGGACAATAGGTGGGTCACACCTCCCTGAGGCTACCTGGCAACTTTGATACAATCAGACATGGATTAGATCATCCTTCTTTGTTCTTATCTGAGAATGAAAACACTTTATACAATAGACTTCCGTATCTTATGAGGAGTCTCTGTAACAGGATTATCTCCCATGCCAAGGTCTGCAATAGTCTGGGCCAATATTCTGCAGAGCATAAACCAACATACATGCAGTTTAATAGTAGGATCACATTTTAACCATAATAATTAAATAACCATAAAACAGGGAAAACAGTGATGGGTTCCGTTACAATGTGTATGTGCATGTGTGTATGTGCATGTGTGTCAGTGTGTATGTGCATGTGTGTGCCAAATATACTAACCCATGTTATGTGTGTGTGCATGTGTATGCTCTCAGGTGTGTAGCCAGGTGCAGAGTGTCTCAGGAGGAGAGAAGCCAAGATGTTGTAATAAGGATCTCAGGTGTGTAGACAGGTGCAGAGTGTCCTCAGGGAGAGAAGCCAAGATGTTGTAATAAAAGGATCTCAGGAGTGTAGTCAGGTGCAGAGTGTCCTCAGGAGAGAGAAGCCAAGATGTTGTAATAAAAGGATCTCAGGTGTGTAGTCAGGTGCAGAGTGTCCTCAGGAGGAGAGAAGCCAAGATGTTGTAATAAAAGGATCTCAGGTGTGTAGTCAGGTGCAGAGTGTCCTCAGGAGAGAGAAGCCAAGATGTTGTAATAAAAGGATCTCAGGTGTGTAGTCAGGTGCAGAGTGTCCTCAGGGGGAGAGAAGCCAAGATGTTGTAATAAAAGGATCTCAGGTGTGTAGTCAGGTGCAGAGTGTCCTCAGGAGCAGAGAAGCCAAGATGTTGTAATAAAAGGATCTCAGGTGTGTAGTCAGGTGCAGAGTGTCCTCAGGAGGAGAGAAGCCAAGATGTTGTAATAAAAGGATCTCAGGTGTGTAGTCAGGTGCAGAGTGTCCTCAGGAGAGAGAAGCCAAGATGTTGTAATAAAAGGATCTCAGGTGTGTAGTCAGGTGCAGAGTGTCCTCAGGGGGAGAGAAGCCAAGATGTTGTAATAAAAGGATCTCAGGTGTGTAGTCAGGTGCAGAGTGTCCTCAGGAGCAGAGAAGCCAAGATGTTGTAATAAAAGGATCTCAGGTGTGTAGTCAGGTGCAGAGTGTCCCCAGGGAGAGAGAAGCCAAGATGTTGTAATAAAAGGATCTCAGGTGTGTAGTCAGGTGCAGAGTGTCCTCAGGGGGAGAGAAGCCAAGATGTTGTAATAAAAGGATCTCAGGTGTGTAGTCAGGTGCAGAGTGTCCTCAGGGAGAGAGAAGCCAAGATGTTGTAATAAAAGGATCTCAGGTGTGTAGCCAGGTGCAGAGTGTCCTCAGGAGGAGAGAAGCCAAGATGTTGTAATAAAAGGATCTCAGGTGTGTAGTCAGGTGCAGAGTGTCCTCAGGAGAGAGAAGCCAAGATGTTGTAATAAAAGGATCTCAGGTGTGTAGTCAGGTGCAGAGTGTCCTCAGGGAGAGAGAAGCCAAGATGTTGTAATAAAAGGATCTCAGGTGTGTAGCCAGGTGCAGAGTGTCCTCAGGAGGAGAGAAGCCAAGATGTTGTAATAAAAGGATCTCAGGTGTGTAGTCAGGTGCAGAGTGTCCTCAGGAGAGAGAAGCCAAGATGTTGTAATAAAAGGATCTCAGGTGTGTAGTCAGGTGCAGAGTGTCCTCAGGAGAGAGAAGCCAAGATGTTGTAATAAAAGGATCTCAGGAGTGTAGCCAGGTGCAGAGTGTCCTCAGGGAGAGAGAAGCCAAGATGTTGTAATAAAAGGATCTCAGGAGTGTAGCCAGGTGCAGAGTGTCCTCAGGAGGAGAGAAGCCAAGATGTTGTAATAAAAGGATCTCAGGTGTGTAGCCAGGTGCAGAGTGTCCTCAGGAGGAGAGAAGCCAAGATGTTGTAATAAAAGGATCTCAGGTGTGTAGTCAGGTGCAGAGTGTCCTCAGGGAGAGAAGCCAAGATGTTGTAATAAAAGGATCTCAGGTGTGTAGTCAGGTGCAGAGTGTCCTCAGGAGAGAGAAGCCAAGATGTTGTAATAAAAGGATCTCAGGTGTGTAGTCAGGTGCAGAGTGTCCTCAGGAGGAGAGAAGCCAAGATGTTGTAATAAAAGGATCTCAGGAGTGTAGTCAGGTGCAGAGTGTCCTCAGGGGAGAGAAGCCAAGATGTTGTAATAAAAGGATCTCAGGTGTGTAGCCAGGTGCAGAGTGTCCTCAGGAGGAGAGAAGCCAAGATGTTGTAATAAAAGGATCTCAGGAGTGTAGTCAGGTGCAGAGTGTCCTCAGGAGGAGAGAGAAGCCAAGATGTTGTAATAAAAGGATCTCAGGTGTGTAGTCAGGTGCAGAGTGTCCTCAGGGGGAGAGAAGCCAGATGTTGTAATAAAAGGATCTCAGGTGTGTAGTCAGGTGCAGAGTGTCCTCAGGGGGAGAGAAGCCAAGATGTTGTAATAAAAGGATCTCAGGTGTGTAGCCAGGTGCAGAGTGTCCTCAGGGAGAGAGAAGCCAAGATGTTGTAATAAAAGGATCTCAGGAGTGTAGTCAGGTGCAGAGTGTCCTCAGGAGGGGAGAAGCCAAGATGTTGTAATAAAAGGATCTCAGGTGTGTAGCCAGGTGCAGAGTGTCCTCAGGAGGAGAGAAGCCAAGATGTTGTAATAAAAGGATCTCAGGTGTGTAGCCAGGTGCAGAGTGTCCTCAGGAGGAGAAGCCAAGATGTTGTAATAAAAGGATCTCAGGTGTGTAGCCAGGTGCAGAGTGTCCTCAGGGAGAGAAGCCAAGATGTTGTAATAAAAGGATCTCAGGTGTGTAGCCAGGTGCAGAGTGTCCTCAGGAGGAGAGAAGCCAAGATGTTGTAATAAAAGGATCTCAGGTGTGTAGTCAGGTGCAGAGTGTCCTCAGGGAGAGAGAAGCCAAGATGTTGTAATAAAAGGATCTCAGGAGTGTAGTCAGGTGCAGAGTGTCCTCAGGGGGAGAGAAGCCAAGATGTTGTAATAAAAGGATCTCAGGTGTGTAGTCAGGTGCAGAGTGTCCTCAGGGGAGAGAAGCCAAGATGTTGTAATAAAAGGATCTCAGGTGTGTAGTCAGGTGCAGAGTGTCCTCAGGGGAGAGAAGCCAAGATGTTGTAATAAAAGGATCTCAGGTGTGTAGTCAGGTGCAGAGTGTCCTCAGGAGGAGAGAGAAGCCAAGATGTTGTAATAAAAGGATCTCAGGTGTGTAGTCAGGTGCAGAGTGTCCTCAGGAGGAGAGAAGCCAAGATGTTGTAATAAAAGGATCTCAGGTGTGTAGCCAGGTGCAGAGTGTCCTCAGGAGGAGAGAAGCCAAGATGTTGTAATAAAAGGATCTCAGGTGTGTAGTCAGGTGCAGAGTGTCCTCAGGGAGAGAGAAGCCAAGATGTTGTAATAAAAGGATCTCAGGTGTGTAGTCAGGTGCAGAGTGTCCTCAGGAGGAGAGAAGCCAAGATGTTGTAATAAAAGGATCTCAGGTGTGTAGTCAGGTGCAGAGTGTCCTCAGGAGGAGAGAAGCCAAGATGTTGTAATAAAAGGATCTCAGGTGTGTAGTCAGGTGCAGAGTGTCCTCAGGGGAGAGAAGCCAAGATGTTGTAATAAAAGGATCTCAGGTGTGTAGTCAGGTGCAGAGTGTCCTCAGGAGGAGAGAAGCCAAGATGTTGTAATAAAAGGATCTCAGGTGTGTAGCCAGGTGCAGAGTGTCCTCAGGAGGAGAGAAGCCAAGATGTTGTAATAAAAGGATCTCAGGTGTGTAGTCAGGTGCAGAGTGTCCTCAGGAGGAGAGAAGCCAAGATGTTGTAATAAAAGGATCTCAGGTGTGTAGCCAGGTGCAGAGTGTCCTCAGGAGGAGAGAGAAGCCAAGATGTTGTAATAATTGGATCTCAGGTGTGTAGTCAGGTGCAGAGTGTCCTCAGGGGGAGAGAAGCCAAGATGTTGTAATAAAAGGATCTCAGGTGTGTAGTCAGGTGCAGAGTGTCCTCAGGAGGGAGAGAAGCCAAGATGTTGTAATAAATGGATCTCAGGTGTGTAGTCAGGTGCAGAGTGTCCTCAGGGAGAGAGAAGCCAAGATGTTGTAATAAAAGGATCTCAGGTGTGTAGTCAGGTGCAGAGTGTCCTCAGGAGGAGAGAAGCCAAGATGTTGTAATAAATGGATCTCAGGAGTGTAGTCAGGTGCAGAGTGTCCCGAGGGAGAGAGAAGCCAAGATGTTGTAATAAAAGGATCTCAGGTGTGTAGTCAGGTGCAGAGTGTCCTCAGGAGGAGAGAAGCCAAGATGTTGTAATAAAAGGATCTCAGGTGTGTAGTCAGGTGCAGAGTGTCCTCAGGAGGAGAGAAGCCAAGATGTTGTAATAAATGGATCTCAGGTGTGTAGCCAGGTGCAGAGTGTCCTGAGGAGAGAGAAGCCAAGATGTTGTAATAAAAGGATCTCAGTGTGTAGCCAGGTGCAGAGTGTCCTCAGGAGGAGAGAGAAGCCAAGATGTTGTAATAAAAGGATCTCAGGTGTGTAGTCAGGTGCAGAGTGTCCTCAGGGAGAGAGAAGCCAAGATGTTGTAATAAAAGGATCTCAGGTGTGTAGTCAGGTGCAGAGTGTCCTCAGGGAGAGAGAAGCCAAGATGTTGTAATAAAAGAGGATCTCAGGTGTGTAGTCAGGTGCAGAGTGTCCTCAGGGAGAGAGAAGCCAAGATGTTGTAATAAAAGGATCTCAGGTGTGTAGTCAGGTGCAGAGTGTCCTCAGGAGGAGAGAAGCCAAGATGTTGTAATAAAAGGATCTCAGGTGTGTAGTCAGGTGCAGAGTGTCCTCAGGAGGAGAGAAGCCAAGATGTTGTAATAAAAGGATCTCAGGTGTGTAGTCAGGTGCAGAGTGTCCTCAGGAGGAGAGAAGCCAAGATGTTGTAATAAAAGGATCTCAGGTGTGTAGTCAGGTGCAGAGTGTCCTCAGGGAGAGAGAAGCCAAGATGTTGTAATAAAAGGATCTCAGGAGTGTAGTCAGGTGCAGAGTGTCCTCAGGAGGAGAGAAGCCAAGATGTTGTAATAAAAGGATCTCAGGTGTGTAGTCAGGTGCAGAGTGTCCTCAGGGGGAGAGAAGCCAAGATGTTGTAATAAAAGGATCTCAGGTGTGTAGTCAGGTGCAGAGTGTCCTCAGGAGGAGAGAAGCCAAGATGTTGTAATAAAAGGATCTCAGGTGTGTAGTCAGGTGCAGAGTGTCCTCAGGGAGAGAAGCCAAGATGTTGTAATAAATGGATCTCAGGAGTGTAGCCAGGTGCAGAGTGTCCTGAGGAGAGAGAAGCCAAGATGTTGTAATAAAAGGATCTCAGGTGTGTAGCCAGGTGCAGAGTGTCCTCAGGGGAGAGAGAAGCCAAGATGTTGTAATAAAAGGATCTCAGGTGTGTAGTCAGGTGCAGAGTGTCCTCAGGAGAGAGAAGCCAAGATGTTGTAATAAAAGGATCTCAGGTGTGTAGTCAGGTGCAGAGTGTCCTCAGGGGGAGAGAAGCCAAGATGTTGTAATAAAAGGATCTCAGGTGTGTAGTCAGGTGCAGAGTGTCCTCAGGAGGAGAGAAGCCAAGATGTTGTAATAAAAGGATCTCAGGTGTGTAGTCAGGTGCAGAGTGTCCTGAGGAGAGAGAAGCCAAGATGTTGTAATAAAAGGATCTCAGGTGTGTAGTCAGGTGCAGAGTGTCCTCAGGAGGAGAGAGAAGCCAAGATGTTGTAATAAAAGGATCTCAGGAGTGTAGTCAGGTGAAGAGTGTCCTCAGGGGGAGAGAAGCCAAGATGTTGTAATAAAAGGATCTCAGGTGTGTAGTCAGGTGCAGAGTGTCCTCAGGAGGAGAGAAGCCAAGATGTTGTAATAAATGGATCTCAGGAGTGTAGCCAGGTGCAGAGTGTCCTCAGGGAGAGAGAAGCCAAGATGTTGTAATAAAAGGATCTCAGGTGTGTAGTCAGGTGCAGAGTGTCCTCAGGAGGAGAGAAGCCAAGATGTTGTAATAAAAGGATCTCAGGTGTGTAGTCAGGTGCAGAGTGTCCTCAGGAGGAGAGAAGCCAAGATGTTGTAATAAAAGGATCTCAGGTGTGTAGTCAGGTGCAGAGTGTCCTCAGGGGGAGAGAGAAGCCAAGATGTTGTAATAAAAGGATCTCAGGAGTGTAGCCAGGTGCAGAGTGTCCTGAGGAGAGAGAAGCCAAGATGTTGTAATAAAAGGATCTCAGGTGTGTAGTCAGGTGCAGAGTGTCCTCAGGAGGAGAGAAGCCAAGATGTTGTAATAAAAGGATCTCAGGTGTGTAGTCAGGTGCAGAGTGTCCTCAGAGGGAGAGAAGCCAAGATGTTGTAATAAAAGGATCTCAGGTGGTGTAGTCAGGTGCAGAGTGTCCTCAGGAGGAGAGAAGCCAAGATGTTGTAATAAAAGGATCTCAGGTGTGTAGTCAGGTGCAGAGTGTCCTCAGGGAGAGAGAAGCCAAGATGTTGTAATAAAAGGATCTCAGGTGTGTAGTCAGGTGCAGAGTGTCCTCAGGGGGAGAGAGAAGCCAAGATGTTGTAATAAAAGGATCTCAGGAGTGTAGTCAGGTGCAGAGTGTCCTCAGGAGGAGAGAAGCCAAGATGTTGTAATAAAAGGATCTCAGGTGTGTAGTCAGGTGCAGAGTGTCCTCAGGGGGAGAGAAGCCAAGATGTTGTAATAAAAGGATCTCAGGTGTGTAGTCAGGTGCAGAGTGTCCTCAGGGGAGAGAGAAGCCAAGATGTTGTAATAAAAGGATCTCAGGTGTGTAGTCAGGTGCAGAGTGTCCTCAGGAGGGGAGAAGCCAAGATGTTGTAATAAAAGGATCTCAGGTGTGTAGTCAGGTGCAGAGTGTCCTCAGGAGGAGAGAAGCCAAGATGTTGTAATAAAAGGATCTCAGGTGTGTAGTCAGGTGCAGAGTGTCCTCAGGAGGAGAGAAGCCAAGATGTTGTAATAAAAGGATCTCAGGTGTGTAGTCAGGTGCAGAGTGTCCTCAGGAGGAGAGAAGCCAAGATGTTGTAATAAAAGGATCTCAGGAGTGTAGTCAGGTGCAGAGTGTCCTCAGGGAGAGAGAAGCCAAGATGTTGTAATAAAAGGATCTCAGGTGTGTAGTCAGGTGCAGAGTGTCCTCAAGGAGAGAGAAGCCAAGATGTTGTAATAAAAGGATCTCAGGTGTGTAGTCAGGTGCAGAGTGTCCTCAGGGAGGAGAGAAGCCAAGATGTTGTAATAAAAGGATCTCAGGTGTGTAGTCAGGTGCAGAGTGTCCTCAGGAGGAGAGAGAAGCCAAGATGTTGTAATAAAAGGATCTCAGGTGTGTAGTCAGGTGCAGAGTGTCCTCAGGAGGAGAGAAGCCAAGATGTTGTAATAAAAGGATCTCAGGTGTGTAGTCAGGTGCAGAGTGTCCTGAGGAGAGAGAAGCCAAGATGTTGTAATAAAAGGATCTCAGGTGTGTAGCCAGGTGCAGAGTGTCCTCAGGGAGAGAGAAGCCAAGATGTTGTAATAAAAGGATCTCAGGTGTGTAGTCAGGTGCAGAGTGTCTCAGGGGGAGAGAAGCCAAGATGTTGTAATAAAAGGATCTCAGGTGTGTAGTCAGGTGCAGAGTGTCCTCAGGGAGAGAAGCCAAGATGTTGTAATAAAAGGATCTCAGGTGTGTAGTCAGGTGCAGAGTGTCGTCAGGGAGAGAAGCCAAGATGTTGTAATAAAAGGATCTCAGGTGTGTAGTCAGGTGCAGAGTGTCCTCAGGGAGAGAGAAGCCAAGATGTTGTAATAAAAGGATCTCAGGTGTGTAGTCAGGTGCAGAGTTCCTCAGGAGAGAGAAAGCCAAGATGTTGTAATAAAGGATCTCAGGTGTGTAGTCAGGTGCAGAGTGTCCTCAGGAGGAGAGAAGCCAAGATGTTGTAATAAAAGGATCTCAGGTGTGTAGTCAGGTGCAGAGTGTCCTCAGGAGGAGAGAGAAGCCAAGATGTTGTAATAAAAGGATCTCAGGTGTGTAGTCAGGTGCAGAGTGTCCTCAGGAGGAGAGAAGCCAAGATGTTGTAATAAAAGATCTCAGGTGTGTAGTCAGGTGCAGAGTGTCCTCAGGGAGAGAAGCCAAGATGTTGTAATAAAAGGATCTCAGTGTGTAGTCAGGTGCAGAGTGTCCTCAGGAGGAGAGAAGCCAAGATGTTGTAATAAAAGGATCTCAGGTGTGTAGTCAGGTGCAGAGTGTCCTCAGGAGGAGAGAAGCCAAGATGTTGTAATAAAAGGATCTCAGGTGTGTAGTCAGGTGCAGAGTGTCCTCAGGATGAGAGAAGCCAAGATGTTGTAATAAAAGGATCTCAGGTGTGTAGTCAGGTGCAGAGTGTCCTCAGGAGAGAGAAGCCAAGATGTTGTAATAAAAGGATCTCAGGTGTGTAGCCAGGTGCAGAGTGTCCTCAGGAGGAGAGAGAAGCCAAGATGTTGTAATAAAAGGATCTCAGGTGTGTAGTCAGGTGCAGAGTGTCCTCAAGGAGAGAGAAGCCAAGATGTTGTAATAAAAGGATCTCAGGTGTGTAGCCAGGTGCAGAGTGTCCTCAGGGGGAGAGAGAAGCCAAGATGTTGTAATAAAAGGATCTCAGGAGTGTAGTCAGGTGCAGAGTGTCCTCAGGAGGAGAGAAGCCAAGATGCTGTAATAAAAGGATCTCAGGTGTGTAGTCAGGTGCAGAGTGTCCTCAGGAGAGAGAAGCCAAGATGTTGTAATAAAAGGATCTCAGGTGTGTAGACAGGTGCAGAGTGTCCTCAGGAGGAGAGAAGCCAAGATGTTGTAATAAAAGGATCTCAGGTGTGTAGTCAGGTGCAGAGTGTCCTCAGGGAGAGAGAAGCCAAGATGTTGTAATAAAAGGATCTCAGGTGTGTAGTCAGGTGCAGAGTGTCCTCAGGAGGGGAGGAAGCCCAAGATGTTGTAATAAAAGGATCTCAGGTGTGTAGTCAGGTGCAGAGTGTCCTCAGGAGGAGAGAAGCCAAGATGTTGTAATAAATGGATCTCAGGAGTGTAGCAGGTGCAGAGTGTCCTGAGGAGGAGAGAAGCCAAGATGTTGTAATAAAAGGATCTCAGGTGTGTAGTCAGGTGCAGAGTGTCCTCAGGAGGAGAGAAGCCAAGATGTTGTAATATAAAGGATCTCAGGAGTGTAGTCAGGTGCAGAGTGTCCTCAGGGGGAGAGAAGCCAAGATGTTGTAATAAAAGGATCTCAGGTGTGTAGCCAGGTGCAGAGTGTCCTCAGGGGAGAGAAGCCAAGATGTTGTAATAAAAGGATCTCAGGTGTGTAGCCAGGTGCAGAGTGTCCTCAGGAGGAGAGAAGCCAAGATGTTGTAATAAAAGGATCTCAGGTGTGTAGCAGGTGCAGAGTGTCCTCAGGGAGAGAAGCCAAGATGTTTGTAATAAAAGGATCTCAGGTGTGTAGCCAGGTGGCAGAGTGTCCTCAGGAGGAGAGAAGCAAGATGTTGTAATAAAAGGATCTCAGGAGTGTAGTCAGGTGCAGAGTGTCCTCAGGAGGAGAGAAGCCAAGATGTTGTAATAAAAGGATCTCAGGTGTGTAGCCAGGTGCAGAGTGTCCTCAGGGAGAGAGAAGCCAAGATGTTGTAATAAAAGGATCTCAGGTGTGTAGTCAGGTGCAGAGTGTCCTCAGGAGGAGAGAGAAGCCAAGATGTTGTAATAAAAGGATCTCAGGTGTGTAGCCAGGTGCAGAGTGTCCTCAGGAGGAGAGAAGCCAAGATGTTGTAATAAAAGGATCTCAGGTGTGTAGTCAGGTGCAGAGTGTCCTCAGGAGAGAGAAGCCAAGATGTTGTAATAAAAGGATCTCAGGTGTGTAGTCAGGTGCATGAGTGTCCTCAGGGAGAGAGAAGCCAAGATGTTGTAATAAAAAGGATCTCAGGTGTGTAGTCAGGTGCAGAGTGTCTCAGGGAGGAGAGAAGCCAAGATGTTGTAATAAAAGGATCTCAGGTGTGTAGTCAGGTGCAGAGTGTCCTCAGGAGGAGAGAAGCCAAGATGTTGTAATAAAAGGATCTCAGGTGTGTAGTCAGGTGCAGAGTGTCCTCAGGAGAGAAGCCAAGATGTTGTAATAAAAGGATCTCAGGTGTGTAGTCAGGTGCAGAGTGTCCTCAGGGGGAGAGAAGCCAAGATGTTGTAATAAAAGGATCTCAGGTGTGTAGCCAGGTGCAGAGTGTCCTCAGGAGGAGAGAAGCCAAGATGTTGTAATAAAAGGATCTCAGGTGTGTAGACCAGGTGCAGAGGTGTCCTCAGGAGGAGAGAGAAGCCAAGATGTTGTAATAAAAGGATCTCAGGTGTGTAGTCAGGTGCAGAGTGTCCTCAGGAGAGAGAAGCCAAGATGTTGTAATAAAAGGGATCTCAGGTTTGTAGTCAGGTGCAGAGTGTCCTCAGGGGGAGAGAAGCCAATATGTTGTAATAAAATGATCTTCAGGTGTGTAGTCAGGTGCAGAGTGTCCTCAGGGGGAGAGAAGCCAAGATGTTGTAATAAAAGGATCTCAGGTGTGTAGTCAGGTGCAGAGTGTCCTCAGGAGGAGAGAAGCCAAGGATGTTGTAATAAAAGGGATCTCAGGTGTGTAGTCAGGTGCAGAGTGTCCTCAGGAGGAGAGAAGCCAAGATGTTGTAATAAAAGGATCTCAGGTGTGTAGTCAGGTGCAGAGTGGTCCTCAGGAGGAGAGAAGCCCAAGATGGTTGTAATAAAAGGATCTCAGGTGTGTAGCCAGGTGCAGAGTGTCCTCGAGGGAGAGAGAAGCCAAGATGTTGTAATAAAAGGATCTCAGGTGTGTAGTCAGGTGCAGAGTGTCCTCAGGAGGAGAGAAGCCAAGATGTTGTAATAAAAGGATCTCAGGTGTGTAGTCAGGTGCAGAGTGTCCTCAGGGAGAGAGAAGCCAAGATGTTGTAATAAAAGGATCTCAGGTGTGTAGTCAGGTGCAGAGTGTCCTCAGGGAGAGAGAAGCCAAGATGTTGTAATAAAAGGATCTCAGGTGTGTAGTCATGGTGCAGAGTGTCCTCAGGAGGAGAGAAGCCAAGATGTTGTAATAAAAGGATCTCAGGTGTGTAGTCAGGTGCAGAGTGTCCTCAGGAGGAGAGAAGCCAAGATGTTGTAATAAAAGGATCTCAGGTGTGTAGTCATGTGCAGAGTGTCCTCAGGAGGAGAGAAGCCAAGATGTTGTAATAAAAGGATCTCAGGTGTGTAGTCAGGTGCAGAGTGTCCTCAGGGAGGAGAGAAGCCAAGATGTTGTAATAAAAGGATCTCCAGGTGTGTAGTCAGGTGCAGAGTGTCCTCAGGAGGAGGAGAAGCCAAGATGTTGTAATAAAAGGATCTCAGGTGTGTAGTCAGGTGCAGAGTGTCCTCAGGGAGAGAGAAGCCAAGATGTTGTAATAAAAGGATTCTCAGGTGTGTAGTCAGGTGCAGAGTGTCCTCAGGGGAGAGAAGCCAAGATGTTGTAATAAAAGGATCTCAGGTGTGTAGTCAGGTGCAGAGTGTCCTCAGGAGGAGAGAAGCCAAGATGTTTGTAATAAAGGATCTCAGGTGTGTGTAGTCAGGTGCAGAGTGTCCTCAGGAGGAAGAGAAGCCAAGATGTTGTAATAAAAAGGATCTCAGGTGTGTAGTCCAGGTGCAGAGTGTCCTCAGGAGGAGAGAAGCCAAGATGTTGTAATAAAAGGATCTCAGGTGTGTAGTCATGTGCAGGAGTGTCCTCAGTGGAGAGAGAAGCCAAGATGTTGTAATAAAAGGATCTCAGTGTGTAGCCAGGTGCAGAGTGTCCTCAGGAGGAGAGAAGCCAAGATGTTGTAATAAAAGGATCTCAGGTGTGTAGTCAGGTGCAGAGTGTCCTCAGGAGGAGAGAAGCCAAGATGTTGTAATAAAAGGATCTCAGGTGTGTAGTCAGGTGCAGAGTGTCCTCAGGAGGAGAGAAGCCAAGATGTTGTAATAAAAGGATCTCAGGTGTGTAGTCAGGTGCAGAGTGTCCTCAGGAGAGAGAAGCCAAGATGTTGTAATAAAAGGATCTCAGGTGTGTAGTCAGGTGCAGAGTGTCTCAGGGGGAGAGAAGCCAAGATGTTGTAATAAAAGGATCTCAGGTGTGTAGTCAGGTGCAGAGTGTCCTCAGGAGAGAGAAGCCAAGATGTTGTAAATAAAAGGATCTCAGGTGTGTAGTCAGGTGCAGAGTGTCCTCAGGAGGAGAGAAGCCAAGATGTTGTAATAAAAGGGATCTCAGGTGTGTAGTCAGGTGCAGAGTGTCTCAGGGGGAGAGAAGCCAAGATGTTGTAATAAAAGGATCTCAGGTGTGTAGTCAGGTGCAGAGTGTCCTCAGGAGAGAGAAGCCAAGATGTTGTAATAAAAAGGATCTCAGGTGAGTAGTCAGGGTGCAGAGTGGTCCTCAGGAGAGAGAAGCCAAGATGTTGTAATAAAAGGATCTCAGGGTGTGTAGTACAGGTGCAGAGTGGTCCTCAGGGAGGAGAGAAGGCCAAGGATGTTGTAATAAAAGGATCTCAGGTGTGTAGTCAGTGTCAGAGTGTCCTCAGGAGAGAGAAGCCAAGATGTTGTAATAAAAGGATGCTCAGGTGAGTAGTCAGGTGCAGAGTGTCCTCAAGGAGAGAGAAGCCAAGATGTTGTAATAAAAGGATCTCAGGTGTGTAGTCAGGTGCAGAGTGTCCTCAGAGGAGAGAAGCAAAGATGTTGTAATAAAAGGATCTCAGGTGGTGTAGTCAGGTGCAGAGTGTCCCTCTAGGAGGAGAGAGAAGCCAAGATGTTGTAATAAAAGGATCTCAGGGTGTGTAGTCAGGTGCAGAGTGTCCTCAGGAGGAGAGAAGCCAAGATGTTGTAATAAAAGGATCTCAGGTGTGTAGTCAGGTGCAGAGTGTCCCTCGAGGAGAGAGAAGCCAAGATGTTGTAATAAAAGGGATCTCAGGTGTGTAGTCAGGTGGCAGAGTGTCCTCAGGGAGGAGAGAAGCCAAGATGTTGTAATAAAAGGATCTCAGGTGTGTAGTACAGGTGCAGAGTGTCCTCAGAGAGAGAAGCCAAGATGTTGTAATAAAAGGATCTCAGGGTGTGTAGTCATGTGCAGAGTGTCCTCAGGAGGAGAGAGAAGCCAAGATGTTGTAATAAAAGTTTCTCAGTGAGTGTAGTCAGGTTGCAGAGTGTCCTCAGGAGGGAGAGAAAGCCAAGATGTTTGTAATAAAAGGATCTCAGGTGTGTAGTCAGGTGCAGAGTGTCCTCGAGGGAGGAGAGAAGCCAAGATGTTGTAATAAAAGGATCTCAGGATGTGTAGTCAGGTGTCAGAGTGTGCCTCAGGGAGGAGAGAAGCCAAGATGTTGTAATAAAATGGATCTCAGGTGTGTAGCTCAGGTGCAGAGTGTCCTCAGGAGGAGAGGAAGCCAAGATGTTGTAATAAAAGGATCTCAGGTGTGTAGTCAGGTGCAGAGTGTCCTCAGGATGAGAGAAGCCAAGATGTTGTAATAAAAGGATCTCAGGTGTGTAGCTCAGGTGCAGAGTGTCCTCAGGAGGAGAGAGAAGCCAAGATGTTGTAATAAAAGGATCTCAGGGGTGTAGCCAGGTGCAGAGTGACCTCAGAGAGAGAAGCCAAGATGTTGTAATAAAAGGATCTCAGGAGTGTAGTCAGGGTGCAGAGTGTCCTCAGGGAGAGAGAAGCCAAGATGTTGTAATAAAAGGGATCTCAGGTGTGTAGCCAGGTGCAGGAGTGTCCCTCAGGAGGAGAGAGAAGCCGAAGATGTTGTAATAAAAGGATCTCAGGTGTGTAGTCAGTGCAGAGTTTCCTCAGGAAGAGAAGCCAAGATGTTGTAAATAAAAGGATCTCAGGTGTGTAGTCAGGTGCAGAGTGTCCCTCAGGGAGAGAGAAGCCAAGATGTTGCTAATAAAAGGATCTCAGGTGTGTAGTCAGGTGCAGGAGTGTCCTCAGGAGGAGAGAAGCCAAGATGTTGTAATAAAAGGATCTCAGGTGTGTAGTCAGGTGCAGAGTGTCCTCAGGAGAGAGAAGCCAAGATGTTTGTAATAAAAGGGATCTCAGGTGTGTAGTCAGGTGCAGAGTGTCCTCAGGGAGGAGAGAAGCCAAGATGTTTGTAATAAAAGGATCTCAGGTGTGTAGTCAGGTGCAGAGTGTCCTCAGGAGAGAGAAGCCAAGATGTTGTAATAATAAAGGATCTCAGGTGTGTAGTCAGGTGCAGAGTGTCCTCAGGAGGAGGAGAAGCCAAGATGTTGTAATAAAAAGGATCTCAGGTGTGTAGTCAGGTGCAGAGTGTCCTCAGGGGAGAGAAGCCAAGATGTTGTAATAAAAGGATCTCAGGTGTGTAGCCAGGTGCAGAGTGTCCTCAGAGGAGAGAAGCCAAGATGTTGTAATAAAAGGATCTCAGGTGTGTAGTCAGGTGCAGAGTGTCCTCAGGAGAGAAGCCAAGATGTTGTAATAAAAGGGATCTCAGGTGTGTAGTCAGGTGCAGAGTGTCCTCAGGAGGAGAGAAGCCAAGATGTTGTAATAAAAGGATCTCAGGTGTGTAGTCAGGTGCAGAGTGTCCTCAGGGAGAGAAGCCAAGATGTTGTAATAAAAGGATCTCAGGTGTGTAGTCAGGTGCAGAGTGTCCTCAGGCAGAGAGAAGCCAAGATGTTGTAATAAAAGGATCTCAGTGTGTAGTCAGGTTCAGAGTGTCCTCAGGAGGAGAGAAGCCAAGATGTTGTAATAAAAGGATCTCAGGTGTGTAGTCAGGTGCAGAGTGTCCTCAGGAGGAGAGAAGCCAAGATGTTGTAATAAAAGGATCTCAGGTGTGTAGTCAGGTGCAGAGTGTCCTCAGGAGCAGAGAAGCCAAGATGTTGTAATAAAAGGATCTCAGGTGTGTAGTCAGGTTGCAGAGTGTCCTCAGGAGAGAGAAGCCAAGATGTTGTTAATAAAAGGATCTCAGGGTGTGTAGTCAGGTGGCAGTAGTGTCCTCAGAGAGAGAAGCCAAGAAGTTGTAATAAAATGTGATCTCAGGTGTGTAGTCAGGTGCAGAGTGTCCTCAGGAGGAGAGAGAAGCCAAGATGTTGTAATAAAAGGATCTCAGGTGTGTAGTCAGGTGCAGAGTGTCCTCAGGAGCAGAGAAGCCAAGATGTTGTAATAAAAGGATCTCAGGTGTGTAGTCAGTGCAGAGTGTCCTCAGGAGAGAGAAGCCAAGATGTTGTAATAAAAAGGGATCTCAGGAGTGTAGTCAGGTGCAGAGTGTCCTCAGGGAGGAGAAACCAAGATGTTGTAATAAAAGATCTCAGGTGTGTAGTCAGGTGCATAGTGTCCTCAGGAGAGAGAAGCCAAGATGTTGTATATAAAAGGATCTCAGGTGTGTAGTCAGTGTGCAGAGTGTCCTCAGGAGGAGAGAGAAGCCAAGATGTTGTAATAAAAGGATCTCAGGTGTGTAGTCAGGTGCAGAGTGTCTCAGGGGGAGAGAAGCCAAGATGTTGTAATAAAAGGATCTCAGGTGTGTAGCCAGGTGCAGAGTGTCCTCAGGGAGAGAGAAGCCAAGATGTTGTAATAAAAGGATCTCAGGTGTGTAGCCAGGTGCAGAGTGTCCTCAGGGGGAGAGAAGCCAAGATGTTGTAATAAAAGGATCTCAGGTGTGTAGTCAGGTGCAGAGTGTCCTCAGGAGAGAAGCCAAGATGTTGTAATAAAAGGATCTCAGGTGTGTAGTCAGGTGCAGAGTGTCCTCAGGAGGAGAGAAGCCAAGATGTTGTAATAAAAGGATCTCAGGTGTGTAGTCAGGTGCAGAGTGTCCTCAGGAGGAGAGAAGCCAAGATGTTGTAATAAAAGGATCTCAGGTGTGTAGTCAGGTGCAGAGTGTCCTCAGGGAGAGAAGCCAAGATGTTGTAATAAAAGGATCTCAGGTGTGTAGTCAGTGCAGAGTGTCCTCAGGGAGAGAGAAGCCAAGATGTTGTAATAAAAGGATCTCAGGTGTGTAGTCAGTGCAGAGTGTCCTCAGGGAAGAGAAGCCAAGATGTTGTAATAAAAGGATCTCAGGTGTGTAGTCAGGTGCAAGTGTGTCCTCAGGAGAGAGAGAAGCCAAGATGTTGTAATAAAAGGATCTCAGGTGTGTAGTCAGGTGCAGAGTGTCCTCAGGAGAGAGAAGCCAAGATGTTGTAATAAAAGGATCTCAGGTGTGTAGCCAGGTGCAGAGTCCTCAGGAGGAGAGAAGCCAAGATGTTGTAATAAAAGGATCTCAGAGTGTAGTCAGGTGCAGAGTGTCCTCAGGAGAGAAGCCAAGATGTTGTAATAAAAGGATCTCAGGTGTGTAGTCAGGTGCAGAGTGTCCTCAGGAGAGAAGCCAAGATGTTGTAATAAAAGGATCTCAGGTGTGTAGTCAGGTGCAGAGTGTCCTCAGGAGAGAAGCCAAGATGTTGTAATAAAGGATCTCAGGTGTGTAGTCAGGTGCAGAGTGTCCTCAGGAGGAGGAGAGAAGCCAAGATGTTGTAATAAAAGGATCTCAGGTGTGTAGTCAGGTGCAGAGTGTCCTCAGGAGGAGGAGAGAAGCCAAGATGTTGTAATAAAAGGATCTCAGGTGTGTAGTCAGGTGCAGAGTGTCCTCAGGAGAGAGAGAGCCAAGATGTTGTAATAAAAGGATCTCAGGAGTGTAGTCAGGTGCAGAGTGTCCTCAGGGGAGAGAAGCCAAGATGTTGTAATAAAAGGATCTCAGGTGTGTAGTCAGGTGCAGAGTGTCCTCAGGGAGAGAGAAGCCAAGATGTTGTAATAAAAGGATCTCAGGTGTGTAGTCAGGTGCAGAGTGTCCTCAGGGAGAGAAGCCAAGATGTTGTAATAAAAGGATCTCAGGTGTGTAGTCAGGTGCAGAGTGTCCTCAGGAGGAGAGAAGCCAAGATGTTGTAATAAAAGGATCTCAGGTGTGTAGTCAGTGCAGAGTTGTCCTCAGGAGGAGAGAAGCCAAGAGTGTTGTAATAAAAGGATCTCAGTTGTTGAGTCAGGTGCAGAGTGTCCTCAGGAGGAGAGAGAAGCCAAGATTTGTAATAAAAGGATCTCAGGGTGTGTAGTCAGGTGCAGAGTGTCCTCAGGAGAGAGAAGCCAAGATGTTGTAATAAAAGGATCTCAGAGAGTAGTCAGGTGCAGAGTGTCCTCAGGGGAGAGAAGCCAAGATGTTGTAATAAAAGGATCTCAGGTGTGTAGTCAGGTGCAGAGTGTCCTCAGGGAGAGAGAAGCCAAGATGTTGTAATAAAAGATCTCAGGTGTAGTCAGGTGCAGAGTGTCCTCAGGAGAGAGAAGCCAAGATGTTGTAATAAAAGGATCTCAGGTGTTAGCCAGGTGCAGAGTGTCCTCAGGAGGAGAGAAGCCAAGATGTTGTAATAAAAGGATCTCAGGTGTGTAGTCAGGTGCAGAGTGTCCTCAGGGAGAGAAGCCAAGATGTTGTAATAAGGATCTCAGGTGTGTAGCCAGGTGCAGAGTGTCCTCAGGGGGAGAGAAGCCAAGATGTTGTAATAAAAGGATCTCAGGTGTGTAGTCAGGTGCAGAGTGTCCTCAGGAGAGAGAAGCCAAGATGTTGTAATAAAGGATCTCAGGTGTGTTGTCAGTTGCTGAGTGTCCTCAGGAGGAGAGAAGCCAAGATGTTGTAATAAAAGGATCTCAGGTGTGTAGTCAGGTGCAGAGTGTCCTCAGGGAGAGAGAAGCCAAGATGTTGTAATAAAGGATCTCAGGTGTGTAGTCAGGTGCAGAGTGTCCTCAGGAGGAGAGAAGCCAAGATGTTGTAATAAAAGGATCTCAGGTGGTGTAGTCAGGTGCAGAGTGTCCTCAGGAGGAGAGAGAAGCCAAGATGTTGTAATAAAAGGATCTCAGGTGTGTAGTCAGGTGCAGAGTGTCCTCAGGAGGAGAGAAGCCAAGATGTTGTAATAAAAGGATCTCAGGTGTGTAGCCAGGTGCAGAGTGTCCTCAGGGAGAGAGAAGCCAAGATGTTGTAATAAAAGGATCTCAGGTGTGTAGTCAGGTGCAGAGTGTCCTCAGGAGGAGAGAAGCCAAGATGTTGTAATAAAAGGATCTCAGGTGTGTAGCCAGGTGCAGAGTGTCCTCGGGGAGAGAGAAGCCAAGATGTTGTAATAAAAGGATCTCAGGTGTGTAGTCAGGTGCAGAGTGTCCTCAGGAGGAGAGAAGCCAAGATGTTGTAATAAAAGGATCTCATGTGTATCAGGTGCAGAGTGTCCTCAGGAGGAGAGAAGCCAAGATGTTGTAATAAAAGGATCTCAGGTGTGTAGCCAGGTGCAGAGTGTCCTCAGGAGGAGAGAAGCCAAGATGTTGTAATAAAAGGATCTCAGGTGTGTAGTCAGGTGCAGAGTGTCCTCAGGAGGAGAGAGAAGCCAAGATGTTGTAATAAAAGGATCTCAGGTGTGTAGTCAGGTGCAGAGTGTCCTCAGGAGAGAGAAGCCAAGATGTTGTAATAAAAGGATCTCAGGTGTGTAGTCAGGTGCAGAGTGTCCTCAGGAGGGAGAGAAGCCAAGATGTTGTAATAAAAGGATCTCAGGTGTGTAGTCAGGTGCAGAGTGTCCTCAGGAGGAAGAAGCCAAGATGTTGTAATAAAAGGATCTCAGGTGTGTAGTCAGGTGCAGAGTGTCCATGAGGAGAGAAGCCAAGATGTTGTAATAAAAAGGATCTCAGGTGTGTAGTCAGGTGCAGAGTGTCCTCAGGAGGAGAGAAGCCAAGATGTTGTAATAAAAGGATCTCAGGTGTGTAGTCAGGTGCAGAGTGTCCCCTGGAGAGAAGCCAAGATGTTGTAATAAAAGGATCTCAGGTGTGTAGTCAGGTGCAGAGTGTCCTCAGGAGAGAAGCCAAGATGTTGTAATAAAAGGATCTCAGGTGTGTAGTCAGGTTGCTGAGTGTCCCCAGGAGAGAAGCCAAGATGTTGTAATAAAAGGATCTCAGGTGTGTAGTCAGGTGCAGAGTGTCCTCAAGGAGAGAAGCCAAGATGTTGTAATAAAAGGATCTCAGGTGTGTAGTCAGGTGCAGAGTGTCCTCAGGAGAGAGAAGCCAAGATGTTGTAATAAAGGATCTCAGGTGTGTAGTCAGGTGCAGAGTGTCCTCAGGAGAGAAGCCAAGATGTTGTAATAAAAGGATCTCAGTGTGTAGCCAGGTGCAGAGTGTCCTCAGAGGAGAGAGAAGCCAAGATGTTGTAATAAAAGGATCCAGGTGTGTAGTCATGTGCAGAGTGTCCTCAGGGAGAGAAGCCAAGATGTTGTAATAAAAGGATCTCAGGTGTTGTAGCCAGGTGCAGAGTGTCCCTCAGAGGAGAGAAGCCAAGATGCTGTAATAAAAGGATCTCAGGTGTGTAGTCAGGTGCAGAGTGTCCTCAGGAGAGAGAAGCCAAGAGTTGTAATAAAAGGATCTCAGTGTGTAGTCAGGGCAGAGTGTCCTCAGGAGCAGAGAAGCCAAGATGTTGAATAAAAGGATCTCAGGTGTGTAGCCAGGTGCAAGAGTGTCCTCAGGAGAGAGAAGCCAAGATGTTGTAATAAAAGGATCTCAGGAGTGTAGCCAGGTGCAGAGTGTCCTCAGGAGGAGAGAGAAGCCAAGATGTTGTAATAAAAGGATCTCAGGTGTGTAGTCAGGTGCAGAGTGTCCTCAGGGGGAGAGAGAAGCCAAGATGTTGTAATAAAAGGATCTCAGGTGTGTAGTCAGGTGCAGAGTGTCCTCAGGAGAGAGAAGCCAAGATGTTGTAATAAAAGGATCTCAGGTGTGTAGCCAGGTGCAGAGTGTCCTCAGGAGGAGAGAGAAGCCAAGATGTTGTAATAAAAGGATCTCAGGTGTGTAGCCAGGTGCAGAGTGTCCTCAGGAGGAGAGAAGCCAAATTGTTGTAATAAAAGGATCTCAGGTGTGTCAGGTGCAGAGTGTCCTCAGGAGGAGAGAAGCCAAGATGTTTAATAAAAGGATCTCAGGTGTGTAGTCAGGTGCAGAGTGTCCTCAGGAGAGAGAAGCCAAGATGTTGTAATAAAAGGATCTCAGGAGTGTAGTCAGGTCAGAGTGTCCTCAGAGAGAGAAGCCAAGATGTTGTAATAAAAGGATCTCAGGTGTGTAGTCAGGTGCAGAGTGTCCTCAGGGGGAGAGAAGCCAAGATGTTGTAATAAAAGGATCTCAGGTGTGTAGTCAGGTGCAGAGTGTCCTCAGGAGAGAAGCCAAGATGTTGTATAAAAGGATCTCAGGTGTGTAGTCCAGGTGCAGAGTGTCCTCAGGAGAGAAGCAAGATGTTGTAATAAAGGATCTCAGGTGTGTAGTTCAGGTGCAGAGTGTCCTCAGGGGGAGAGAAGCCAAGATGTTGTAATAAAAGGATCTCAGGTGTGTAGTCAGGTGCAGAGTGTCCTCAGGAGGAGAGAAGCCAAGATGTTGTAAAAAAGGATCTCAGGTGTGTAGTCAGGTGCAGAGTGTCCTCAGGAGGAGAGAAGCCAAGATTTGTAATAAAAGGATCTCAGGTAGTCAGGTGCAGAGTGTCCTCAGGAGAGAGAAGCCAAGATGTTGTAATATAAGGATCTCAGGTGTGTAGTCAGGTGCAGAGTGTCCTCAGGAGGAGAGAGAAGCCAAGATGTTGTAATAAAAGGATCTCAGGTGTGTAGTCAGGTGCAGAGTGTCCTCAGGGAGAGAAGCCAAGATGTTGTAATAAAAGGATCTCAGGTGTGTAGCCAGGTGCAGAGTGTCCTCAGGAGGAGAGAAGCCAAGATGTTGTAATAAAAGGATCTCAGGTGTGTAGTCAGGTGCAGAGTGTCCTCAGAGAGAGAAGCCAAGATGTTGTAATAAAAGGATCTCAGGTGTGTAGTCAGGTGCAGAGTGTCCTCAGGAGGAGAGAAGCCAAGATGTTGTAATAAAAGGATCTCAGGTGTGTAGTCAGGTGCAGAGTGTCCACAGGAGCAGGAGAAGCCAAGATGTTGTAAATAAAAGGATCTCAGAGTGTAGCCAGGTGCAGAGTGTCCTCAGGAGGAGAGAAGCCAAGATGTTGTAATAAAAGGATCTCAGGTGTGTAGTCAGGTGCAGAGTGTCCCAGGGAGAGAAGCCAAGATGTTGTAATAAAAGGATCTCAGGTGTGTAGTCAGGTGCAGAGTGTCCTCAGGAGGAGAGAAGCCAAGATGTTGTAATAAAAGGATCAGGTGTGTAGTTGGTGCAGAGTGTCCTCAGGGAGAGAAGCCAAGATGTTGTAATAAAAGGATCTCAGGTGTCCAGGTGCAGAGTGTCCTCAGGGAGAGAGAAAGCCAAGATGTTTAATAAAAGGATCTCAGGTGTGTAGTCAGGTGCAGAGTGTCCTCAGGGAGAGAAGAAGCCAAGATGTTGTAATAAAAGATCTCAGGTGTGTAGTCAGGTGCAGAGTGTCCTCAGGAGGAGAGAGAAGCCAAGATGTTTGTAATAAAAGGATCTCAGGTGTGTAGCCAGGTGCAGAGTGTCCTCAGGGAGAGAGAAGCAAGATGTTGTAAAAAAGGATCTCAGGTGTTTTGAGTCAGGTGCAGAGTGTCCTCAGGAGGAGAGAAGCCAAGATGTTGTAATAAAAGGATCTCAGGTGGTAGCCAGGTGCAGAGTGTCCTCAGGGGAGAGAAGCCAAGATGTTGTAATAAAAGGATCTCAGGTGTGTAGTCAGGTGTGTAGTCAGGTGCAGAGTGTCCTCAGGGAGAGAAGCCAAGATGTTGTAATAAAAGGATCTCAGTGTGTAGTCAGGTGCAGAGTGTCCCCAGGAGGAGAGAAGCCAAGATGTTGTAATAAAAGGATCTCAGGTTGGTAGTCCAGGTGCAGAGTGTCCTCAGGAGAAGAGAAGCCAAGAAGTTTAATAAAAGGATCTCAGGTGTGTAGTCAGGTGCAGAGTGTCCTCAGGAGGAGAGAGAAGCCAAGATGTTGTAATAAAAGGATCTCAGGAGTGTAGCAGGTGCAGAGTGTCCTCAGGGAGAGAGAAGCCAAGATGTTGTAATAAAAGGATCTCAGGTGTGAGTCAGGTGCAGAGTGTCCTCAGGAGGAGAGAAGCCAAGATGTTGTAATAAAAGGATCTCAGGTTGTAGTCAGGTGCAGAGTGTCCTCAGGAGAGAGAAGCCAAGATGTTTGTAATAAAAGGATCTCGAGTGTAGTCAGGTGCAGAGTGTCCTCAGAGGAGAGAAGCCAAGATGTTGTAATAAAAGGATCTCAGGTGTGTAGTCAGGTGCAGAGTGTCCTCAGGAGGCAGAGAAGCCAAGAGTAGTAATTAAAAGGATCTCAGGAGTGTAGTCAGGTGCAGAGTGTCCTCAGGAGGAGAGAGAAGCCAAGATGTTGAATAAAAAGGATCTCAGGTGTGTAGTCAGGTGCAGAGTGTCCTCAGGAGGAGAGAGAAGCCAAGATGTTGTAATAAAAGGATCTCAGGAGTGTAGTCAGGTGCAGAGTGTCCTCAGGAGAGAGAAGCCAAGATGTTGTAATAAAAGGATCTCAGGTGTGTATCAGGTGCAGAGTGTCCTCAGGAGAGAAGCCAAGATGTTGTAATAAAAGATCTCAGGTGTGTAGTCAGGTGCAGAGTGTCCTCAGGAGAGAAGCCAAGATGTTTGTAATAAAAGGATCTCAGGTGTGTAGTCAGGTTGCAGAGTGTCCTCAGGAGGAGAGAGAGCCAAGATGTTGTAAAAAAGGATCTCAGGAGTGTAGCCAGGTGCAGAGTGTCCTCAGGAGAGAGAAGCCAAGATGTTGTAATAAAAGGATCTCAGTGTGTAGTCAGGTGCAGAGTGTC
This sequence comes from Discoglossus pictus, assembly GCA_027410445.1. NCBI lineage: Eukaryota > Metazoa > Chordata > Amphibia > Anura > Alytidae > Discoglossus > Discoglossus pictus. The sequence continues at coordinate 164 of JAPZIH010000033.1, read as the reverse complement.
CTCAGGAGGGAGAGAAGCCAAGATGTTGTAATAAAAGGATCTCAGGTGTAGTCAGTGCAGAGTTCCTCAGGAGGAGAGAAGCCAGATGTTTAATAAAAGATCTCAGGTGTGTGTAGTCAGGTGCAGAGTGTCCTCAGGAGATAGAAGCCAAGATGTTGTAATAA
>JAPZIH010000032.1:0-45334 GCA_027410445.1 Discoglossus pictus | reverse complement strand
AGGCCCTGGCCATATTGTAAAACAGTCCAGTCAGGCCCTGGCCATAGTGTAAAACAGTCCAGCCAGGCCCAGGCCATATTGTAAAACAGTCCAGTCAGGCCCTGACCATAGTGTAAAACAGTCCAGTCAGGCCCTGGCCATAGTGTAAAACAGTCCAGTCAGGCCCTGGGCATAGTTTAAAACAGTCCAGTCAGGCCCAGGGCATAGTGTAAAACAGTCCAGTCAGGCCCAGACCATAGTGTAAAACAGTCCAGTCAGGCCCAGACCATAGTGTAAAACAGTCCAGTCAGGTCCTGGGCATAGTGTAAAACAGACCAGTCAGGCCCTGGGCATAGTGTAAAACAGTCCAGTCATGCCCTGGCCATAGTGTAAAACAGTACAGTCAGGCCCAGGCCATAGCGTAAAACAGTCCAGTCAGGCCCTGGCCATAGTGTAAAACAGTCCAGTCAGGCCCTGGGCATAGTGTAAAACAGTCCAGTCAGGTCCAGGCCATAGTGTAAAACAGTCCAGTCAGGCCCTGGCCATAGTGTAAAACAGTCCAGTCAGGTCCAGGCCATAGTGTAAAACAGTCCAGTCATGCCCTGGCCATAGTGTAAAACAGTCCAGTCAGGCCCAGGGCATAGTGTAAAACAGTCCAGTCAGGCCCAAGCCATAGTGTAAAACAGTCCAGTCAGGTCCAGGCCATAGTGTAAAACAGTCCAGTCAGGCCCTGGGCATAGTGTAAAACAGTCCAGTCAGGTCCAGGCCATAGTGTAAAACAGTCCAGCCAGGCCCTGGCCATAGTGTAAAACAGTCCAGTCAGGTCCAGGCCATAGTGTAAAACAGACCAGTCAGGTCCTGGGCATAGTGTAAAACAGTCCAGTCAGGCCCAGGCCATAGTGTAAAACTGTCCAGTCAGGCCCAGGCCATAGTGTAAAACAGTCCAGCCAGGCCCAGTGCATAGTGTAAAACAGTCCAGTCAGGCCCTGGCCATAGTGTAAAACAGTCCAGTCAGGCCCTGGCCATAGTGTAAAACAGTCCAGTCAGTCCCTGGCCATTGTGTAAAACAGTCCAGTCAGGCCCTGAACATAGTTTAAAACAGTCCAGTCAGGCCCTGGGCATAGTGTAAAACAGTCCAGTCAGGCCCTGGGCATAGTGTAAAACAGTCCAGTCAGGCCCTGGGCATAGTTTAAAACAGTCCAGTCAGGCCCTGGCCATAGTGTAAAACAGTCCAGTCCGGCCCTGGCCATAGTGTAAAACAGTCCAGTCAGGCCCTGGGCATAGTGTAAAACAGTCCAGTCAGGCCCTGGCCATAGTGTAAAACAGTCCAGTCAGGCCCTGGGCATAGTGTAAAACAGTCCAGTCAGGCCCAGGCCATAGTGTAAAACAGTCCAGTCAGGTCCAGGCCATAGTGTAAAACAGTCCAGTCAAGCCCTGGCCTTAGTGTAAAACAGTCCAGTCAGGCCCTGGCCATAGTGTAAAACAGTCCAGTCAGGCCCAGGCCATAGTGTAAAACAGTCCAGTCAGGTCCTGACCATAGTGTAAAACAGTCCAGTCAGGTCCTGACCATAGTGTAAAACAGTCCAGTCAGGCCCTGGGCATAGTGTAAAACAGTCCAGTCAGGCCCTGGGCATAGTGTAAAACAGTCCAGTCAGGCCCTGGGCATAGTGTAAAACAGTCCAGTCAGGCCCTGGGCATAGTGTAAAACAGTCCAGTCAGGCCCTGGCCATAGTGTAAAACAGTCCAGTCACGCCCAGGCCATAGTGTAAAACAGTCCAGTCAAGCCCTGGCCATAGTGTAAAACAGTCCAGTCAGGCCCTGGGCATAGTGTAAAACAGTCCAGTCAGGCCCAGGCCATAGTGTAAAACAGTCCAGTCAGGCCCAGGCCATAGTGTAAAACAGTCCAGTCAGGCCCTGACCATAGTGTAAAACAGTCCAGTCAGGTCCTGGGCATAGTGTAAAACAGTCCAGTCAGGCCCAGGCCATAGTGTAAAACAGTCCAGTCAGGTCCAGGCCATAGTGTAAAACAGTCCAGTCAGGCCCTGACCATAGTGTAAAGCAGACCAGTCAGGCCCAGGCCATAGTGTAAAACAGTCCAGTCAGGCCCTGGGCATAGTGTAAAATAGTCCAATTCAGGCCCTGGCCATAGTGTAAAACAGTCCAGTCAGGCCCTGGCCATAGTGTAAAACAGTCCAGTCAGGCCCTGGGCATAGTGTAAAACAGTCCAGTCAGGCCCAGGCCATAGTGTGAAACAGTCCAGTCAGGCCCAGGCCATAGTGTAAAACAGTCCAGTCAGGCCCTGGGCATAGTGTGAAACAGTCCAGTCAGGCCCAGGCCATAGTGTAAAACAGTCCTGTCAGGCCCTGGGCATAGTGTAAAACAGTCCAGTCAGGCCCAGGCCATAGTGTAAAACAGACCAGTCAGGCCCTGGCCATTGTGTAAAACAGTCCAGTCAAGCTCTGGGCATAGTGTAAAACAGTCCAGCCAGGCCCTGGCCATATTGTAAAACAGTCCAGTCAGGCCCTGGCCATAGTGTAAAACAGTCCAGCCAGGCCCAGGCCATATTGTAAAACAGTCCAGTCAGGCCCTGACCATAGTGTAAAACAGTCCAGTCAGGCCCTGGCCATAGTGTAAAACAGTCCAGTCAGGCCCTGGGCATAGTTTAAAACAGTCCAGTCAGGCCCAGGGCATAGTGTAAAACAGTCCAGTCAGGCCCAGACCATAGTGTAAAACAGTCCAGTCAGGCCCAGACCATAGTGTAAAACAGTCCAGTCAGGCCATGGCCATAGTGTAAAACAGTCCAGTCAGGCCCAGGGCATAGTGTAAAACAGACCAGTCAGGCCCTGGCCATTGTGTAAAACAGTCCATTCAGGCCCTGGGCATAGTGTAAAACAGACCAGTCAGGCCCTGGGCATAGTGTAAAACAGTCCAGTCAGGCCCTGGGCATAGTGTAAAACAGTCCAGTCAGGTCCAGGCCATAGTGTAAAACAGACCAGTCAGGTCCTGGGCATAGTGTAAAACAGTCCAGTCAGGCCCAGGCCATAGTGTAAAACAGTCCAGTCAGGCCCAGGCCATAGTGTAAAACAGTCCAGTCAGGCCCAGGGCATAGTGTAAAACAGACCAGTCAGGCCCTGGCCATTGTGTAAAACAGTCCATTCAGGCCCTGGGCATAGTGTAAAACAGACCAGTCAGGCCCTGGCCATAGTGTAAAACAGTCCAGTCAGGCCCTGGCCATAGTGTAAAACAGTCCAGTCAGACCCTGACCATAGTGTAAAACAGTCCAGTCAGGCCCTGGCCATTGTGTAAAACAGTCCAGTCAGGCCCTGGCCATTGTGTAAAACAGTCCAGTCAGGCCCTGGCCATAGTGTAAAACAGTCCAGTCAGGCCCAGGCCATAGTGTAAAACAGTCCAGTCAGTCCCAGGCCATAGTGTAAAACAGTCCAGTCAGTCCCAGGCCATAGTGTAAAACAGTCCAGTCAGGCCCAGGCCATAGTGTAAAACAGTCCAGTCAGTCCCAGGCCATAGTGTAAAACAGTCCAGTCAGGCCCAGGTCATAGTGTAAAACAGTCCAGTCAGGCCCTGGGATTAGTGTAAAACAGTCCAGTCAGGCCCTGGCCATAGTGTAAAACAGTCCAGTCAGGTCCAGGCCATAGTGTAAAACAGTCCAGTCAGGCCCTGACCATAGTGTAAAACAGTCCAGTCAGGCCCTGGGCATAGTGTAAAACAGTCCAGTCAGGCCCTGGGCATAGTTTAAAACAGTCCAGTCAGGCCCAGGCCATAGTGTAAAACAGTCCAGTCAGGCCCTCCTCATAGTGTAAAACAGTCCAGTCAGGCCCAGGCCATAGTGTAAAACAGTCCAGTGAGGCCCTGGGCATAGTGTAAAACAGTCCAGTCAGGCCCTGGCCATAGTGTAAAACAGTCCATTCAGGCCCTGGGCATAGTGTAAAACAGACCAGTCAGGCCCTGGCCATAGTGTAAAACAGTCCAGTCAGGCCCTGGCCATAGTGTAAAACAGTCCAGTCAGGCCCTGGCCATTGTGTAAAACAGTCCAGTCAGGCCCTGGCCATAGTGTAAAACAGTCCAGTCAGGCCCAGGCCATAGTGTAAAACAGTCCAGTCAGTCCCAGGCCATAGTGTAAAACAGTCCAGTCAGTCCCAGGCCATAGTGTAAAACAGTCCAGTCAGGCCCAGGCCATAGTGTAAAACAGTCCAGTCAGTCCCAGGCCATAGTGTAAAACAGTCCAGTCAGGCTCTGGCCATAGTGTAAAACAGTCCAGTCAGGCCCTCCTCATAGTGTAAAACAGTCCAGTCAGGCCCAGGCCATAGTGTAAAACAGTCCAGTGAGGCCCTGGGCATAGTGTAAAACAGTCCAGTCAGGCCCTGGCCATAGTGTAAAACAGTCCATTCAGGCCCTGGGCATAGTGTAAAACAGACCAGTCAGGCCCTGGCCATAGTGTAAAACAGTCCAGTCAGGCCCTGGCCATAGTGTAAAACAGTCCAGTCAGGCCCTGGCCATTGTGTAAAACAGTCCAGTCAGGCCCTGGCCATAGTGTAAAACAGTCCAGTCAGGCCCAGGCCATAGTGTAAAACAGTCCAGTCAGGCCCTGGCCATAGTGTAAAACAGTCCAGTCAGTCCCAGGCCATAGTGTAAAACAGTCCAGTCAGGCCCAGGCCATAGTGTAAAACAGTCCAGTCAGGCCCTGGCCATAGTGTAAAACAGTCCAGTCAGGCCCAGGTCATAGTGTAAAACAGTCCAGTCAGGCCCTGGGATTAGTGTAAAACAGTCCAGTCAGGCCCTGGCCATAGTGTAAAACAGTCCAGTCAGGTCCAGGCCATAGTGTAAAACAGTCCAGTCAGGCCCTGACCATAGTGTAAAACAGTCCAGTCAGGTCCTGGCCATAGTGTAAAACAGTCCAGTCAGGCCCTGGGCATAGTGTAAAACAGTCCAGTCAGGCCCTGGGCATAGTTTAAAACAGTCCAGTCAGGCCCAGGCCATAGTGTAAAACAGTCCAGTCAGGTCCTGGGCATAGTGTAAAACAGTCCAGTCAGGCCCTGGACATAGTGTAAAACAGTCCAGTCAGGCCCAGGGCATAGTGTAAAACAGTCCAGTCAGGCCCTGGCCATTGTGTAAAACAGTCCAGCCAGGCCCTGGTCATAGTGTAAAACAGTCCAGTCAGGCCCAGGCCATAATGTAAAACAGTCCAGTCAGGCCCAGTCCATAGTGTAAAACAATCCAGTCAGGCCCAGGCCATAGTGTAAAACAATCCAGTCAGGCCCTGGGCATAGTGTAAAACAGTCCAGTCAGGCCATGGCCATAGTGTAAAACAGTCCAGTCAGGCCCAGGCCATAGTGTAAAACAGTCCAGTCAGGCCCTGGCCATAGTGTAAAACAGTCCAGTCAGGCCCTGGTCATAGTGTAAAACAGTCCTGTCAGGCCCAGGCCATAGTGTAAAACAGTCCAGTCAGGCCCAGGGCATAGTGTAAAACAGTCCAGTCAGGCCCTGGCCATAGTGTAAAACAGTCCAGTCAGACCCTGGCCATAGTGTAAAACAGTCCAGTCAGGCCCAGGGCATAGTGTAAAACAGTCCAGTCAGGCCCTGGCCATAGTGTAAAACAGTCCAGTCAGGCCCTGGCCATAGTGTAAAACAGTCCAGTCAGGCCCTGGGCATAGTGTAAAACAGTCCAGTCAGGCCCTGGCCATAGTGTAAAACAGTCCAGTCAGGCCCTGGGCATAGTGTAAAACAGTCCAGTCAGGCCCTGGCCATAGTGTAAAACAGTCCAGTCAGGCCCTGGGCATAGTGTAAAACAGTCCAGTCAGGCCCTGGACATAGTGTAAAACAGTCCAGTCAGGCCCTGGGCATAGTGTAAAACAGTCCAGCCAGGCCCAGGCCATAGTGTAAAACAGTCCAGTCAGGCCCTGGCCATAGTGTAAAACAGTCCAGTCAGGCCCTGGGCATAGTGTAAAACAGTCCAGTCAGGCCCTGGGCATAGTGTAAAACAGTCCAGTCAGGCCCAGGCCATAGTGTAAAACAGTCCAGTCAGGCCCAGGCCATAGTGTAAAACAGTCCAGTCAGGCCCAGGGCATAGTGTAAAACAGTCCAGTCAGGCCCAGGGCATAGTGTAAAACAGTCCAGTCAGGCCCTGGGCATAGTGTAAAACAGTCCAGTCAGGCCCTGGCCATAGTGTAAAACAGTCCAGTCAGGCCCTGGGCATAGTGTAAAACAGTCCAGTCAGGCCCAGGCCATAGTGTAAAACAGTCCAGTCAGGCCCTGGACATAGTGTAAAACAGTCCAGTCAGGCCCTGGGCATAGTGTAAAACAGTCCAGTCACGCCCAGGCCATAGTGTAAAACAGTCCAGTCAGGCCCTGGCCATAGTGTAAAACAGTCCAGTCAGGCCCTGGGCATAGTGTAAAACAGTCCAGTCAGGCCCTGGACATAGTGTAAAACAGTCCAGTCAGGCCCTGGGCATAGTGTAAAACAGTCCAGCCAGGCCCAGGCCATAGTGTAAAACAGTCCAGTCAGGCCCTGGCCATAGTGTAAAACAGTCCAGTCAGGCCCTGGGCATAGTGTAAAACAGTCCAGTCAGACCCTGGTCACATTGTAAAACAGTCCAGTCAGGCCCTGGGCATAGTGTAAAACAGTCCAGTCAGGCCCTGGCCATAGTGTAAAACAGTCCAGTCAGGCCCTGGGCATAGTGTAAAACAGTCCAGTCAGGCCCTGGCCATAGTGTAAAACAGTCTAGTCAGGCCCTGGGCATAGTTTAAAACAGTCCAGTCAGGCCCAGGACATAGTGTAAAACAGTCCAGTCAGGCCCAGAGCATAGTGTAAAACAGTCCAGTCAAGCCCTGGCCTTAGTGTAAAACAGTCTAGTCAGGCCCTGGGCATAGTTTAAAACAGTCCAGTCAGGCCCAGGACATAGTGTAAAACAGTCCAGTCAGGCCCTGGCCATAGTGTAAAACAGTCCAGTCAGGCCCTGAGCATAGTGTAAAACAGTCCAGTCAGGCCCTGGGCATAGTGTAAAACAGACCAGTCAGCCCTGGCCATAGTGTAAAACAGTCCAGTCAGGCCCAGGCCATAGTGTAAAACAGTCTAGTCGGGCCCTGGGCATAGTTTAAAACAGTCCAGTCAGGCCCTGGCCATAGTGTAAAACAGTCCAGTCAGGCCCTGGGCATAGTGTAAAACAGTCCAGTCAGGCCCAGAGCATAGTGTAAAACAGTCCAGTCAGGCCCTGGCCATAGTGTAAAACAGTCCAGTCAGGCCCTGGGCATAGTGTAAAACAGTCCAGTCAGGCCCTGGGCATAGTGTAAAACAGTCCAGTCAGGCCCTGGGCATAGTGTAAAACAGTCCAGTCAGGCCCTGGCCATAGTGTAAAACAGTCCAGTCAGGCCCAGGGCATAGTGTAAAACAGTCCAGTCAGGCCCAGGGCATAGTGTAAAACAGTCCAGTCAGGCCCTGGCCATAGTGTAAAACAGTCCAGTCAGGTCCTGGTCATAGTGTAAAACAGTCCAGTCAGGTCCTGGTCATAGTGTAAAACAGTCCAGTCAGGCCCTGGCCATAGTGTAAAACAGTCCAGTCAGGCCCTGGCCATAGTGTAAAACAGTCCAGTCAGGTACAGGGCATAGTGTAAAACAGTCCAGTCAGGCCCAGGCCATAGTGTAAAACAGTCCAGTCAGGCCCAGGTCATAGTGTAAAACAGTCCAGTCAGGTACAGGGCATAGTGTAAAACAGTCCAGTCAGGCCCAGGCCATAGTGTAAAACAGTCCAGTCAGGCCCTGGCCATAGTGTAAAACAGTCCAGTCAGGCCCTGGCCATAGTGTAAAACAGTCCAGTCAGGCCCTGGCCATAGTGTAAAACAGTCCAGTCAGGCCATAGTGTAAAACAGTCCAGTCAGGCCCAGGCCTTAGTGTAAAACAGTCCAGTCAGGCCCTGGGCATAGTGTAAAACAGTCCAGTCAGGCCCTGGCCATAGTGTAAAACAGTCCAGTCAGGCCCAGGCCTTAGTGTAAAACAGTCCAGCCAGGCCCTGGGCATAGTGTAAAACAGTCCAGTCAGGTCCAGGCCATAGTGTAAAACAGTCCAGTCAGGCCCAGGCCATAGTGTAAAACAGTCCAGTCACGCCCAGGCCTTAGTGTAAAACAGTCCAGTCAGGCCCTGAGCATAGTGTAAAACAGTCCAGTCAGGCCCAGGCCATAGTGTAAAACAGTCCAGTCACGCCCAGGCCTTAGTGTAAAACAGTCCAGCCAGGCCCTGGGCATGAAAGTGATAAGGGTTAGATCATAGCTCTTAGAAGATGGATGTCTGGAGCTCCTCTATGACCAGAAACAGTAATCACAATGGAGTCAACTAAACAATATAATGGATGTACTCAATATGGCAGCAGAAAGAAAATGTGTTTATGTTCACATGCTCTTGTAAGCCACTAGCAGCCCATGAATTGGAACCCCAACATAGTTACATAGACACATAGTAATTGAGGTTGAAAAAAAGACTTTCAGTCCATCAAGTTCAACCTTTTAAGATCTCGTCTGATCTGTAATATGCCGATTAGTTATTCATGAATTTGTTGCTAATTAATTGTTAATTAATTATTAATAAACAATTGATTTTTTTTTAAATTAATAAATCATTTATCCAGTGGAAGGCAAACAGAAAAAAACCCAAGTGAAACTGAGCCAATCGTCTCAAAGAGAAAAAAAAATTAATTCCTTCCTGACCCCAGATACTGACAATCGGATTTCTCCCTGGATCAATACTCATCTATTGAATCCGCTGTCACCACCTCCTTTGGTAGAGAATTCCACAGATTACCCACCCTTACTGTGAAGAACCCTTTTCTTTCTTTAAGGTGGAATCTTTTTACTTCTAACCTCAGGATGTCCTCTTGGCACAAAAAGCTCCGGTGACAAATCTTTATACTGACCCTGGATGTATTTATATAAGGTAATCATATCTCCTCTTAGGGGGCTTTTTTCTAGAGATAATAAGTGTAATTTGGTTAGTCTTTCTTCATAACTTAGCCCCTCCATTCCCCTTATTAGTTTTGTTGCCCTCCTCTGTAACCTTTTCCAGCTCTAAAATGTCCTTTTTATGAAGTGGCGCCCAAAATTGTCCTCCATATTCCAAATGAGCCCGTACTATGGATTTGTATAGTGGCAGAATTATATTTGCTTCCCCGGCTTCTATACCCTTCTTAATACATGCTAATATTTTATTTGCCTTTGCAGCTGCTGCTTGGCTTTGAGCACCGTTACCTAGGTGGTTGTCCACAAGCTCCCAAATGCCTTTCAATATCTGATACCCCGAGATTTGCTCCATTAAGACTATAAATTGCATGGCTATTTTTCCTTCCCAGATGCATAACTTTACATTTATTTGTATTAAATCTCATCTGCCATTTAGATGACCATTCCTCAATTTTATGTAAATCCCCTTTGGAGGGAAAGCACATCATTATCTGATTTAATTACCTTGCACAACTTTGTGTCATCAGCGAAAATGGAGACCCCACTCTCCAATCCTACCTCTAAGTCATTAATAAATATGTTGAAAAGGAGAGGACCTAATACTGACCCCTGAGAAACCCCACTTACCTTATACTGACCCCTGAGGAACCCCACTTACCTAATTAATACTGACCCCTGAGGAACCCCACTTACCTAATACTGAGCCGTGAGGAACCCCACTTACCTAATACTGACCCCTGAGAAACCCTACTTATCTAATACTGACTCTGAGGAAACCCACTTACCTAATACTGACCCTGAGGAAACCCACTTACCACATTAGTCCAATCTGAGTATGTTCTATTTACAACAACCCTTTGCTTCCTGTCTTTTAGCTCTCAATCCATGAGCAGATATTTACTGCAATTTCTGTATACCTTAGTTTGCACAATAGACTCCCATGTGGCACTGTATCAAAAGCCTTTGCAAAATCCAAAAAGTCTACACCCACTGAGTTGCCCTGATCCAAGTTCCTACTAACCTCCTCATAGAAACTAATTAGATTTGTTTGACATGACCTATCCCTCATAAATTCATGTTGACTCATACTTACAGTGCTTTGCAAAAGTATTAACCCCCTTGACATTTGTCATATTTTGTTTGAGGATTTGCATCATATTACAGAACATGCCACAACTTTGAATATGTTTTTTTTTTTTTTAAGCAAACAACAAATAGGACAAAATAACAGAACAAGTCCCTGTGCATAACTATTCACCCCCTAAAGTCAATACTTTGTAGCGCCACCTTTTGCGCCAATCACAGCTCCAAGTCGCTTTGGATAAGTCTCTATGAGCTTGCCACATCTTACCACTGGGATCTTTGCCCATTCCTCCTTGCAAAATTGCTCCAGCTTCTTCAAGTTGGATGGTTTGTGAGCAGCCATCTTTAAGTCTGACCACAGATTTGTTATTGGATTGAGGTCTGGGCTGTGATTCGGCCATTCCAACACATTTACATATTTCCCCTTAAACCCCCCAATTGTTGCGTTAGCAGTGTGTTTGGGGTCATTGTCCTGCTGGAAGGTGAACCTCCGTCCTAGCCTCAAATCACGCACAGAGGGGTACAGGTTTTGCTCAAGAATATCCCGTATTTAGCACCATCCATCTTTCCCTCAACTCTGACCAGTTTCCCAGTCCCGGCTGCTGAAAAACATCCCCACAGCATGATGCTGCCACCGCCATGTTTGGCTTTCTTCTGGCTTATTGTCGCCCTATGTACAGATACTCCAGTCTCTGCTGTGGATCTCTGCAGCTCCTCCAGGGTTACCTTAGGTCTTTGTGCTGCCTCTCTGATTAATGCCCTCCTTGCCCGGTCTGTGAGTTTTGGTGGGCGGCCGTCTCTTGGCCGGGTTGCTGTTGTGCCATGTTCTTTCCATTTGGTTATGATAGATTTGATGGTGCTCCTGGGGATCATCAAAGATTTGGATATTTTTTTATAACCTAACCCTGACTTGTACTTCTCAACAACATTGTCCCTTACTTGTTTGGAGAGTTCCTTGGTCTTCATGGCAGTGTTTGGTTAGTGTTGCCTCTTGCCTAGGTGTTGCAGCCTCTTAGGTGTGTATATGTAATGACAGATCATGTGACACTTAGATTGCACACATGTGGACATCATGTCACTAATTACGTGACTTCTGAAGGTAATTGGTTGCACCAGAGCTTTTTATGGGCTTCATAACAAAGGGGGTGAATACATACGCACAGGACCATTTTCTGTTTTCTATTTCTAAAAAAAAAATTATGTATATATTTTTCTCATTTCACTTCACCAACTTAGACTATTGTGTTCTGATCCGCCACATAAAATTCAGATTAACAAAACATTAAACTTAAGGCTGTAATGTAACAAAATAGGTAAAAAGTCAGGGGATGAATACTTTTGCAAGGCACTGCATTATGTGCAAATAGACATATTCTTGTATGTTATCCCTTATTAACCCACTAAAAGCTTCCCCACTACAGAAGTGAGGCTCACTGGTCTATAATTCCCCGGATTTGCTCTTGGTCCCTTCTTATATATAGGTATCACATCTGCCTTTGTCCAGTCATCTGGTAGAGACCCTGTGGTGAGTGAGTCTTGATAGATTACATATAATGGTTTGGCTATTACAGAACCCAGCTCCCCCAGTACCCTTGGATGTATTCCATCAGGACCCTTGGATGTATTCCATCAGTAACCTTGGATGTATTCCATCAGGACCCTTGGATGTATTCCATCAGGACCCTTGGATGTATTCCATCAGGACCCTTGGATGTATTCCATCAGTACCCTTGGATGTATTCCATCAGGACCCTTGGATGTATTTCCTCAGTACCGTTGGATGTATTCCATCAGGACCCTTGGATGTATTCCATCAGTACCCTTGGATGTATTCCATCAGGACCCTTGGATGTATTCCCTCAGTACCGTTGGATGTATTCCATCAGGACCCTTGGATGTATTCCCTCAGGACCCTTGGATGTATTCCCTCAGGACCCTTGGATGTATTCCATCAGTACCCTTGGATGTATTCCATCAGTACCCTTGGATGTATTCTATCAGGACCCTTGAATGTATTCCATCAGTACCTTGGATGTATTCCCTCAGTACCCGTTGGATGTATTCCATCAGGACCCTTGGATGTATTCCATCAGTACCCTTGGATGTATTCCCTCAGTACCCTTGGATGTATTCCATCAGTACCCTTGGATGTATTCCCTCAGTACCCGTGGATGTATTCCCTCAGTACCCTTGGATGTATTCCATCAGGACCCTTGGATGTATTTCCTCAGTACCGTTGGATGTATTCCATCAGGACCCTTGGATGTATTCCATCAGGACCCTTGGATGTATTCCATCAGTACCCTTGGATGTATTCCATCAGGACCCTTGGATGTATTCCATCAGTACCCTTGGATGTATTCCCTCAGTACCCGTTGGATGTATTCCATCAGGACCCTTGGATGTATTCCCTCAGTACCCTTGGATGTATTCCATCAGTACCCTTGGATGTATTCCATCAGGACCCTTGGATGTATTCCATCAGGACCCTTGGATGTATTCCATCAGGACCCTTGGATGTATTTCCTCAGTACCCTTGGATGTATTCCATCAGGACCCTTGGATGTATTCCATCAGGACCCTTGGATGTATTCCCTCAATACCCTTGGATGTATTCCATCAGGACCCTTGGATGTATTCCATCAGGACCCTTGGATGTATTCCCTCAATACCCTTGGATGTATTCCATCAGGACCCTTGGATGTATTCCCTCAGTACCGTTGGATGTATTCCCTCAATACCCTTGGATGTATTCCTTTAGGACCCTTGAATGTATTCCATCAGGACCCTTGGATGTATTCCCTCAATACCCTTGGATGTATTCCATCAGGACCCTTGGATGTATTCCCTCAATACCCTTGGATGTATTCCCTCAGGACCCTTGGATGTATTCCATCAGGACCCTTGGATGTATTCCCTCAATACCCTTGGATGTATTCCATCAGGACCCTTGGATGTATTCCCTCAATACCCTTGGATGTATTCCCTCAGTACCCTTGGATGTATTCCATCAGGACCCTTGGATGTATTTCCTCAGTACCGTTGGATGTATTCCATCAGGACCCTTGGATGTATTCCATCAGTACCCTTGGATGTATTCCATCAGGACCCTTGGATGTATTCCATCAGTACCCTTGGATGTATTCCCTCAGTACCGTTGGATGTATTCCATCAGGACCCTTGGATGTATTCCCTCAGGACCCTTGGATGTATTCCATCAGGACCCTTGGATGTATTCCCTCAGTACCCTTGGATGTATTCCATCAGGACCCTTGGATGTATTTCCTCAGTACCGTTGGATGTATTCCATCAGGACCCTTGGATGTATTCCATCAGTACCCTTGGATGTATTCCATCAGGACCCTTGGATGTATTCCATCAGTACCCTTGGATGTATTCCATCAGGACCCTTGGATGTATTCCCTCAGGACCCTTGGATGTATTCCCTCAGGACCCTTGGATGTATTCCATCAGTACCCTTGGATGTATTCCATCAGTACCCTTGGATGTATTCCATCAGGACCCTTGGATGTATTCCATCAGTACCTTGGATGTATTCCATCAGGACCCTTGGATGTATTCCATCAGTACCCTTGGATGTATTCCCTCAGTACCCTTGGATGTATTCCATCAGTACCCTTGGATGTATTCCCTCAGTACCCGTGGATGTATTCCCTCAGTACCCTTGGATGTATTCCATCAGGACCCTTGGATGTATTCCATCAGTACCCTTGGATGTATTCCCTCAGTACCCTTGGATGTATTCCATCAGTACCCTTGGATGTATTTCCTCAGTACCGTTGGATGTATTCCATCAGGACCCTTGGATGTATTCCATCAGGACCCTTGGATGTATTCCATCAGTACCCTTGGATGTATTCCATCAGGACCCTTGGATGTATTCCATCAGTACCCTTGGATGTATTCCCTCAGTACCCGTTGGATGTATTCCATCAGGACCCTTGGATGTATTTCATTAGTACCCTTGGATGTATTCCCTCAGTACCCTTGGATGTATTCCATCAGGACCCTTGGATGTATTCCCTCAGGACCCTTGGATGTATTCCCTCAGTACACTTGGATGTATTCCATCAGTACCCTTGGATGTATTCCCTCAGTACCCTTGGATGTATTCCATCAGGACCCTTGGATGTATTCCATCAGGACCCTTGGATGTATTTCCTCAGTACCCTTGGATGTATTCCATCAGGACCCTTGGATGTATTCCCTCAATACCCTTAGATGTATTCCATCAGTACCCTTGGATGTATTCCATCAGGACCCTTGGATGTATTCCCTCAATACCCTTGGATGTATTCCATCAGTACCCTTGGATGTATTACATCAGGACCCTTGGATGTATTTCCTCAGTACCCTTGGATGTATTCCATCAGTACCCTTGGATGTATTCCCTCAGGACCCTTGGATGTATTCCATCAGTACCCTTGGATGTATTCCCTCAGTACCCTTGGATGTATTCCCTCAGTACCCTTGGATGTATTCCATCAGGACCCTTGGATGTATTCCATCAGGACCCTTGGATGTATTTCCTCAGTACCCTTGGATGTATTCCCTCAGGACCCTTGGATGTATTCCATCAGTACCCTTGGATGTATTCCATCAGTACCCTTGGATGTATTCCCTCAGGACCCTTGGATGTATTCCCTCAGTACCCTTGGATGTATTCCATCAGTACCCTTGGATGTATTCCATCAGGACCCTTGGATGTATTCCATCAGGACCCTTGGATGTATTCCCTCAGTACCCTTGGATGTATTCCATCAGTACCCTTGAATGTATTCCCTCAGGACCCTTGGATGTATTCCATCAGGACCCTTGGATGTATTCCCTCAGTACCCTTGGATGTATTCCATCAGTACCCTTGGATGTATTCCATCAGGACCCTTGGATGTATTCCCTCAGTACCCGTGGATGTATTCCCTCAGTACCCTTGAATGTATTCCATCAGGACCCTTGGATGTATTCCCTCAGTACCCTTGAATGTATTCCCTCAGGACCCTTGGATGTATTCCATCAGGACCCTTGGATGTATTCCCTCAGTACCCTTGGATGTATTCCCTCAGTACCCTTGGATGTATTCCATCAGTACCCTTGGATGTATTCCATCAGGACCCTTGGATGTATTTCCTCAGGACCCTTGGATGTATTCCATCAGGACCCTTGGATGTATTCCATCAGTACCCTTGGATGTATTCCCTTAGGACCCTTGGATGTATTCCCTCAGTACCCTTGGATGTATTCCCTCAGTACCCTTGGATGTATTCCCTCAGGACCCTTGGATGTATTCCATCAGTACCCTTGGATGTATTCCATCAGTACCATTGGATGTATTCCCTCAGGACCCCTGGATGTATTCCATCAGGATCCTTGGATGTATTCCCTCAGTACCCTTGGATGTATTCCATCAGGACCCTTGGATGTATTCCATCAGGACCCTTGGATGTATTCCCTCAGGACCCTTGGATGTATTCCATCAGTACCCTTGGATGTATTTCCTCAGGACCCTTGGATGTATTCCATCAGTACCCTTGGATGTATTCCCTCAGGACCCTTGGATGTATTCCCTCAGTACCCTTGGATGTATTCCCTCAGGACCCATGGATGTATTCCATCAGTACCCTTGGATGTATTCCATCAGGACCCTTGGATGTATTCCCTCAGGACCCTTGGATGTATTCCCTCAGGACCCTTGGATGTATTCCCTCAGTACCCGTGGATGTATTCCCTCAGTTCCCTTGGATGTATTCCATCAGGACCCTTGGATGTATTCCATCAGTACCCTTGGATGTATTCCCTCAGTACCCTTGGATGTATTCCCTCAGGACCCTTGGATGTATTCCATCAGTACTCTTGGATGTATTCCCTCAGGACCCTTGGATGTATTCCATCAGTACCCTTGGATGTATTCCATCAGGACCCTTGGATGTATTCCATCAGTATCCTTAGATGTATTCCATCAGTACCCTTGGATGTATTCCATCAGTACCCTTGGATGTATTCCCTCAGGACCCTTGGATGTATTTCCTCAGTACCCTTGGATGTATTCCATCAGTACCCTTGGATGTATGCCATCAGTACCCTTGGATGTATTCCATCAGGACCCTTGGATGTATTCCATCAGTACCCTTGGATGTATTCCATCAGGACCCTTGGATGTATTTCCTCAATACCCTTGGATGTATTCCATCAGGACCCTTGGATGTATTCCATCAGTATCCTTGGATGTATTCCATCAATACCCTTGGATGTATTCCATCAGTACCCTTGGATGTATTCCCTCAGTACCCTTGGATGTATTCCCTCAGGACCCTTGGATGTATTCCATCAGGACCCTTGGATGTATTCCATTAGGACCCTTGGATGTATTCCATCAGTACCCTTGGATGTATTCCCTCAGTACCCTTGGATGTATTCCCTCAGTACCCGTAGATGTATTCCATCAGGACCCTTGGATGTATTCCATCAGGACCCTTGGATGTATTCCATCAGGACCATTGGATGTATTCCATCAGTACCCTTGGATGTATTCCCTCAGGACCCTTGGATGTATTCCCTCAGTACCCTTGGATGTATTCCATTAGGACCCTTGGATGTATTTCCTCAGTACCCTTGGATGTATTCCCTCAGGACCATTGGATGTATTCCATCAGGACACTTGGATGTATTCCATCAGTACCCTTGGATGTATTCCATCAGTACCCTTGGATGTATTCCATCAGGACCCTTGGATGTATTCCATCAGTACCCTTGGATGTATTCCATCAGGACCCTTGGATGTATTTCCTCAATACCCTTGGATGTATTTCATCAGGACCCTTGGATGTATTCCATCAGTACCCTTGGATGTATTCCATCAGGACCCTTGGATGTATTCCCTCAGGACCCTTGGATGTATTCCCTCAGTACCCTTGGGTGTATTCCCTCTGGACCCTTGGATGTATTCCATCAGTACCTTGGATGTATTCCCTCAGTACCCGTTGGATGTATTCCATCAGGACCCTTGGATGTATTCCATCAGTACCCTTGGATGTATTCCCTCAGTACCCTTGGATGTATTCCCTCAGGACCCTTGGATGTATTCCATCAGTACCCTTGGATGTATTCCATTAGGACCCTTGGATGTATTCCCTCAGTACCCTTGGATGTATTCCATCAGGACCCTTGGATGTATTCCATCAGGACCCTTGGATGTATTTCCTCAGTACCCTTGGATGTATTCCCTCAGTACCCGTGGATGTATTCCATCAATACCCGTGGATGTATTCCCTCAGTACCCGTGGATGTATTCCATCAGGACCCTTGGATGTATTCCCTCAGTACCCATGGATGTATTCCATCAGGACCCTTGGATGTATTCCATCAGTACCCGTGGATGTATTCCCTCAGTACCCGTGGATGTATTCCCTCAGGACCCTTGGATGTATTCCATCAGTACCCGTGGATGTATTCCCTCAGTACCCGTGGATGTATTCCATCAGTACCCTTGGATGTATTCCATCAGGACCCTTGGATGTATTCCATCAGTACCCTTGGATGTATTCCATCAGGACCCTTGGATGTATTCCATCAGTACCCTTGCATGTATTCCATCAGGACCCTTGGATGTATTCCATCAGGACCCTTGGATGTATTCCCTCAGTACCCATGGATGTATTCCATCAGGACCCTTGGATGTATTCCATCAGTACCCGTGGATGTATTCCCTCAGTACCCGTGGATGTATTCCCTCAGGACCCTTGGATGTATTCCCTCAGTACCCGTGGATGTATTCCCTCAGTACCCGTGGATGTATTCCATCAGGACCCTTGGATGTATTCCATCAATACCCTTGGATGTATTCCATCAGGACCCTTGGATGTATTTCCTCAATACCCTTGGATGTATTCCCTCAGGACCCTTGGATGTATTCCCTCAGTACCCGTGGATGTATTCCATCAGGACCCTTGGATGTATTCCATCAGGACCCTTGGATGTATTCCCTCAGTACCCTTGGATGTATTTCCTCAGTACCCTTGGATGTATTCCATCAGTACCCTTGGATGTATTCCATCAGTACCCTTGGATGTATTCCATCAGGACCCTTGGATGTATTCCCTCAGGACCCTTGGATGTATTCCCTCAGTACCCTTTGATGTATTCCATCAGGACCCTTGGATGTATTCCATCAGTACCCTTGGATGTATTCCATCAGGACCCTTGGATGTATTCCATCAGGACCCTTGGATGTATTCCCTCAGTACCCTTTGATGTATTCCATCAGGACCCTTGGATGTATTCCATCAGTACCCTTGGATGTATTCCATCAGGACCCTTGGATGTATTCCATCAGGACCCTTGGATGTATTCCATCAGGACCCGGGCCTTTAGTAACACATATTTTTTCCAACCTCTTTTGGATTACTTCCTGCGTTACCCAGTTATTCAGTGATGGTAGTGTAGCCCCATTATGGTGCAGTGACCCAACCACTGGTCCCTCACTTGTGTATACTGAAGAAAATAACGTATTTAGCTCATCTGCCTTTTCCTGGTCACTAATTATCAGACTGTGTCACATTGTAATGTTCCTACAGCTTCCCTCCCAGTAGTATATTTATACACATGGTTAGGGTTAGTCTTACTCTCCTTACATATAACTTGCCATTTCCTATGTTAGCCAGTCTAATAGCCCTTTCCTTGGTGATTCCCTTGTACCTCCCTAGTCTCTGACCCCTCTTGTGTGTATGATATAAATGGCTGTTTTTTACTCCGTATCTTCATCTTTAAGTCATTGCTGAGCCCCATGGGATGGGATTTACTCCTTTTATTCCCACTTGGTATATGCTGATGTGTATGTATATTTAGTAAGGATATGAACTTTGTCCATTTATGGTCAGTGTTTTTACCCATCATGCCTCTGTTTTTTTATTCAATCCCAGATGAGACTGTGTTGTGATCACTGTTTCCCAAAGGTCGCCCTATTCCAACATCTGATACCATCAATATTATTTGTGATGACAAAATCCAAGATGGCGCCATTTCTAGTAGGCTCTTGTATAACCTGGGCCAGATAATGATCCCTGAGTGTCCCCAAGATCCTGCTCCCCTTCGCTGAGCTGCGGGTCTCATTCATCCCGTTTATTTGAGGGTCATTAACCTGATATCTTCGGGCCTGTGGTCGCCATTCTAGTGGCCCCAACATGTCAACATTTTATAGAATACATAACTGGTAGAAATGACATTGCAATAAACAAACAATATCCGAAGTCCATGAAATTGTGACCAGTCCCAATGTCCAGGACTTCAGGGGGTTGTGTCAGTACGTCCTTTTTGGTGGGTGTCACAATCTACTTCTTCTCAGTCGGGCTTGATAAGGCTGTTATTGCCAAACCTACCCAGCAGATCTACCAGATTCTTTTGATCTCTTCACTAAGACAGCTGATGTCTCTTAAATTAGATGTAGTCTTTAGGAATATGAATGCAGGCTCAGTATTATAAGAAATCAGAAACTGTTTTTATTTCTGTGGACAAGGGCTCATCTATAAGGCATCATAACAGCAACTTCATTCATACAGTCATTGCGGTTATCTTCTTACCTCCCTTTTTAGATAGGAGCATATCTGTCTTCAATATATGTCTTCTTCCCTTGGCTTAGGAACATATATATATATATATACTTTAAGACATTCAACCCAGCATTATCTCAACTGCCCTCAGAGACACCAATACATCTCTCTCTCTGTCAGAAAAAACTCAACTGCCAACTGCCTAACTGCCCTCTGTGACAGTTACCACCGACCACACAACATTCTAAACCATTTAACTCCTTACACACTGGACACAATTAATCATATAGTCATCAACATAACATAACATAGCATAACATTTTACATATTAATTAACATGACATAACACATATAGGATAATCAAATTAACATAAAAGCATATTAAACAACTAAACTTTTACTGACCCCAAAGGGGGTTCAGGGGAATCATGACAGTGGGGTTCAGGCAAGTTCCACCATGTCCCCAAAAGACAGTCATGACAATTATCCAACTCATAGGCTATTACAATTGCCACGAGACTTGCTTCAAGCGACTGTGCTACTTTTTTATCATTATGTTTGGTGTAATGTTGGGCCCCAGGTCCTGGTGGACCCTGGACCTCTAAAACACCATTTCTGTGAGCACTTGGGCCCAACTCAGGTCTGCTTTGTAATGTTTAAGGCTGTGGTGAGAAGATGCTGGGGTATGACAGCATTATACCGAGTGTCTTCAGGTAATCGTTCACTTTAGAAACAAGAATTTGAGGGAAAATAAATCCACTTTTCATATGGCTGCCATCTTTGCATTAGTTGGCCATGACACTTCCATTTTGTATTTTCCATGGCAAATTTACTATAAAACCCAGACATTTTTATCTCATGACCCCCTCCCCCTTATAGTGGAGACCACTAGACACTGACTAGTTAATTAACCATCCTGTGATATTTTAGTGTTGTCAGAGGATCAGTAAGGAAGAGACGTATGGGCACGGAGACGTAAACTAAACTGTGATGAATATGGACTTTAGGATTTAGTTGGTGCGTTTTATTAATCCTGTTTTCATCATATACTTAGTTATGTTACGGTCATTGTCCATATACATATATCCCATATACACATATCCATATACACATATATCCATATACACATATATCCATATACACATATCCATATACATATCCATATACATACAGTTGATATAAATAGTCTACACACCCCTGTTAAAATGTCAGGTTTCTGTGCTCTAAAAAAACAAAGAGACAAAGATAAATCATTTCAGAACTTTTTCCACCTTTAATGTGACCTATAAACTGTACAACTCAATTGAAAAAAAAAATCATTTAGGTGGAGGGAATAAAAATAAAAATAATGTGGTTGCATAAGTCTGCATGCCCTCTTATAACTGGGGATGTATCTGTGTTCAGAATTAAGCAATCACATTCCAAATTATGTTAAATAGGAGTCAGCATACACCTGCCATCATTTAAAGTGCCTCTGATTAACCCCAAATAAAGTTCAGCTGCTAGTTGGTCTTTCCTGAAATTTTCTTAGTCGCATCCCACAGCAAAAGCCATGGTCCACAGGGAGCTTCCAAAGCATCAGAGGGATCTCATTGTTAAAAGGTATCAGTCAGGAGAAGGGTACAAAAGAATTTCCAAGGCATTAGATATACCATGGAACACATTGAAGACAGTCACCATCAAGTGGAGAAAATATGGCACAACAGTGACATTACCAAGAACTGGAGCTCCCTCCAAAAGTGATGAAAAGACAAGAAGAAAACTGGTCTGGGAGGCTACCAAGAGGCCTACAGCAACATTAAAGGAGCTGACATTTTAACAGGGGTGTTATTGTTATCCGTGGTGTGATTACTTTCTAGCACACGTAACCTAGGCTGTACATGTGCCCACACACCCCTCCTGACATATTGTATGAGATGATAAACATGGATTATACAATGTTATCATGTTGTATTGGGTTTTCCAGAAATGCCATTGCAACGCCCCGCGTCTCACATGTGGGGTCAAAGCATTTTGCCCAGACACTTTGGGCATCATTAAATTGTCAAAATCAAAATTGCTGAAGCCCGTAATGTAGCCCACAAAAGTTAAGTTATTTGATTGGCCTCTGCTAGCTCCCCGCAATCTATCTACGGGTTACAGGCTGAAGATCCTTGCGGTTGTCAAAATTGTAACTCTGACCCAGCTAAGCCTTTCAAGCCCGTAAATGTTACAATCTCTAAAATCGCAAATCGCTATTAAATTGCTACAATTCCACAAGCCCGCAGTTGCCTTCAAACCGTAAATGGCAAATAATGCAGACATTTCTACGAGTCCCAGACAGGACTCGCAAGGGGATTAATCCCCTGATCGTAATGCTGCAGAAGCAAAGAAAAACGCAGTACCGGGATGTAACATACAGGGAAAGAGATGGTGGACATTAATCAAATATTATTATTTCTTTTTTTATTTTCCGTGTTATATAAATATTCGGAATCAAGTTAATACATATCAGGCCACCCACATGGACTAGAACAGTTTCTTCATTCATTGAAAGACTGATCGCATATGGGACCTCTAAACACGAATTGATTGACGTTCAAATGGCATGTGTTGCTGATGTCCTGATGATGGTCTCATTTACTATTGGTTTTTTCTAAATCGGCAGTTACGGGCTTTCGTAATTGATCACGATCATGCCCTGAAATGCTACGTACAGTTACAATGTTTACGGATTTGGCGTTCAGCCAGGTAGCTGCAGGCTTGTTTAATTAAATCACTCTGTAACTGTTGCAATTTGGAATTTAATGAGGCGCTGTGTGTTTTCATTCTTGAATTATTGTCCATCCTAAGAAAAGTGGGTAGAGGAAAGGTTTTATTATTTGTAATAAGCTAGTCACGTTTGGTATCCTGAATATCTGCTGGGTCCTAAGGAAAGAGCCTGAGAGCCAGATTATTCCATCTATGGGTAAGATTGACTCTTTTGGTCTTCTCAAGCCCACTGAAGAGCAGATTGTAATGGGAAGGCTGATCCCGTGTGTACCTGATGATGAAACCTATCCTTCAATTTAGGGGTGTGTTACTGTAGCTGAAGGCAGGAGGTTTTTGGTGTTACCTTGGCCCCTCTCACCATCTGGATTGTGATCTAGATTGCTAGCATGACATATTCCATACACATGATCCAGATAAAAATGATTAACTCATGGTTCATATATGTGACTCAAAACTGCAGTCCCAAAGTCTGCCATATGTCTTTCAAGTCTGTTCTGTAGTCACAAAATCGCTTGATATGCGTTTCGCTTATAATTCAGGCACAAGCACTTATCCTATCCAACATTGATGATGGCACAGAGACTCACCTCTAGGATATCATAGGGACTTTCCTTTATATGCAGTTAGCTCCCTGGTTCTGACACAAACTCGACTATTTGTATTATTTTATTTGTTGTGAACTTATCATTTTATATACAGTATCTCCTGATTGTATTAATACATGTTCTATTTTACCTCACCGTTTGGTTCAATATCACTGTATTGATTAGATATCATTAGAATAAGTATGTTTTCTGTCTTTCTCCTAAATTAAAAACATATACTTTTGTTATTTCTGTGTGTAAATCTTCTTGATCTTGTGTAAGGTTATCACCCAAATCTAAATATCCATTAAAGTAAATTAGGAAATCTCAGTTTGAGGACAATACAATAATCAGTATATTTTGTTACTAGCTTCATATTCCTCAGCCCCACATATGGACATATTAGTATATATTGGCATTGGCTTCTTCATACTATTCATACTTCTCAGCTCCAATCCCACATGCTAATAATATACACTGATTATCCGCATCCTCCGTTCCGACGCCTTGCCAGATGTGGTCCAGCAAATCAGTTAATCTGGCAAAGCCACCCAATCCCAACGATGCAGAGGCCGACCAGAGTCACCAGCTCCAGACGAATACGAAAAGGGTGCGGACATCACATCCGCATAAGGGCAGCCACAGGAAGTCCCCCCTGTACATTTGTATGGATTAAAGGAGGTGACAGAAAATCTAATGCGGGGACACTAATCCAATAGTATCGTCTACATGTCAGTCAGTACGTGGGGACACTAATCCAATAGTATCGTCTTCTTGTCAGTCAGAACGTGGGGAAACTAATCCAATAGTATCGTCTACATGTCAGTCAGTACATGGGGACACTAATCCAATAGTATCGTCTTCTTGTCAGTCAGTACGTGGGGACACTAATCCAATAGTATCGTCTTCTTGTCAGTCAGTCTGTGGGGCCACTAATCCAATAGTATCGTCTTCTTGTCAGTCAGTACGTGGGGACACTAATCCAATAGTATCGTCTTCTTGTCAGTCAGTCTGTGGGGACACTAATCCAATAGTATCGTCTACATGTCAGTCAGTACATGGGGACACTAATCCAATAGTATCGTCTTCTTGTCAGTCAGTCTGTGGGGACACTAATCCAATAGTATCGTCTACATGTCAGTCAGTCTGTGGGGCCACTAATCCAATAGTATCGTCTTCTTGTCAGTCAGTACGTGGGGACACTAATCCAATAGTATCGTCTTCATGTCAGTCAGACTGTGGGGACACTAATCCAATAGTATTGTCATCTTGTCAGTCAGTCTGTGGGGAGACTAATCCAATAGTATCGTCTTCTTGTCAGTCAGTCTGTGGGGACACTAATCCAATAGTATCGTCTTCTTGTCAGTCTGTCTGTGGGGACACTAATCCAATAGTATCGTCTTCTTGTCAGTCAGTCAGTGGGGACACTATCAAATAGTATCGTCTTCTTGTCAGTCAGTACGTGGGGACACTAATCCAATAGTATCGTCTTCTTGTCAGTCAGTCTGTGGGGACACTAATCCAATAGTATCGTCTTCTTGTCAGTCAGTCTGTGGGGACACTTATCCAATAGTATCGTCTTCATGTCAGTCAGTCTGTGGAGCTGAAGACATCTGTGCACATTGCTAATAAAATAGGGACATATTTCCAATGGAAAAATAACATAAAATAGCAATACACTTTTTATGTGGAATGAGGATATCACAGGAACCACTTTGAGCTCAGATTGGAACAATAGTGTCCCCGGGACACTCACACTCCATCCGAACACGATGACAGGACGCAACTGCAGGAAGGATCTGATTTTATTGTTGGGATCTACATTCAAATCAGTAAAGAAAAGTACAAATAAATATTTATGTACATTGTGTGTCCGTTAATATGTAGAGCGGTATGTACACTGCATGTACACACAAATAAAAACAAACACACTCAATGTTATATACTCAACAGTGCTACTTCTTGTGACCCAGAGATCCGTGTGCTGGGACCAGAGGCCAGGTCGGGGTTAACATGTAGTATCAGCTTATTCATTTAAATTTAAAAAAAAACAAAAAAAAAAACTCAATGTACATCCAGTTAAAATGACAGATCCCAACAAAGATTAGTGTAAAGTGGCCAGGAGGTAGCCTCTGGACCCTCATTGTCAGTCAGTTCCACCATGCAGCACATCATGTTGTGAGATCCAGTCTTAGGAGCACAGTTATTTGGGCACCAGGCCCCGTGACTGTGGAAACAGTGGAGATCCAGTAGATCCTGCAGAGGAACCAGATCTCCTGCCAGGCTTAGGCCTAGGAGAAAAACATCTCATAAAAAGACGTACTGAGTTACAAGACTTCAAGAATACAATTATTGGGATAATGACGAAGGGGAAAACAGACAGTTTGTAGAGTTAGGATGGAAGATCAGATCCTAGGCAATACATAGACCATGGGTCACACAAGTTAGGGCGAACTTGTGTTATTGTCATTGTCTATATAAAAAATATCTTGGGAAAGAGAGTCAAGAGATGGGATATATTCACATATATTAAAATATTTAAAAATAAACCTTTCTACAGAATCCTGGAACAAAAGAATATGGTGTTGAACGTAAGGTAAACGGATCACATATAATAATTGTCAAAACTACGAGACGTCGTCACGCTTTGCGTGGTGCGTACGGGTTAGCGCCAAAGGTGCGTGTAACGGAGCTATGACATCAGAGGTCAATATCTCCGCTAATAAATAACAAAGATAGCCAAGTATAGCGCAGCCCGGTCCCACAAGTCCCACTTTCCACAATGGACGATACACACCGTGGATTTTCAGAACAGGCATCTTTTTTAATTCTTTTACACTCACATATATATATTTACAGTCAGAACAGGGGGTGAGAGTCTCCACAAGGACAATGGAATTACTCCCACCTTTGGCCATACAAAGACTTAATTAGCAACTGGATTATAATCTTATCACATCATCACTGGAGCTGACTGGTTCTCTACACAATAGAGCTTTTACAAACAAAGCAGATGGATAATTGGGTTAGATCTTCCTGTCTCTTGCAGACTTCCATTTCTAAACAAAGATGATGTAAAGCCAAGATTAACCCTTGGGCCTCGTATAGTCCAGTTAACCCTTCCCTGGCCTGGTATAATGTCCTTGGTATAATAACAGTGATGGGTTTCCGTTACAGTGCGCATTGCCGGCTTGCCTTGTAAAGCAAGGCGAACTGTGAAGGCAATGAAACATGCGGGACTTAGCCACCGAACACTTAGAAGTTGACAAACGCGGGACTTAGAAAAAAAAAATACGAGATACGAAAAATGCGAGGTTTACGGCCAAACCGCGAAAAACAAAAAACAATAAAAACTCTAAATACACAAAAAAATACAACAAAAACATCACACACAGCATGGGGTAACAGCCAGGATGTCCGGGAGTGAGATGGAACGCAACTTTAAGTCGATTTGGACGAGTTTAGGCATTAGAAAATCGCCTAAGCGAGAAAAAACATGGCCCCCAAAAAAGTGAAAACGAGACTACATGACTCAGGACCGCGCAAAACACAGCCAAACGTGTAGCACTTTTACGCAGGAACGTACAAACTACAAAATACACTATTACAAATGACGGAAAATGCTTGTGTGCCGCGTAACACATTCATAACACTACCAATCTACAATGGCGCTTTACACAACTAAACCAACGGTTTGCCCTCGCGCACGCAGCATATTTCTAATGCACAGTTAGGACATTCATTACACTTTATCATCAGGGCACCAACACTCAAACTGTACATTGTATGCTACTGATTGCTGGATATATTAATTACAAATAGGTAAAGTATATTAATTTATTCAAAAACTAATTCATTATTAGTTAACTAAATATAGATAAATATATATCTCTTTCTGATGAGTGACAAAGGTGCAAAAGTACACGAGAGGAGAGGCTCGCAATGAGCGCCGAAGGTCCTGAGAGTACAAAAAGCTTTACATTGTGTGCCAAACAGCATTCCCATGGCTTCAAACGTTATTGCACCGCTATTTTTTATGGGCAAGTCGCTTGTTCAGTAACAATCTACAGGAAGAGCGGATGGATGTGTAGAGTTATGAATGGGATTTAAATGCATTTTGTTACTTTGAAGCCCCCCCTTATATACCAGATAATTAGCATACTCCTAAGCCCCAAAGGTGCTCATTTCAGGGCTTGCGATGAGGGCAATAGGCGCTCATCGCGATGCCCCATGGGCTCGCATCACCCCCAGTACCTGGTTCTTGCCAGTGGAGGGCTCGCAATGAGCGCTGGAAGCGCTCATCTCGAGGCCCCCGGACTCTATACACCCTGCATTACCTGGTTCCTGCCAGTAGCTCAAGCATGTACCTGTATACAACCCTGCCAGCAGCGATGCACTCAGTCTTCTCCTCTGCGGCTCATGTCCTCCAGCCGGAACTACATTCGGGATCAAGCCATGCAAATGAGCGGATTGATCCAGAAAATAGTTAAGGCCGGAGGATGGGAGACACAGAGGAAGGGGGAAAGGAGGAACAGGCGAGAGAGGGGGGGGGGGGGGGGAAAGGAGACACAGGCGAGAGAGGGGGGGGGAAAGCAGACACAGGCGAGAGAGGGGGGGGGGGGGGAAGGAGACACAGGCGAGAGAGGGGGGGGGGGGAAAGGAGACACAGGCGAGAGAGGGGGGGGGGGGGGGAAGGAGACACAGGCGAGAGAGGGGGGGGGGAAAGGAGACACAGGCGAGAGAGGGGGGGGGGGGAAAGGAGACACAGGCGAGAGAGGGGGGGGGGGAAAGGAGACACAGGCGAGAGAGGGGGGGGGGAAAGGAGACACAGGCGAGAGAGGGGGGGGGGGAAAGGAGACACAGGCGAGAGAGGGGGGGGGGGAAAGGAGACACAGGCGAGAGAGGGGGGGGGGGAAAGGAGACACAGGCGAGAGAGGGGCGGGGGAAAGGAGACACAGGCGAGAGAGGGGCGGGGGAAAGGAGACACAGGCGAGAGAGGGGCGGGGGAAAGGAGACACAGGCGAGAGAGGGGCGGGGGAAAGGAGACACAGGCGAGAGAGGGGGGGGGGGAAAGGAGACACAGGCGAGAGAGGGGCGGGGGAAAGGAGACACAGGCGAGAGAGGGGCGGGGGAAAGGAGACACAGGCGAGAGAGGGGCGGGGGAAAGGAGACACAGGCGAGAGAGGGGCGGGGGGAAGGAGACACAGGCGAGAGAGGGGGGGGGGAGGAGACACAGGCGAGAGAGGGGGGGGGGGAGGAGACACAGGCGAGAGAGGGGGGGGAAGGAGACACAGGCGAGAGAGGGGGGGGAAGGAGACACAGGCGAGAGAGGGGGGGAAAGGAGACACAGGCGAGAGAGGGGGGGAAAGGAGACACAGGCGAGAGAGGGGGGGAAAGGAGACACAGGCGAGAGAGGGGGGAAAGGAGACACAGGCGAGAGAGGGGGGGAAAGGAGACACAGGCGAGAGAGGGGGGGAAAGGAGACACAGGCGAGAGAGGGGGGGAAAGGAGACACAGGCGAGAGAGGGGGGGAAAGGAGACACAGGCGAGAGAGGGGGGGAAAGGAGACACAGGCGAGAGAGGGGGGGGGAAAGGAGACACAGGCGAGAGAGGGGGGGGGGGGGGAAAGGAGACACAGGCGAGAGAGGGGGGGGGGGGGGAAGGAGACACAGGCGAGAGAGGGGGGGGGGGGAAAGGAGACACAGGCGAGAGAGGGGGGCGGGGGAAAGGAGACACAGGCGAGAGAGGGGGGGCGGGGGAAAGGAGACACAGGCGAGAGAGGGGAGGGGGAAAGGAGACACAGGCGAGAGAGGGGCGGGGGAAAGGAGACACAGGCGAGAGAGGGGCGGGGGAAAGGAGACACAGGCGAGAGAGGGGCGGGGGGAAAGGAGACACAGGCGAGAGAGGGGCGGGGGAAAGGAGACACAGGCGAGAGAGGGGCGGGGGAAAGGAGACACAGGCGAGAGAGGGGCGGGGGAAAGGAGACACAGGCGAGAGAGGGGCGGGGGAAAGGAGACACAGGCGAGAGAGGGGCGGGGGGAAGGAGACACAGGCGAGAGAGGGGCGGGGGGAAGGAGACACAGGCGAGAGAGGGGGGGGGGAGGAGACACAGGCGAGAGGGGGGGGGGAGGAGACACAGGCGAGAGAGGGGGGGGAAAGGAGACACAGGCGAGAGAGGGGGGGAAAGGAGACACAGGCGAGAGAGGGGGGGAAAGGAGACACAGGCGAGAGAGGGGGGGAAAGGAGACACAGGCGAGAGAGGGAGGGAAAGGAGACACAGGCGAGAGAGGGGCGGGGGAAAGGAGACACAGGCGAGAGAGGGGCGGGGGAAAGGAGACACAGGCGAGAGAGGGGCGGGGGAAGGGAGACACAGGCGAGAGAGGGGCGGGGGAAAGGAGACACAGGCGAGAGAGGGGCGGGGGAAAGGAGACACAGGCGAGAGAGGGGCGGGGGAAAGGAGACACAGGCGAGAGAGGGGCGGGGGAAAGGAGACACAGGCGAGAGAGGGGCGGGGGAAAGGAGACACAGGCGAGAGAGGGGCGGGGGGAAAGGAGACACAGGCGAGAGAGGGGCGGGGGAAAGGAGACACAGGCGAGAGAGGGGCGGGGGAAAGGAGACACAGGCGAGAGAGGGGCGGGGGAAAGGAGACACAGGCGAGAGAGGGGCGGGGGAAAGGAGACACAGGCGAGAGAGGGGCGGGGGAAAGGAGACACAGGCGAGAGAGGGGCGGGGGAAAGGAGACACAGGCGAGAGAGGGGCGGGGGAAAGGAGACACAGGCGAGAGAGGGGCGGGGGAAAGGAGACACAGGCGAGAGAGGGGCGGGGGAAAGGAGACACAGGCGAGAGAGGGGGGGGAAAGGAGACACAGGCGAGAGAGGGGGGGAAAGGAGACACAGGCGAGAGAGGGGGGGAAAGGAGACACAGGCGAGAGAGGGGGGGAAAGGAGACACAGGCGAGAGAGGGGGGGAAAGGAGACACAGGCGAGAGAGGGGGGGGAAAGGAGACACAGGCGAGAGAGGGGGGGAAAGGAGACACAGGCGAGAGAGGGGGGGAAAGGAGACACAGGCGAGAGGGGGGGGGGAAAGGAGACACAGGCGAGAGAGGGGGGGAAAGGAGACACAGGCGAGAGAGGGGGGGAAAGGAGACACAGGCGAGAGAGGGGGGGGAAAGGAGACACAGGCGAGAGAGGGGGGGGAAAGGAGACACAGGCGAGAGAGGGGGGGGAAAGGAGACACAGGCGAGAGAGGGGGGGAAAGGAGACACAGGCGAGAGAGGGGGGGAAAGGAGACACAGGCGAGAGAGGGGGGGAAAGGAGACACAGGCGAGAGAGGGGGGGAAAGGAGACACAGGCGAGAGAGGGGGGGAAAGGAGACACAGGCGAGAGAGGGGGGGAAAGGAGACACAGGCGAGAGAGGGGGGGAAAGGAGACACAGGCGAGAGAGGGGGGGGAAAGGAGACACAGGCGAGAGAGGGGGGGAAGGAGACACAGGCGAGAGAGGGGGGGAAAGGAGACACAGGCGAGAGAGGGGGGGGAAAGGAGACACAGGCGAGAGAGGGGGGGAAAGGAGACACAGGCGAGAGAGGGGGGGAAAGGAGACACAGGCGAGAGAGGGGGAAAGGAGACACAGGCGAGAGAGGCAATACATAGACCATGGGTCACACAAGTTAGGGCGAACTTGTGTTATTGTCATTGCCAATATAAAAAATATCTTGGGAAAGAGAGTCAAGAGATGGGATATATTCACATATATTAAAATATTTAAAAATAAACCTTTCTACAGAATCCTGGAACAAAAGAATATGGTGTTGAACGTAAGGTAAACGGATCACATATAATAGTTGTCAAAACTACGAGACGTCGTCACGCTTTGCGTGGTGCGTACGGGTTAGCGCCAAAGGTGCGTGTAACGGAGCTATGACATCAGAGGTCAATATCTCCGCTAATAAATAACAAAGATAGCCAAGTATAGCGCAGCCCGGTCCCACAAGTCCCACTTTCCACAATGGACGATACACACCGTGGATTTTCAGAACAGGCATCTTTTTTAATTATTTTACACTCACATATATATATTTACAGTCAGAACAGGGGGTGAGAGTCTCCACAAGGACAATGGAATTACTCCCACCTTTGGCCATACAAAGACTTAATTAGCAACTGGATTATAATCTTATCACATCATCACTGGAGCTGACTGGTTCTCTACACAATAGAGCTTTTACAAACAAAGCAGATGGATAATTGGGTTAGATCTTCCTGTCCCTTGCAGACTTCCATTTCTAAACAAAGATGATGGAAAGCCAAGATTAACCCTTGGGCCTCGTATAGTCCAGTTAACCCTTCCCTGGCCTGGTATAATGTCCTTGGTATAATAACAGTGATGGGTTTCCGTTACAGTGCGCATTGCCGGCTTGCCTTGTAAAGCAAGGCGAACTGTGAAGGCAATGAAACATGCGGGACTTAGCCACCGAACACTTAGAAGTTGACAAACACGGGACTTAGAAAAAAAAAATACGGGATACGAAAAATGCGAGGTTAACGGCCAAACCGCAAAAAACAAAAAACAATAAAAACTCTAAATACACAAAAAAATACAACAAAAACATCACACACAGCATGGGGTAGCAGCCAGGATGTCCGGGAGTGAGATGGAACGCAACTTTAAGTCGATTTTGACGAGTTTAGGCATTAGAAAATCGCCTAAGCGAGAAAAAACATGGCCCCCAAAAAAGTGAAAACGAGACTACATGACTCAGGACCGCGCAAAACACAGCCAAACGTGTAGCACTTTTACGCAGGAACGTACAAACTACAAAATACACTATTACAAATGACGGAAAATGCTTGTGTGCCGCGTAACACATTCATAACACTACCAATCTACAATGGCGCTTTACACAACTAAACCAACGGTTTGCCCTCGCGCACGCAGCATATTTCTAATGCACAGTTAGGACATTCATTACACTTTATCATCAGGGCACCAACACTCAAACTGTACATTGTATGCTACTGATTGCTGGATATATTAATTACAAATAGGTAAAGTATATTAATTTATTCAAAAACTAATTCATTATTAGTTAACTAAATATAGATAAATATATATCTCTTTCTGATGAGTGACAAAGGTGCTCAGAGGAGCAAAAGTACACGAGAGGAGAGGCTCGCAATGAGCGCCGAAGGTCCTGAGAGTACAAAAAGCTTTACATTGTGTGCCAAACAGCATTCCCATGGCTTCAAACGTTATTGCACCGCCATTTTTTATGGGCAAGTCGCTTGTTCAGTAACAATCTACAGGAAGAGCGGATGGATGTGTAGAGTTATGAATGGGATTTAAATGCATTTTGTTACTTTGAAGCCCCCCCTTATATACCAGATAATTAGCATACTCCTAAGCCCCAAAAGGTGCTCATTTCAGGGCTTGCGATGAGGGCAATAGGCGCTCATCGCGATGCCCCATGGGCTCGCATCACCCCCAGTACCTGGTTCTTGCCAGTGGAGGGCTCGCAATGAGCGCTGGAAGCGCTCATCTCGAGGCCCCCGGACTCTATACACCCTGCATTACCTGGTTCCTGCCAGTAGCTCAAGCATGTACCTGTATACAACCCTGCCAGCAGCGCTGCACTCAGTCTTCTCCTCTGCGGCTCATGTCCTCCAGCCGGAACTACATTCGGGATCAAGCCATGCAAATGAGCGGATTGATCCAGAAAATAGTTAAGGCCGGAGGATGGGAGACACAGAGGAAGGGGGAAAGGAGGAACAGGCGAGAGAGGGGGGGGGGGGGGGGGGGGAGGAGACACAGGCGAGAGAGGGGCGGGGGAAAGGAGACACAGGCGAGAGAGGGGCGGGGGAAAGGAGACACAGGCGAGAGAGGGGCGGGGGAAAGGAGACACAGGCGAGAGAGGGGCGGGGGAAAGGAGACACAGGCGAGAGAGGGGCGGGGGAAAGGAGACACAGGCGAGAGAGGGGCGGGGGAAAGGAGACACAGGCGAGAGAGGGGCGGGGGAAGGAGACACAGGCGAGAGAGGGGGGGGGAGGTGGGGGAGGAGACACAGGCGAGAGAGGGGGGGGGGGGGGGAGGGGGGGGAGGAGACACAGGCGAGAGAGGGGGGGGGGGAGGGGGGGAGGAGACACAGGCGAGAGAGGGGGGGGGGAAGGAGACACAGGCGAGAGAGGGGGGGGGGAAGGAGACACAGGCGAGAGAGGGGGGGGGGAAGGAGACACAGGCGAGAGAGGGGGGGGGGGAGGAGACACAGGCGAGAGAGGGGGGGGGGAGGAGACACAGGCGAGAAAGAGGGGGGGGGAAGGAGACACAGGCGAGAGAGGGGGGGGGGAAGGAGACACAGGCGAGAGAGGGGGGGAAAGGAGACACAGGCGAGAGAGGGGGGGAAAGGAGACACAGGCGAGAGGGGGGGGAAAGGAGACACAGGCGAGAGAGGGGGAAAGGAGACACAGGCGAGAGAGGGGGAAAGGAGACACAGGCGAGAGAGGGGGAAAGGAGACACAGGCGAGAGAGGGGGAAAGGAGATGTAACGGAACCCATCACTGTTTTACCCTGTTTTATGGTTATTTAATTCTTGGTTAAAATATGATCCTACTGTTATACTGTATGTATGTTGGTTTATGCTCTGCAGAATATTATCCCAGACTATTGCAGACCTGGGCATAATAGATAATCCTGTTACAGAGACTTCTCATAAGATAAGGAAGTCTATTGTATAAAGTGTTTTCATTCTCAGACATAAGAACAAAGAAGGATGATCTAATCCATGTCTGATTGTATCCAAGTTGCCAGGTAGCCTCAGGGAGGTGTGACTCACCTATTGTCCCTATATGTGTATTGTGTGGCCAACTATGGGGGATGTGAAATGTCTGTGTAAAAGATACTTTTACTAACTTTTGAACCCCTGGTCTGATTCATGCCATTTTTTAATATGTTGTTCCACAATTTATGTTGTTCATAAAAATGTAAGTTTTATTTATGTACTATGTAAAATCATAAAGTTATAAAAATGGATAAAAATGTATAAGTTTTAGCTGGGAGATAATTGAGTAGATACAGTAATAAACTAAATTATCTCTCAAGCAGGAGGGGAGGTAAACTGTGGGCGTTACTATTGTGTTATTGGTTGTTTATACCTTTCCCTGGGTGTGTTCTGTTTACCTGACTGTAATAAAAACCAGACTGGGTGTGCCAGCAAGAGAGTTCTACTTGACCCTTCAAAACGTAGCCTCGTCTCGTTCTTGGAGGGGATTGCTATATCATACTGGGGATTGCTATGCTTTTGCATACTCCCTTGAGCTGTAACTACTGAACCCTTGTTCCAGTAGATCCGTTACAGGAGACACAGGCGAGAGAGGGGGAAAGGAGACACAGGCGAGAGAGGGGGAAAGGAGACACAGGCGAGAGAGGGGGAAAGGAGACACAGGCGAGAGAGGGGGAAAGGAGACACAGGCGAGAGAGGGGGAAAGGAGACACAGGCGAGAGAGGGGGAAAGGAGACACAGGCGAGAGAGGGGGAAAGGAGACACAGGCGAGAGAGGGGGAAAGGAGACACAGGCGAGAGAGAGGTGGGGAAAAGACAAAGAGCGGGTTGGTCAAGACAAGTGGTGGGCTGAGCCCAGGCACTCATCGCAAGGCCTGTAAAGTAGAAGCTGAAGGCTCCCGATGAGCGCCGACATTGCTCATCGCAAAGCCTGCAAGTTACCGGGGGAAGAGGCAAGTATTGTGTGGCAAACAGCATTGCCAGCTTTCAAATTTTGTTCCTGTCATTTTTGACAGGCAATTTCCTAGTCTATATCTAAAATAAGGAATAATAATAATTACTTAGATTTGACAAACATTATAATGGACATTGATGAGGTCAGACTTATTACATGCAGTTTATTTTAATATAGTTTTGTTTTGTGATTGACTGTAAACTAATGGGCGTTGTGGTAGGTGATGTGGATACGGATTATGTGATGTCACAAACGTGCAACATGGGCTTTGGCTTCACAATGTCATGATTGAGAAAAAAAATGCATCCATTAGGTTGGATGAATGTGGCAAGGGAGGAGTAGAAGGGGATACAAAATAGGAGCAAAATATATGACAAATGAAGTGGCTAGCCCGCGGCTAAAGATAAGGTGGGTAAATATAGATGGGAATTTTGATGTATGTTAGACCGATTTATGAAAACTTAAAAAAGAAACTCACAAATGGTGAAGTATATGCTAACAATTATCCTGCTATTGATATGCATGACAGCGATGGGCAACGCTACACATGCCAAATAATTACCTAGATTTTGATTTCTTGCTTGATGTGCTCTCAAATGTTGACGCATCCACTTGTATGTCATCCTCATCCTGCAGAGCAGCTTCCAGAGCAGCCTGGACCTTTGGCGCGACCGCTGGACCTTCATAATCTCGTGTTGTGCGGCTTGGCATGTCCAGCTCCAACAGCACAATATTCTCTGCCTAAAAACAGAACAGCTTTTATATGGTGGTACTGACCAGAGTGCAGGGTCCGTGTATGTCTGGCCGTGCTGACCACTCTCAAGTAACAGCCACAACTCACCCTGTATCTGGCCTCAGGCCGAACCATCATAGACATCTTGGCGTGCTGACTCAATGGTCTCTTGTAGCCCACGGCAGACACCGGACGCCGCATCATCTGCTGGTTCCTGAAAGAGATTCATACATAGAAAATATGCAGGGCAGCAATAAAAATGGAAACTTATTCTAGCGTCTTGAAACACTTGCCTAGTGACTAGTAGAGAAACACACGCACTCTCGCTGTCTGTAACATGGAAGCACTTACCTTTCTTATCAGGGGGCCATACTCCCTGGACATTCACTCTAGCCACCTCTCACTCCAGTAAGACTGATACACTTTAGCCGCCATTGCTTTGTGGCACTCCCTCAAGGTAACACACCATAACTCCATATATCATCCCAGCCTGCTGAACTTGCGCATGCTTCCGTGATACTCACTCCAGCCTGCTGATAGGATGTAATTTCCACTGATCCTCCTCTTCATCAAAAAAAGATCTGTTCATCATCTTACTTTTCTCTTCCATGGGAATGAAGTTCTCAATAATCAGGTGTCTGCAGGTTAGAGACGGAACAAGAACAATATGGTGGCACGTTATAAACCATGGGGGGTAGAGTTCTGCCCTAATGTCCTGGTGAAATAATAGACCATTACCCACCTGCCCTAAAAACAGACAATTATCAGATCAAACTAGACATTAGATTGAAATTATTATGGCTAAATTCAGTAATCTGAATATTTATTTATTGCTATTATTACTACAGAGATACAATAAACCCTGGTTATTATTTAATTAAAGGACCACTGTAATCAAATATTTACAGTACACCATCTTAAAGATACTACAAAATATGCAAAGTGTTTTTAGAATGACCATGAACGCGAGGCAGATTACTGGTGGATGACCATGTACGTGACCGTCCATAATGTGAGGCAGATTACTGGTGGATGACCATGTACGCGAGCGTCCACAACGCGAGGCAGATTACTGGTGGATGACCATGTACGTGACCGTCCATAATGTGAGGCAGATTACTGGTGGATGAGCATGTACGCGACCGTCCACAACGCGAGGCAGATTACTGGTGGATGACCATGTACGCGACCGTCCACAACGCGAGGCAGATTACTGGTGGATGACCATGTACGCGACCGTCCACAATGTGAGGCAGATTGCTGGTGGATGAGCATGTACGCGACCGTCCACAATGTGAGGCAGATTGCTGGTGGATGAGCATGTACGTGAGCGTCCACAACGCGAGGCAGATTACTGGTGGATGAGCATGTACGTGAGCGTCCACAACGCGAGGCAGATTACTGGTGGATGACCATGTACGTGAGCGTCCACAACGCGAGGCAGATTACTGGTGGATGACCATGTACGCGAGCGTCCACAATGTGAGGCAGATTACTGGTGGATGACCATGTACGCGAGCGTCCACAATGTGAGGCAGATTACTGGTGGATGACCATGTACGTGAGCGTCCACAACGCGAGGCAGATTACTGGTGGATGACCATGTACGCGAGCGTCCACAATGTGAGGCAGATTACTGGTGGATGACCATGTACGCGAGCGTCCACAATGTGAGGCAGATTACTGATGGATGACCATGTACGCGACCGTCCACAACACGAGGCAGATTACTGGTGGATGACCATGTACGCGAGCGTCCACAATGTGAGGCAAATTACTGGTGGATGACCATGTACGCGACCGTCCACAACGCGAGGCAGATTACTGCTGGATGACCATGTACGCGACCGTCCACAACGCGAGGCAGATTACTGGTGGATGACCATGTACGTGAGCGTCCACAACACGAGGCAGATTACTGATGGATGACCATGTACGCGAGCGTCCACAATGTGAGGCAAATTACTGGTGGATGACCATGTACGCGACCGTCCACAACGCGAGGCAGATTACTGCTGGATGACCATGTACGCGACCGTCCACAACGCGAGGCAGATTACTGGTGGATGACCATGTACGTGAGCGTCCACAACGCGAGGCAGATTACTGGTGGATGACCATGTACGTGAGGTCTGGATATCAGTTCGTTGTCTCCCTGATGGGTTTGTCACATTACTCATGGAGTAGAATACAATAAGCTTCATACCACGCCCTTACCACCCCAAACATTCCCAATTTCACTCACTTCAGTTTCAGCTCCCGGGTGAGCTCATTCTGGGTCTGCTCCAGCTCTTGGCGCTCCTTGATGTGCTCCTCCTGCAGGTCATGAATTTCGGCTTTTACTGCCTGGAGCTTAGAAAAGAGCTAAACACGGGAAAAAAAGGAAGATAAATGAAGAAGAATAAGACACATTGTCAGCCACTGAGAGGTGCGTCGTGTTGATAGAGGAAGGATGGCATTGTGAGAGATTATGAGAGAGAATTCAGCAGCCATCACAAGACTGAAAGCTAGAGGGGGGGGGGGGGTGAGAAACATTTAACATCTACTAAGAGTAATCACCCAGAGAGATCAATATGGAGCAAGAAAGCAGCCACATGCACCTAGACACATCCTCACCTCGACAGACAAACAGAAAGATCTGGTACTCATTCTCGGGCCTAATCCATGTAACTACATCGCGCTAGTAAAACTGAGGACAATGTCCGGGTGCATCGCCCCATATAACTAATAACTGGGTCACAGCCACAACTTGCACCCCCAGGAGCCTTGGCCCTTATTGTATGGGCTCGGAGGAAGTTATGGTTTGTCTTTATCTTTACCATAATGCAGCAGACTTACAATTGGACTACTATTCCTACCTGCGTACAATCATGGCCTCCAGCTCTGGCCTCCATGTGATAACCAGACTGTGCAGATGACTGCCCGCGTGTCCCTGCCATATACATCAGCAGCACTGCAACATGCAACTACCATCAGCAGCATGAGCAAGAAAGCCGGAGATCCTCAAGATTCCTTATTTCACTTCTCCATGCTTACATTCATTTGAGAAGGTTGATCTTTATCTCTGCTGGCATCCTTATCCCATTCCTCATCCCCATTCCTCATCCCCATTCCTTATCCATTTACATTCTACCCTTCTCTACTAATCAGTCATAAGGTAAGACTATATATACAGACTCCTCATCGCCTCCACAAGCAAGATAAGGAAGAACACACACTCCCCTTCTTCATGCACTTAGACTTTACCTTTTTAAGTTTCTTTGTCTTTATATCAACCTCTTGTTGTAAGGAGCTGTAAGTCTCCTTCAGCTCCAAGGTCTCCTCGTCGCGACTTTCCATCTGCTGCTGCATCTCTCGCTCCCGGCGTTTCTGAGGGTCAAACAGATTCACCTCAGTCTTAATATTTAATGATAATAAATCCATACGAGACACAACAAGGGAACACCACGTATGGATAATCAGAATGGTCCTGGCGGTGGAAACGCCAACGTGCTTATGAAGACATTTTATTTTGGTCCCCAATAAATATCAGACGACAAGCGCCGAATTATAATACTGCAAATACAAGTATATTTATTCTCCAAAGGCTCATGGTGTATGTGGCTTACACACGAAAACAGAGCCTGCAATTGTGAGGTACGGTCTGCGCTCGTCATCCGTACGAAATGGGAGGAGACGTAATCCCAACAGCCCCCCAGTGTGGAACCAAAATGGTAACACACTAGAGCTCTTCTTCAGGGGGATAAGGCTCCCCCACCATATAATGCACCATTACAAGACTAAATAATCACCCTACTCAATAAGATACCGTCATGGCGTGGCCGGTACCATATCTATTACAGCGCGCAGATGCCCAGATACATGCCAACATGAACCTTAAGATCTACAGCTGGTCACAGACATGATAAAGGTCCACTATAATGGGCATATACGAAAAATGTGTTACCATTAGCTTCTCCACTGAAGGTGGGAGAGGACCTGCCCAGGAGGCTGTCCTAGGATTTCTGGTGTGTTTGCCTTCAGTGGCCAATGCAGCCTCCTGGGCATATCTGCTCCCACCACAACTAAAGGGGATAGAGAGGAGAGGACCTGAGGGAGGTATAAGAACCTGCTGGGAATGGGTTTTCTTGTGATATCGTCTTTATTGCTAATCATTTATTAAACGAGCGAACAAAACCGTAACGTATGCGCACTACCCAGGCTTAAAAACGCAAAATAACCAAAGATCATAAACAAACATCGAAACAAGAACAAAACAATCATCTAGAATCCCAACAAGTAGATCACGTAACACTCTTATATAGACTATATATTACAGCGCGCAATGAGTGTTACAAGTGGCCCGAATATAAGGCGCACCGGCGAAACGCGAGGGACAAAAAGAATATCGGAATATAAGACGAAACTTACCTAGGGTAACAGGCCGAAAATCGCAGCTCGCAAAACGTTACAATCGATAAAAATCGCAAATCGATTATCACACCCATAAATGGCAAATGTAAAAGAAAGCCCTACGGGTTCCAAATAGGACCCGCGAGTGGGTTACATGTAGTATAAAAAAAAAGCACTACTGCACCGTAACATACGGGGAAAGCGATGATAGACGTTAGAATTCATTGCACAACAGTCTCAAGCCCGCAAATTGGCAATCATCTTTTATGGTCGCACCCGTAATGTCCGAGCTCGGAAATTGGAAAAAAAGTGCGGCTCATATTTGGGCCAATACGGGATATTTATAGAGCAAGTTTCGTTTTAGAACTTTTGTGCTCGAAGGCGTCAAGTTCTTGGATATTTTCAAGATATTGACAGTAAGAGAAAACAACTTAAACAGCTTCTTTTTGTGCAGTGCGACCTTGGCATAACGCAACGTTAAAACTGCAGGCTCGCAAAGCGAGGGTCACGGTCGCGGCCAGGCAAGAAGGCGATCATCCCTACGACTCCGCACAACTTGCGCATCATACCTACAACCATACAAAACTCCAATACACAATTCAC
This sequence comes from Discoglossus pictus, assembly GCA_027410445.1. Taxonomy (NCBI): domain Eukaryota; kingdom Metazoa; phylum Chordata; class Amphibia; order Anura; family Alytidae; genus Discoglossus; species Discoglossus pictus. The sequence goes on along the minus strand of JAPZIH010000032.1, from coordinate 4,962 downwards.
ACCGCGAGACCCGTAGCACTTGCCTATAAAAAAAATTACGGCCCGTAACACTTACAGAAGGAAACCGCCACGGCGAAAAAAAAATACAACCCGCAAAAAATACGAACTTAACGGCCGCACCACGCACAGCGCAAAACACACAGCAAGGGGGGCAGCCAGGACGTCTGGGAGTGAGGTTACGCGCCAATTTAAAGATTTTCACCACTCTAAAATCCCCTAGGCAAGAGAAAAAAATGGGTGCCGAAAAAGAATGAAAACGAGGCGACACGACCCCTAAGCACGCCAAGCACATACGCCTTTTACACAGACCCGTACGACCTACTAAATACACTAAAGGAAGGATGCGAAATGCTCCACACCCGCCTAACACATACAATCGCCGCCATTTTACACTAACTGCAAACTAATAACATTACACAATGCGGAAGTACACAACCACGCTAACGGCTTCCCCTCGTGCACGCAGCCTATTTACCCTGCGCACATTGCTGACACTTACACCTCCGCTCCACACCTTGTATGCTGCAGCAACATCAAAACAGAGTGTCAGCTCTTCAGCACAAGGCTTCCTGCCTATGTTACTTACACAGAGGTAACGGATATTCAGTTATAACTTTACAAAATAATTAATTAACATTACAAAATACATAGACGGAAAAAAAAAAAAAAAACAGAATCACAATAAAAACGCTAAAGGCGCGCCTCACAAGGAGCGCCATCGGTGTTTAGAGGAGCACAACTACACCAGGGGAGAGGCGCGCAATGCACGCCAAAAGGCCATCAGCCCAAACCTTGCAATGAGCGCCAAAGGAGCTCTCATAACCAACATACACCAACCAAGAGGCTCGCAATGAGCGCCAAAGGTACTCACACAACATGACCTGCCTTAAAATCCTATTGCCACCATTTTCTGACGGGGCAATAACATTTGAAGCCATGGGAATGCTGACACACAATGTAAACGTTTCTGTACTGTGAGGGCCCTCGGCGCTCACGGCGAGCCTCTCGTCTCATCTATTTTTGCTCCTCTGACCACCTTCGGCACTCATTATGAAGAGATATATATATATTTATCTATATTTAATTAATCAATAATGACTTAATTATTTCTTGAATAAATTAATATACTTTACCTATTTGTAATTAATATATCCAGCAATCAATAGCCTGAAGAGCTGACAATCTGTTTATATTTTCCGGCACCATACAATGGTGTCCTGATGATAAAGTGTAATGAATGTCCCAACGGTTTGTGCGCGCGAGGGGAATCCGTTGGTGTAGTTGTGTAAAGCGCCATTGTAGCCTCGTTTTAAATTTTTTCGCGGACATTTTTTTTGTTGCTTAGGCGACTTTCGTGTGGTGAAAATCGTCGAAATCGCATCTAAATCACGTTGCACCTCACTCCCAGACGGGAGTGATATTTTTGTTGTATTTCTTTGTATATTTTTATTGTTTTTTTGTTGTTCACGGTTCGGCCATTAACTTCGTATTTTTGCCATCTCAGATTTGTTTTTTCCAAGTCCCGCGTTTGTCAGGTGCTTGAAGGCGAATGCGATTGCCCGTTTACTAAGTGTTTTGTGGCTAAGTTCCGCGTGTTTAATTGCCTTAACAGCTCACCTCGCAACGCGAGTCTTGCAGGCGATGATCGCCTTCGGCGCTCATCGTCTAAGTGCTACGCGTTAACGGCTCGCCTTGTGCCTTCAGCGCTCATTGCCCAACTCGTACGCACCACGCAAAGTGTAACGACGTCTCGCAGTTTGACAACTATTATATGTGATTAAAATCATCTTTGTTAAAAATCGTTTGCTTAAAAAACTGAATAAAGTAATACTCAGTATGAGTGCGGAGTGCCGAAGGTAATCATTGCAAAGCAGGAAAGTTGAAGTAAACGGGGGGTGAGGCTTGCAATGAGCGCCAAAGGCCCTTTTTTCAAACCACACGTTCAACGCCAAAGGCGATCTGCGCGGGGCTCACGATGAGCACCAAAGGTGCTCTGAGGAGCAAGAGCCTCACATTGTGTGGCAAACAGCCTTACAATTTTATTCCCGTTGTAACGATTCTCCTGGCACCCGACCGGGTACCTCCGTTGATGGACGCGTCCTAGTTTGCGTCGAGGCCTACAAGCACCGCACCGGACACCACAACCACCACAGACTCCACAACCGCCGTAGCTTAACTGGAGCCGCGCCATCTTCCTTCCACCCTGTATGAATCTCCAGCATCCAGGATCGTGTTGGGAAGACCTCTCCTCCAAGGAGGACACATCAGGAACAAGCGTTCAGTAGTTACAGCTCAAGGGAGTATGCAAAAGCATAGCAATACCCAGTATGATAGAGCAATCCCCTCCAATAACGAGACGAGGCTACGTTTTGAAGGGTCAAAGAGTACTAGTCTGGGCCAATATTCTGCAGAGCATAAACCAACATACATACAGTATAATAGTAGGATCATATTTTAACCATAATAATCATAAAACAGGGTAAAACAGTGATGGGTTCCGTTACACCCGTCATTTTTGACGGGCAAGTAGCTAGTATTCCGGATAAACACAAGTGAAAAGGACGACATTCTCCATTTAGTACTTTGCTCACTCACCTGCTCAGCAATCTCCTGCCGCTTCTGCTCAAGGATCTTCTGCTGCTCATTTGTGTGATCAACAATATTTTTTCCACCAACAAGGAGTTTACTCTCCATGGCCTAGGGTACAGAAAGGTCAGAGGTTACAATGCGGTCCATTGCATTGCAGTCATTACAGGTGACATGCTGTGCGAGTGGTACCGTATCTTTCCATACCTTGACTTTGGCAGTCAACATTTCCATGGCTTCTTTTTCTTTCTTCAGATCATCCATTTTCTTCTCCTTTTCCTTTAATAACTTCATTTTCTCCTCAGCCACCAAACTATGATCTTCCACAATTGCTTTTTTCTCTACTTCCAGGCGCTCCTGTTGCTCCCTCCAATAATCTTCCTTATCCTCCACCTCATCCTCTCCTTCATAAGTGTCACTTTCATCATCATCCTCGCCCCCCTCCCCCCCTTGCCTCCTCCTTACTCGTCTCCGTCTTTTACCAACAACTCTCTTTTCAAGTTGTGCCTTCAGTCTTGCAATCTCCTCCTGGAACTCCCTCAGTAAAGCATCCTTGGGATCTTCATTCACTCGTGGTTTGTTCTTTATATTCTTAGCACGGTTCGAGTAGCGCAGAGTTGTCAATGTCTCCTCCACATTATAAGAGGCAGGACCTATATTGGCCACCATGACAGTCTTGGCATTGCCTCCCAGAGAGTCTTGAAGTAGCCTTGTGAGCTTGGAATCCCTATATGGGATGTGGGTACTTTTTCCATCAACAAGGGCAGATATGACATTCCCTAGAGCAGAGAGCGAGAGGTTAATCTTGGTAGCTTCCTTCAACCTCTCCCCTTGTGCTCCCGTTTTGGTTTGACGTTCACTTCCTGCCAAGTCTACGAGATTTAACTTCCCAACACGAATGTGATTCTCCCCATCGAGGCCGATCTCACTGCACTCGATGGTGATCATGAATATGGCGTGAGAGCGAGAGCTGTGCTCATTCATGTTGGTGGAGCCCACAGAACGGTTCTGGTTGCCCACGCTCATGACGTGTTCTATCTCCTTCACGCTCTTGGTGACAAAGGACGAGAGGTCTTTCACGTAGACACCAGTGTCAGGTCTCTCCTTTAGCTCCAGGCGTTTGGTCTGGTCCTTAGAGAGGAGGTCTCGGATCTCCTCCTGATAGATCTCTAGATAGGAAGCTCTCACAAGGTACTGCTGGTTCTGAGACCTTGAGATGTGTGTGAATACGTGCTCAAAGGAATTGGGTATGACCCCTCGCTTCTCCGGGTCACTCCTTACTCCCTCCATGGTGTATGTCTTCCCTGTGCCCGTTTGTCCATACGCAAAGATTGTGCCATTGAAGCCAAGAAGGACGGAGTCCACCAAGGGTCTGAATGTCTCATCATACAATTCCACTTGCTTGGAATTGGAGTCGTATACAGCATCGAAGGTGAAGGTCTTTGGCACCTCATGGGCAGCTCCTTTAGCTTTCACCGCTACTTGCCCGAGTTTCACATCCACTTCCACCACCTTCTCAAACCCAGACGCCAACTCCTTGCTGTTCATGGGTCGGCACCGAACCACGACCCGAACAGTCTCAGAGCTCTTAGATTTAGACATCCTTTCTATTCACTGCAAGCACAGTCACTTCAAGCTCTAGAAAGAGAAAAACAGCACTCGTAAGGCAAGTACACGGTCCCACTGCCCCCTCTTTATCACCCACTGTCACTCTGGTCCCCCCCCCCCCCCCCCCCCGAGTGTCACATATCCCCCCAGGCACTCATTCCCCTTCTCTTACTCCCTGGTCACTTAGTCCCCTTTACTCCCCTTCCCACCATGCCACTCATTCCCCTTTCTACTCCTTCCGCCACGCCACTCATTCCCCCTTTCTACTCCTTCCGCCACGCCACTCATTCCCCCTTTCTACTCCTTCCGCCACGCCACTCATTCCCCCTTTCTACTCCTTCCGCCACGCCACTCATTCCCCCTTTCTACTCCTTCCGCCACGCCACTCATTCCCCCTTTCTACTCCTTCCGCCACTCATTCCCTTTCTACTCCTTCCGCCACGCCACTCATTCGCCCTTTCTACTCCTTCCGCCACGCCACTCATTCGCCCTTTCTACTCCTTCCGCCACGCCACTCATTCCCCCTTTCTACTCCTTCCGCCACGCATTCCCCCTTTCTACCCCTTCCGCCACGCCACTCATTCCCCTTCCGCCACGCCACTCATTCCCCTTCCGCCACGCCACTCATTCCCCTTCCGCCACGCCACTCATTCCCCTTCCGCCACGCCACTCATTCCCCTTCCGCCACGCCACTCATTCCCCTTCCGCCACGCCACTCATTCCCCTTCCGCCACGCCACTCATTCCCCTTTTCTACCCCTTCTGCCAC
>JAPZIH010000031.1:0-45482 GCA_027410445.1 Discoglossus pictus | reverse complement strand
GCCAGAATCCCCCAGTTTCTCCTGCTAGTTGTGTTTGTTTTCTAACTTGAAAAATTACATGGGGTGTGGTGAACATCTCTGGGATGAACATCTCTGGGATGATTTACTGTTTAGTACAAAGTATATTTTTTATGTTCAGTAAGATTACTTTCTGTTGGGATTAAAGTGCCCATTTGAAGTGGCTTCATCAGGGGTCAGTGATAGGTTGTGCACCAGGACTTAAATACCCATCTTTCCAGTGTGTGACATCCTTTCACATCAACCAACTTACGCATGCCGTTCAGTTGGTTGTGTGGTTTCCAGTGTGACCATTGGGGTTTATGAATTGATTGAACTCCTATAAATCAACCAATGGTTGTGTTACCACCATGGTAAACCATCATGCTCTTGTTAACTTGATTGGGATGGAATATGGCCACACTTCATTCTCTTTGATCAATTAGTTTACAAAACTGCTCAATTATCTCAATTAAACCTCTTCCCATTCAGAAGCTATATTTAAATTTTTGATATACAGTATCTCACAAAAGTAAGTTCACCCCTCACATTTTTGTATATATTTTATTATATATTTTCATGTGACAACACTGAAGAAATGACCCTCTGCTTTAATGTAAAGTAGTAAGTGTACAGCCTGTATAACAGGGTACATTTGTCCCCTCAAAATAACTCAACACACAGCCATTAATGTCTAAACCATTGGCAACAAAAGTGAGTACACCCCTAAGTGGAAATGTCCGAATTGGGCCCAAAGTGTCAACATTTTGTGTGGCCACCATTATTTTCCAGCACTGCCTTAACCCTCATGGCCATGGAGTTCCCTAGTGATGACATCACGGACCTGGTGGATGCTAGAGACCTTGCACTCCCTCACCTTCCGTTTGAGGATGCCCCACAGATGCTCAATAGGGTTAGTATTAGGTGTGGAGACATGCTTTGCCAGTCCATCACCTTTACCTTCATCTTCTTTACCATGGCAGTGGTGGTCTCAGAGGTGTGTTTGGAATTGTTATCATGTTGTAATACTGTCCTGCGGCACGAAGGGAGGGGATCATGCCATGCTTCAGTATGTCACAGTACATGTTGGCATTCTTGGTTCCCTCAATGAACTGTAGCTCCTCAGTGCCGGCAGCACTTATGCAGGCCCAGACCATGACACTTCCACCACCATTCTTGATTGTAAGGAATACACACTGCACAGTGCGCTGTGCAGTGTGCGGCGTATGGTCTGAGCACTCACAGGCTGACCCCCCAACCCTCCAACCTCTGCAGCAATGTTGGCAGCACTCATACGTCTATTTCCCAAAGACAACATATGGACATGACGCTGAGCACGTGCACTCAACTTCTTTGGTCGACCATGGCGAGGCCTGTTCTGAGTGGAACCTGTCCTGTGACACCGCTGTATGGTCTTGCCCACCGTGCTGCAGCTCAGTTTCAGGGTCTTGGCAATCTTCTTATAGCCTAGGCCATCGTTATAGCAACAATTCTTTTTTTCAGATCCTCAGAGAGTTCTTTGCCATGAGGTACCATGTGAAACTTCCAGTGACCAGTATGAGAGAGTGCGAGAGCGATAACACCAAATTTAACACACCTGCTCCCCATTCACATCTGAGATCTTGTAACACTAACAAGTCACATGACACGGGGAGGGAAAATGGCTAATTGGGCCCAATTTGGACATTTCCACTTAGGGGTGTACTCACTTTTATTGCCAATGGTTTAGACATTAATGGTTGTGTGTTGAGTTTTTTTGAGGGGACAGCACATTTACACTGTTATACAGGCTGTACACTTACTACTTCACATTGTAGCAGAGTGGCATTTCTTCAGTGTTGTCACATGAAAATATATAATAAAATATGTACAAAAATGTGAGGGGTGTACTTACTTTTGTGAGATACTGTATACTTTTAAGTTCAAATTCTTCTAATTTTACAGGTCACATAAAATTAATAAAACACTAAAAATGTTTTAATCCAATGTTATAGACAGATTCCCTTTATCAGAAACTCAGAATGTCCCCAATCAGATCCATTCCAGCATATAATCAATAACAGAAAATCTATGGGCCATTTATAGAAAAGCAATTTGTATTCCCCTTATGAACTTAGTTCACATGTCTTACAACTGGTATGTCTTGTCTGCTGTTTGCAGAGCCTGTGTAATTATTTTATCGCCATTAGGTGCAGAACCACCAAGATGCTGCATATGTCATACCAGGAAGTGCAGGAAAACATGTCAACAGCAATACTACCCCAGTGGCTAGAAGCAGAGTTTCAGGCAGAGCCCGTTGCAATAATTCCAATGTTTAGAAATATTATTCCCTCACACACGTTGATTATGCCTGTTTAAACTGACCATATACAACATCCTTTATTGAACCAAAATTTAGTATACTTATAGCAGAGACAATCACAAGAGATTTATTAATTGTCCCACCTAGTGTAATTACTATAATGTCATGATTATTAATTACCAGCCAGAGAGTTAATCCGATGTTTTACTGCCTATTGAACTTAATAGTGGGTGCTATTGACTCCCCTCTAATGGGAAGAGTCTACAATGTGGTGAGGAAATTACCTTGGCTTCTCTCTATACTCTGCAGGGGGTACTTAGCCATGTTTTAACAATTGGGGAAATATAGCCGACTAATGTCTCCCCTGTTCACTCTGTCAGGGAGTCAAATGAGCAGGGGCAGAATATTGTAAATCTATTATCCTTTCAGACCTCGTGTCTACCTAACTCCTCATTCCTGTACCCCTTCCCCCCCAGGCCTCACCTCTTTCCTCTGCTGGTAAATTCAGTTCACCCTATAACTCTGATGCTATTCCCTATTCAGGCTATAAGCTTTATTATATTCCTTGGCGGAAACCTGTCATTTTGATACTAAACATAATATGGGGATTCTCATACTTAACATTGCATAAATAGGTTGTTTACGTTACAATCACACCACAGGCAATATTAACTAGTCCATGTTAATCCATCACCACCGCCCCCCCCCCCCCCCCCCACACACACACAATAGTCCAACAGTCCCCAATGACAAAGATCTTGAAATTTAATTTCTGTGAACATTTCTGTTGCTGAGGAGATTTAGATTCCATTTGAATTAAAGATTTTTTATGTTTTACTGGATGGTGAGAAGTCTTGAAATAGCTTAGAGGACTGTACATAAGAAATGGCATATTATTATCCATTTACCCATGTAGCAGATATCTTTTTGCTGTTCTCTAGGTTTTCAATATAGAGCGTTTCTCTTGAAATTTCATTATGATGGGCCATAGGTGTAAAGTACAATAACCTCCTTTTTTGGACCCAATTTGTGGGCTCTTTCAATTTGTATTTTGAGAGAGTGTGGTAAATTCAGAAAGTGTGAGAGTTCTATGAACACAAACTGCATTATCTGTTCTGGTTTGATATTTTCAGAACCTGTATTTTCTGTACCTGTTTTCCAGTTCAGCTTTGCTCTCATTGCTGTGTTCTGGACTGTTGGCTTACTGATTCAGCTGGTCCTCCAGACTAGATTGTCGCTGCTCAAGTGTAGCTATTCTGGCATTTTACAATGAGATTTCCTCCGTTATGTCCTCTCTAAATGTATTAATATTTTTTTTTCTTTTCATTATCTCTTTTATTGCTTCTAGTAATGATTTGTACAAATGGGTTGTTTAGCTCAGGTGTGGAAGGGCACTTATAGGGTGACTTCTTTTTCTTCTTCCTCCTTTTGTTTGGGAGATGAACAAGGAATCAGGTGAAGGATGTAAATGCTCTATGAATCCCTATATAACTTCCTAAAAAGTGTACAATATGTTATATCTGTTCAATACTGCAATATTTAGTTGGTATATTAGTTTGTAATTATTTATAACTAGCAACTTGCCCGTCAAAAATGACGGCAATACAAACTGGCAATGCTGTTTGCCACACAATGCGAGGCCCTCTAACTTGCGTCTTCAGTGCTCATTGCGAGCCTCCCCTGCGTCATTGCAGGCCTTGGCCAACCTGCCACTTTCATGCTTTGCACTGAGCACCTTCTGTGCCCACGTCCTCATCTACAATAAGTGGCGTTAGAAGAATGGGGATTCTTGGTATTATACACCGTTTATATCCAATAGATGGCGTTGTAATTTATCCTTACATCCAACAGATGGTGCTGTAAGAATGCAACTTATAGTTCCACATCCAAATGATGGCGCTCTAATAAGTTATTGTTATGACTCCTTAGCGCCAATAGATGGAGATGTAAACGATTCAGTAATGTATTTTTACTATTATTATTTTGTTATTATTGTATTTTTTTATTAAATCCAATGTATCTAATGCATCCGGGGGTCTTTTTCCCACCACCTTATTAACATTAGAGAGAGTCATTGCAGGCTAGCTTAGTGCGGTGCTCATCGCGAGTAGTCGGAATTGCGAGTTTGCCTGTTCATCGCAGTGTAATTTAACATTGGACACATTTGCATATTTGACAACTATTATAGTTGATTACAGGCATTTACTTATTAACCAATGTGAAACTTAAATTATTTAATTGTTATCCATGTATTATGAGAACTGGTTAAATATCCAGTGTATTAAAAATAAATCAAAATAGGCATAGACTAACTTCTCAACTCAGGAAAAAGCCTTCCATGTTCTCATTTAATGTCATCTTTAATGTTTGGTTAGACATAAAAATATTGTTACCCAAATGTATTCTCAGTGTACAAGATCCACGGCTTTTATTGCCAGATAACCTTTCACTGAAAGTATTAGCTTTTACCTCCAAATCCCCTGGATTTGAACCCCATTGAGCATGTGTGGAACCATCTCAACCACCATGTTTGCTGTATGGATCCGCCACCACATACTCTTCAGCAGCTGTCAGATGCACTGCCGTCTGCTTGGCTCCAGATACCCTTGTCAACTTTCCAGCACCTTATTGACTCCCTACCATGCCAACTAGCTGTTGTCCGTGTTGCAGACGGGGGTTATTCTGGATATAATGTGACTACTTTTAACAGGGATACCTACCTACAAATAATGAGGACTGCCATGGGTACCAAAATAGCTACACAATATGACAATCTATGGCCGATCTAGAAGATCCATTCTTATCTATATCCATTCACAAACCATACAGATACTACTGTGGAAAGCATGAAGTAAAATAAAAATGTGTTTTGTTACTTACAGAGTTTATTATTTATTTCCTCTACAGTGTTGCATACAATTAAAATAACAAATATAATAATAGATAGTTGAACTTTTACCAAAAGCCCCCAATATATATATTGTTACACACTGAAAGGGTTCAATAGCAGGATAACACAGACTTGACTTTCTTTTGAGGGATGGAAAACTAAATGAAGCAATAACTAAAAATGCAATATCAATTATGAATCAATTAAAAAATAGCTTTGAATTTAACTTTTTCCACATTATTTCACACTCTTTACCTGATCATTCTGAACACATGATTGTTTTAAGCATATTTAACAATAAACTAAAATTGAATACATTTGACACTTTTTATATTTTTTAAAATGTATATATATACATATATATATATATTAAAGACAGTTGCCTACACTCGGTGCCAAGAGGTCTGTTCAACCCATTATAAAGTATCAGCACCTGATATTAATTTCAACAAACAACTCATTTGGTATAGTACAAGGTGTAATTCTTAATGATAATGGGCTCATCAATCACTTTATCTTTTTTACAAATATCTATAATGATTTATCATGATATACATAATGGGTTGACAGCTTGACATTTATGGTCTTTTAAGACGTAAAATCTCATATTTATTTTCCTTTATAGTCTTGGTTGATGTAATAAAACCCACATGGAAATTAATAAAAAAAAAAGGGCTATCAATGATAGAAAAAAGACATAAAAAGATTAAGATAAACACCAAGTTTACATCTTCACCAGACGATTATGAGTGGTCAGCATGATGGTGCAGAGCAAAGTCCAGAAGTTCAGGGTCCCAAAACCAGTGCAGCCTTCTAGTATGTCTTTATAGTACTGATAAGCTAATAGAACTTACTAAAATTGTAGCACTACTGAAAATTTCTACCATCGTGCTTTACAACTTGGATATCCATTATGTTGCTCCACATAAGTAAGACTGAACATATTTTAATTAGCTTGCAAAATGCTTTTAATTAATTAAAAACTTTTATAGGCTCTTTGTAGAATTGCATGTAGATACATAACATCTGACCCATTTCCTGATTGCAAACATACAACTGTTCTTTATCCAGTGTGTTTCTCATGTAATTTCAGTGTCTGCCACACTTCCCATATTTAGAACAGACAATGGTATTTTTTATGTAAATTTTCTTATGTACATGCGATTTGAGACTTCACTGAAACACTTCCCACATTTAGAGCATGCAAATTATCGCTCTCATTTGTGAGTTTTCTTATGATCTTTTAGATGTGAGGCCTGACTGAAAGATTTCCCGCATTTGGAACAAACAAATGTTTTTTCTCTCAAGTGAATTCTCATATGTTCCTTGAGACTTGCACTCCGAGTGAAACATTTCCCACATTCAGAACATGCAAATGGTTTTTCTCCTGTGTGAGTTCTCATATGTTTACATAAATTTGAGGCATGACTGAATAATTTCCCACAATTAGAACATGCAAATGGTTTCTCACCCGTATGAGTTCTCATATGTTGCTTAAGACTTATAGCCTGACTGAAACATTTCCCACATTCAGAACATTCAAATGGTTTTTCTCCAGTGTGCGTTCTCATATGGTTATTGAGATGTATGGCCTGACTGAAAAATTTCCCACACTCAGAACATGCAAATGGTTTTTCTCCTGTGTGAGTTTTCATATGTTGTTTGAGACTTATGGACCGACTGAAACATTTCCCACATTCAGAACATGCAAATGGTTTTTCTCCTGTGTGCGTTCTGATATGTTGATTTAGATTTGAGGAACAACTGAAAAATTTCCCACATTCAGTACAAGCAAATGGTTTTACTCCTGTGTGAGTAATTGGCTTTGCTTCCATATAACTATGTGATAAACTGAAATCTTCCAAATCACATTCTGGCGAACTAAGAGAAATGTGGTCCTCTTCAAAGGTATTCAGGATTATGGATCCATCTGTTGGGGGGAAAAAAGAAAAGGAGAAAGTTAATTTAAAATCTGAGAGTTTGAACATACTTCCAAATAAACATTATGCGTATATATATGTATATATCAGAGTATTGCAGTATATAGTGATAACTTTTTTTTATTAGACAAACATATTCAGAATTATTATGACAAGCTTTCAAGTGCATCCTCTCTGTCATGTCAGAAGCAATACTGACTTTAGGTTCCCATTGAAAGAAAGACATTTCAGGCTTCATAAATAATGTTCTGTGATGGGCACAGTATCTGACCCGGTGAGATCATTGAAGGAATTGGAAAACATAATACAAACATACATTAAATTGTCTAATTATAGTCTAAATATTGAAAAATCAGATGCCCTATGTCTTAATATCTGTCAGACAGATCAACAAATTCTGAAGGCGAAATTTAAATTTTAAATGGAAAACTACAGGCATTTCACATCTGGGTATATTTTTAAGCGGAGAATTTAAGATCATAATTCAAAAAAAACTATGGATCTCTATTGGATAAACTTAAGAACTTGCTAAGCTCTTGGAAAAATACATGTCTATCTTGGTCTGGTAGAATGGTATCTGTAAAAATGTTTTTGTTGCCAAAATTCAATTATTTAATTAGGAGCATTCCTATCCCCCTCCCTGGATTTATTATGAATCAATTTCAATCTATAATTGCCGAACATTTACATAATCATAAACGTATCAGAATTAAAAGGTTTATTATGGCTAGAAGATTTGGGAAAGGTGGTATTGCATATCCCATTTTTAAAAACCTATCATGGCGCTACAATGATAGTACATCTAGCACATGGATTTGCTTATTTTGACTCTAAACAATGGCTACAAATAGAGAATTGTTTTGTACAAAGAAGGGGAATGAGATCTTTATTACTATTGGAAAAAGGAAAGGAAAATATAATCTTAGAAGAGACAAATATACCAGTCTTGAGTAGTTTTGGGGAGAACAACAACTTTCGAGATAAATGTATTCCCTTCCCAAATCCACTGACCATTTAGAAGATATCTCCTTAATGTTTAATATTCCTAACTTAAAGATATGGGAAAAATGGGGGATTAGACTATTCAAAGAGTCAATTAGTGATGGAGCTCTGCTTTCCTTTGCAGATATGAATATAAAATTTGGTTTACCGGCTACATTTTGGCTGGATTACCACTGCTTTCTCTTTTCTTTTATGGAGGTTTCTAATCCTGCACAATTTAATAGACCCTTAACACCTATATTACCTAAATTTTTAGGTAATATAAACAAACCACATCTAATTGCGAAATGATTTAACTTTTTGAAGGACAATTTAGAAGAAGAAAAACAAATCCATTTGACCTACAAAAGACATGGGAAGAAGAGAGTTGGCAAACAGTTTTTGTAAATACAGATAGATTTATAAAATATGCATCTTACAGAGAGACCTTTTTCAGGCTTACTAATAGATGGTACATGGTACCTACAAAATTAACCCAGATGTTTAAGAAGGAGGAATTGAGATATCTTGTACATTAATCCTGTGTATGTATCTATCCTGTATATGTATCCTGTGTATGTATCTATCCTGTACATGTATCCTGTGTATATATCTATCCTGTACATGTATCCTGTGTATATATCTATCCTGTACATGTATCCTGTGTATATATCTATCCTGTACATGTATCCTGTGTATGTATCTATCCTGTACATGTATCCTGTGTATGTATCTATCCTGTACATTAATCCTGTGTATATATCTATCCTGTACATGTATCCTGTGTATGTATCTATCCTGTACATGTATCCTGTGTATGTATCCTGTGTATGTATCTATCCTGTACATGTATCCTGTGTATATATCTATCCTGTACATTAATCCTGTGTATATATCTATCCTGTACATGTATCCTGTGTATATATCTATCCTGTACATGTATCCTGTGTATGTATCTATCCTGTACATGTATCATGTGTATGTATCTATCCTGTACATGTATCCTGTGTATATATCTATCCTGTACATGTATCCTGTGTATATATCTATCCTGTACATTAATCCTGTGTATATATCTATCCTGTACATGTATCCTGTGTATATATCTATCCTGTACATGTATCCTGTGTATGTATCTATCCTGTACATGTATCATGTGTATGTATCTATCCTGTACATGTATCCTGTGTATGTATCTATCCTGTACATGTATCCTGTGTATGTATCTATCCTGTACATGTATCCTGTGTATGTATCTATCCTGTACATGTATCCTGTGTATATATCTATCCTGTACATGTATCCTGTTATTTATCTATCCTGTACATGTATCCTGTGTATATATCTATCCTGTACATGTATCCTGTGTATATATCTATCCTGTACATGTATCCTGTGTATGTATCTATCCTGTACATGTATCCTGTGTATATATCTATCCTGTACATGTATCCTGTGTATATATCTATCCTGTACATGTATCCTGTGTATGTTTCTATCCTGTACATGTATCCTGTGTATATATCTATCCTGTACATGTATCCTGTGTATATATCTATCCTGTACATGTATCCTGTGTATGTATCTATCCTGTTCATGTATCCTGTGTATATATCTATCCTGTACATGTATCCTGTGTATGTATCTATCCTGTTCATGTATCCTGTGTATATATCTATCCTGTACATGTATCCTGTGTATATATCTATCCTGTACATGTATCCTGTGTATGTATCTATCCTGTACATGTATCCTGTGTATGTATCTATCCTGTACATGTATCCTGTGTATGTATCTATCCTGTACATGTATCCTGTGTATGTATCTATCCTGTACATGTATCCTGTGTATATATCTATCCTGTACATGTATCCTGTGTATGTATCTATCCTGTACATGTATCCTGTGTATATATATATCCTGTACATGTATCCTGTGTATGTATCTATCCTGTACATGTATCCTGTGTATATATCTATCCTGTACATGTATCCTGTGTATATATCTATCCTGTACATGTATCCTGTGTATGTATCTATCCTGTACCTGTATCCTGTGTATGTATCTATCCTGTACATGTATCCTGTGTATATATCTATCCTGTACATGTATCCTGTGTATATATCTATCCTGTACATGTATCCTGTGTATATATCTATCCTGTACATGTATCCTGTGTATATATCTATCCTGTACATGTATCCTGTGTATGTATCTATCCTGTACATGTATCCTGTGTATGTATATATATCCTGTACATGTATCCTGTGTATATATCTATCCTGTACATGTATCCTGTGTATATATCTATCCTGTACATGTATCCTGTGTATGTATCTATCCTGTACATGTATCCTGTGTATATTTCTATCCTGTACATGTATCCTGTGTATGTATCTATCCTGTACATGTATCCTGTGTATGTATCTATCCTGTACATGTATCCTGTGTATGTATGTATCCTGTACATGTATCCTGTGTATGTATCTATCCTGTACATGTATCCTGTGTATATATCTATCCTGTACATGTATCCTGTGTATGTATCTATCCTGTACATGTATCCTGTGTATATATATACCTGTACATGTATCCTGTGTATATTTCTATCCTGTACATGTATCCTGTGTATATATCTATCCTGTACATGTATCCTGTGTATGTATCTATCCTGTACATGTATCCTGTGATATTATCTATCCTGTACATGTATCCTGTGTATGTTATCTATCCTGTACATTTTTCCTGTGTATAATTATCATCCTGTACATGTATCCTGTGTATATATCTATCCTTGTACATGTATCCTGTGTATAATATCTATCCTGTACATGTATCCTGTTGTATGTATCTAGTCCTGTACATGTATCATGTGTATTATCTATCCTGTACATGTATCCTGTGTAAGTATCTAGTCCTGTACATGTATCCTGTGTATATATCTAATCCTGTACATGTATCCTTGTATATATCTATCCTGTACATGTATCCTGTTATGTATCTATCCTGTACATGTATCATGTGTATGTATCTATCCTGTACATGTATCCTGTGTATATATTCTATCCTGTACATGTATCCTGTGTATATATCTATTCCTGTACATGTATCCTGTGTATGTATTCTATCCTGTAGCATGTATCCTGTGTAATATATCTATCCTGTACATGTATCCGTGTGGTATATATCTTCCTGAACAGTGTATCCTGTGTATATATCTATCCTGTACATGTATCCTGTGTATCTATCTATCCAGTACATGTAGTCCTTGTATATATCGTATCCTGTGTATCTTATTTAGCCTGTACTGTATCCTGTGTATAATCTAGTCCTGTACATGTATCCGTTGTAGTATAGTCTATCCTGTACATGTATCCTGTGTATATATCTATCCTGTAACATGTATCATGTGTATATATCTATCCTGTACATGTATCCTGTGGTATATATCTATCCTGTACATGTATCCTGTGTATGTATCTATCCTGTACATGTACCTGTGTATAGTATCTAGTCCTTTACATGTATCCTGTGTATATATCTATCCTGTACATGTATCCTGTGGTATATATCTATCCTGTACATGTTATCCTGTGTATGTATCTATCCTGTACATGTATCCTGTGTATGTATCTATCCTGTACATGTATCCTGTGTATATATCTAGGCCTGTTACATGTATCCTGTGTATATATCAATCCTGTACATGATCCTGTGTATGTATCTATCCTGTACATGTATCCTGTGTATGTATCTATCCTGTACATGTATCCTGTGTATGTATCTATCCTGTACATGGTATCCTGTGTATAGTATCTATCCTGTACATGTATCCTGTGTATATATCTAAGTCCTGTACATGTATCCTGTGTATGTATCTATCCTGTACATGTATCCTGTGTATGTATCTATCCTGTACATGGTATCCTGTGTATGTATCTATCCTGTACATGTATCCTGTGTATGGTATCTATCCTGTACATGTATCCTGTGATGTATCTATCCTGTACATGTATCCTGTGTAATATCTATCCTGTACATGTATCCTGTGTATATATCTATCCTGTACATGTATCCTGTGTATGTATCTAGTCGCTATACCTATGTATCTCTGTTGTTATATATCTATCCTGTACATGTATCCTGTGTATGTATCTATCCTTGTACATGTATCACTGTGTATATATCTATCCTGTACATGTATCCTGTGTATATATCTATCCTGTACATGTATCCTGTGTATGTATCTATCCTGTACATGTATCCTGTGTATATATCTATCCTGTACATGTATCCTGTGTATGTATCTATCCTGTACATGTATCATGTGTATATATCTATCCTGTACATGTATCCTGTGTATATATCTATCCTGTACATGTATCCTGTGTATGTATCTATCCTGTACATGTATCCTGTGTATATATCTATCCTGTACATGTATCCTGTGTATATCTATCCTGTACATGTATCCTGTGTATGTATCTATCCTGTACATGTATCCTGTGTATCTATCCTGTACATGTATCCTGTGTATATATCTATCCTGTACATGTATCCTGTGTATGTATCTATCCTGTACATGTATCCTGTGTATGTATCTATCCTGTACATGTATCCTGTGTATATATCTATCCTGTACATGTATCCTGTGTATGTATCTATCCTGTACATGTATCCTGTGTATATATCTATCCTGTACATGTATCCTGTGTATGTATCTATCCTGTACATGTATCCTGTGTATGTCTATCCTGTACATGTATCCTGTGTATGTATCTATCCTGTACATGTATCCTGTGTATATATCTATCCTGTACATGTATCCTGTGTATGTATCTATCCTGTACATGTATCCTGTGTATATATCTATCCTGTACATGTATCCTGTGTATGTATCTATCCTGTACATGTATCCTGTGTATATATCTATCCTGTACATGTATCCTGTGTATGTATATATATCCTGTACATGTATCCTGTGTATGTATCTATCCTGTACATGTATCCTGTGTATGTATCTATCCTGTACATGTATCCTGTGTATATCTATCTGTACATGTATCCTGTGTATATCTATCCTGTACATGTATCCTGTGTAATATCTATCCTGTACATGTATCCTGTGTATGTATCTATCCTGTACATGTATCTGTGTATATATCTATCCTGTACATGTATCCTGTGTATGTATCTATCCTGTACATGTATCCTGTGTATATATCTATCCTGTACATGTATCCTGTGTATATATCTATCCTGTACATGTATCCTGTGTATATATCTATCCTGTACATGTATCCTGTGTATGTATCTATCCTGTACATGTATCCTGTGTATGTATCTATCCTGTACATGTATCCTGTGTATATATCTATCCTGTACATGTATCCTGTGTATGTATCTATCCTGTACATGTATCCTGTGTATATTTCTATCCTGTACATGTATCCTGTGTATGTATCTATCCTGTACATGTATCCTGTGTATGTATCTATCCTGTACATGTATCCTGTGTATGTATCTATCCTGTACATGTATCCTGTGTATGTATCTATCCTGTACATGTATCCTGTGTATATCTATCCTGTACATGTATCCTGTGTATGTATCTATCCTGTACATGTATCCTGTGTATATATCTATCCTGTACATGTATCCTGTGTATATATCTATCCTGTACATGTATCCTGTGTATATATCTATCCTGTACATGTATCCTGTGTATGTATCTATCCTGTACATGTATCCTGTGTATGTATCTATCCTGTACATGTATCCTGTGTATGTATCTATCCTGTACATTTTTCCTGTGTATATATCTATCCTGTACATGTATCCTGTGTATATATCTATCCTGTACATGTATCCTGTGTATATATCTATCCTGTACATGTATCCTGTGTATGTATCTATCCTGTACATGTATCATGTGTATGTATCTATCCTGTACATGTATCCTGTGTATGTATCTATCCTGTACATGTATCCTGTGTATATATCTATCCTGTACATGTATCCTGTGTATATATCTATCCTGTACATGTATCCTGTGTATGTATCTATCCTGTACATGTATCCTGTGTATGTATCTATCCTGTACATGTATCCTGTGTATATATCTATCCTGTACATGTATCCTGTGTATATATCTATCCTGTACATGTATCCTGTGTATGTATCTATCCTGTACATGTATCCTGTGTATATATCTATCCTGTACATGTATCCTGTGTATTTATCTATCCTGTACATGTATCCTGTGTATATATCTATCCTGTACATGTATCCTGTGTATATATCTATCCTGTACATGTATCCTGTGTATATATCTATCCTGTACATGTATCCTGTGTATATATCTATCCTGTACATGTATCCTGTGTATGTATCTATCCTGTACATGTATCCTGTGTATGTATCTATCCTGTACATGTATCCTGTGTATATATCTATCCTGTACATGTATCCTGTGTATATATCTATCCTGTACATGTATCCTGTGTATGTATCTATCCTGTACATGTATCCTGTGTATGTATCTATCCTGTACATGTATCCTGTGTATGATCTATCCTGTACATGTATCCTGTGTATATATCTATCCTGTACATGTATCCTGTGTATATATCTATCCTGTACATGTATCCTGTGTATGTATCTATCCTGTACATGTATCATGTGTATGTATCTATCCTGTACATGTATCCTGTGTATATATCTATCCTGTACATGTATCCTGTGTATATTTCTATCCTGTACATGTATCCTGTGTATGTATCTATCCTGTACATGTATCCTGTGTATGTATCTATCCTGTACATGGTATCCTGTGTATGTATCATATCCTTGTACTGTATCCTGTGTATATATCTATCCTGTACATGTATCCGAGTGTATATATCTATTCCTGTACATGTATCCTTGTGTATATATCGTATCTCTGGTACATGTATCCTGTGTAGTATTCTATCCTGTACATGTATCATGTGTATAGTATATCGATCCTGTACATGTATCCTGTGTAGTGTATCTATCCTGTACATGTATAGCTGTGAGTTATGTATCGTATCCTGTACATGTATCTTGTGTATAGTATCTATCCTGGTCATGTATCCTGTGTATATAATCTATCCTGAACATGTATCCCTGTTGGTATGTATCTATCCATGTACATGTATCCTGTGTATATTATCTATCCTGTACAATGTATGCACTGTGTATTTATCTATCCTGTACATGTATCATGTGTATATATCTATCCTGTACATGTATCCTGTGTATATATCTATCCTGTACATGTATCCTGTGTATGTATCTATCCTGTACATGTATCCTGTGTATATATCTATCCTGTACATGTATCCTGTGTATATATCTATCCTGTACATGTATCCTGTGTATGTATCTATCCTGTACATGTATCCTGTGTAGTATATCTATCCTGTACATGTATCCTGTGTATATATCTTCCTGTACATGTATCCTGTGTAATATCTATCCTGTACATGTATCCTGTGTATCTATCCTGTACATGTATCCTGTGTATATATCTATCCTGTACATGTATCCTGTGTATGTATCTATCCTGTACATGTATCCTGTGTATGTATCTATCCTGTACATGTATCCTGTGTATATCTATCCTGTACATGTATCCTGTGTATATCTATCCTGTACATGTATCATGTGTATGTATCTATCCTGTACATGTATCCTGTGTATATATCTATCCTGTACATGTATCCTGTGTATATATCTATCCTGTACATGTATCCTGTGTATATATCTATCCTGTACATGTATCCTGTGTATGTATCTATCCTGTACATGTATCCTGTGTATATATCTATCCTGTACATGTATCCTGTGTATATATCTATCCTGTACATGTATCCTGTGTATGTATCTATCCTGTACATGTATCCTGTGTATATATCTATCCTGTACATGTATCCTGTGTATATATCTATCTGTACATGTATCCTGTGTATATATCTATCCTGTACATGTATCCTGTGTATATATCTATCCTGTACATGTATCCTGTGTATGTATCTATCCTGTACATGTATCCTGTGTATGTATCTATCCTGTACATGTATCCTGTGTATGTATCTATCCTGTACATGTATCCTGTGTATATATCTATCCTGTACATGTATCCTGTGTATATATCTATCCTGTACATGTATCCTGTGTATATATCTATCCTGTACATGTATCCTGTGTATGTATCTATCCTGTACATGTATCCTGTGTATGTATCTATCCTGTACATGTATCCTGTGTATGTATCTATCCTGTACATGTATCCTGTGTATATATCTATCCTGTACATGTATCCTGTGTATATATCTATCCTGTACATGTATCCTGTGTATGTATCTATCCTGTACATGTATCCTGTGTATGTATCTATCCTGTACATGTATCCTGTGTATATATCTATCCTGTACATGTATCCTGTGTATGTATCTATCCTGTACATGTATCCTGTGTATATATCTATCCTGTACATGTATCCTGTGTATATCTATCCTGTACATGTATCCTGTGTATATATCTATCCTGTACATGTATCTATCCTGTACATGTATCCTGTGTATGTATCTATCCTGTACATGTATCCTGTGTATATATCTATCCTGTACATGTATCCTGTGTATGTATCTATCCTGTACATGTATCCTGTGGATATATCTATCCTGTACATGTATCCTGTGTATGTATCTATCCTGTACATGTATCCTGTGTATATATCTATCCTGTACATGTATCCTGTGTATATATCTATCCTGTACATGTATCCTGTGTATGTATCTATCCTGTACATGTATCCTGTGTATATATCTATCCTGTACATGTATCCTGTGTATATATCTATCCTGTACATGTATCCTGTGTATGTATCTATCCTGTACATGTATCCTGTGTATCTATCCTGTACATGTATCCTGTGTATATATCTATCCTGTACATGTATCCTGTGTATGTATCTATCCTGTACATGTATCCTGTGTATGTATCTATCCTGTACATGTAACCTGTGTATATATCTATCCTGTACATGTATCCTGTGTATGTATCTATCCTGTACATGTAACCTGTGTATATATCTATCCTGTACATGTATCCTGTGTATATATCTATCCTGTACATGTATCCTGTGTATATATCTATCCTGTACATGTATCCTGTGTATGTATCTATCCTGTACATGTATCCTGTGTATATATCTATCCTGTACATGTATCCTGTGTATATATCTATCCTGTACATGTATCCTGTGTATATATCTATCCTGTACATGTATCCTGTGTATGTATCTATCCTGTACATGTATCCTGTGTATGTATCTATCCTGTACATGTATCCTGTGTATATATCTATACTGTACATGTATCCTGTGTATATATCTATCCTGTACATGTATCCTGTGTATATATCTATCCTGTACATGTATCCTGTGTATGTATCTATCCTGTACATGTATCATGTGTATGTATCTATCCTGTACATGTATCCTGTGTATGTATCTATCCTGTACATGTATCCTGTATATATCTATCCTGTACATGTATCCTGTGTATATATCTATCCTGTACATGTATCCTGTGTATGTATCTATCCTGTACATGTATCCTGTGTATATATCTATCCTGTACATGTATCCTGTGTATATATCTATCCTGTACATGTATCCTGTGTATATATCTATCCTGTACATGTATCCTGTGTATGTATCTATCCTGTACATGTATCCTGTGTATATCTATCCTGTACATGTATCCTGTGTATGTATCTATCCTGTACATGTATCCTGTGTATGTATCTATCCTGTACATGTATCCTGTTATATATCTATCCTGTACATGTATCCTGTGTATATATCTATCCTGTACATGTATCCTGTGTATGTATCTATCCTGTACATGTATCCTGTGTATATATCTATCCTGTACATGTATCCTGTGTATATATCTATCCTGTACATGTATCCTGTGTATATATCTATCCTGTACATGTATCCTGTGTATGTATCTATCCTGTACATGTATCCTGTGTATGTATCTATCCTGTACATGTATCCTGTGTATATATCTATCCTGTACATGTATCCTGTGTATATATCTATCCTGTACATGTATCCTGTGTATATATCTATCCTGTACATGTATCCTGTGTATATATCTATCCTGTACATGTATCCTGTGTATATATCTATCCTGTACATGTATCCTGTGTATATATCTATCCTGTACATGTATCCTGTGTATGTATCTATCCTGTACATGTATCCTGTGTATATATCTATCCTGTACATGTATCCTGTGTATGTATCTATCCTGTACATGTATCCTGTGTATATATCTATCCTGTACATGTATCCTGTGTATATATCTATCCTGTACATGTATCCTGTGTATGTATCTATCCTGTACATGTATCCTGTGATGTATCTATCCTGTACATGTATCCTGTGTATGTATCTATCCTGTACATGTATCCTGTGTATCTATCCTGTACATGTATCCTGTGTATGTATCTATCCTGTACATGTATCCTGTGTATATATCTATCCTGTACATGTATCCTGTGTATATATCTATCCTGTACATGTATCCTGTGTATATATCTATCCTGTACATGTATCCTGTGTATATATCTATCCTGTACATGTATCCTGTGTATATATCTATCCTGTACATGTATCCTGTGTATGTATCTATCCTGTACATGTATCCTGTGTATGTAATCTATCCTGTACATGTATCCTGTGTATGTATCTATCCTGTACATGTATCCTGTGTATATATCTATCCTGTACATGTATCCTGTGTATATATCTATCCTGTACATGTATCCTGTGTATATCTATCCTGTACATGTATCCTGTGTATGTATCTATCCTGTACATGTATCCTGTGTATATTTCTATCCTGTACATGTATCCTGTGTATATATCTATCCTGTACATGTATCTATCCTGTACATGTATCCTGTGTATGTATCTATCCTGTACATGTATCCTGTGTATATATCTATCCTGTACATGTATCCTGTGTATGTATATATCCTGTACATGTATCCTGTGTATGTATCTATCCTGTACATGTATCCTGTGTATGTATGTATCCTGTACATGTATCCTGTGTATGTATCTATCCTGTACATGTATCCTGTGTATGTATGTATCCTGTACATGTATCCTGTGTATATATCTATCCTGTACATGTATCCTGTGTATGTATATATATCCTGTACATGTATCCTGTGTATATATCTATCCTGTACATGTATCCTGTGTATATATCTATCCTGTACATGTATCCTGTGTATGTATCTATCCTGTACATGTATCCTGTGTATATTTCTATCCTGTACATGTATCCTGTGTATGTATCTATCCTGTACATGTATCCTGTGTATGTATCTATCCTGTACATGTATCCTGTGTATATTTCTATCCTGTACATGTATCCTGTGTATGTATCTATCCTGTACATGTATCCTGTGTATATATCTATCCTGTACATGTATCCTGTGTATGTATGTATCCTGTACATGTATCCTGTGTATGTATCTATCCTGTACATGTATCCTGTGTATATATCTATCCTGTACATGTATCCTGTGTATGTATCTATCCTGTACATGTATCCTGTGTATATATATATCCTGTACATGTTTCCTGTGTATATTTCTATCCTGTACATGTATCCTGTGTATATATCTATCCTGTACATGTATCCTGTGTATGTATCTATCCTGTACATGTATCATGTGTATATATCTATCCTGTACATGTATCCTGTGTATATATCTATCCTGTACATGTATCCTGTGTATATATCTATCCTGTACATGTATCTATCCTGTACATGTATCCTGTGTATGTATCTATCCTGTACATGTATCCTGTGTATATATCTATCCTGTACATGTATCCTGTGTATATATCTATCCTGTACATGTATCCTGTGTATGTATCTATCCTGTACATGTATCCTGTGTATTATCTATCCTGTACATGTATCCTGTGTATGTATCTATCCTGTACATGTATCCTGTGTATGTATCTATCCTGTACATGTATCCTGTGTATGTATCTATCCTGTACATGTATCCTGTGTATATATCTATCCTGTACATGTATCCTGTGTATATATCTATCCTGTACATGTATCCTGTGTATATATCTATCCTGTACATGTATCCTGTGTATATATCTACTATACCTGTACATGTATCCTGTGTATTATCTCATCCTGTACATGTATCCTGTGTATATATCTATCCTGTACATGTATCCTGTGTATATATACTATCCTGTACATGTATCCTGTGTATGTTATCTATCCTGTACATTATCCTGGTATATATCTATCCTGTACATGTATCCTGTGTATAGTATCTATCCTGTACATGTATCTGTGTATAAGATCTGATCCTGTACATGTATCCTGTGTATGTATCTATCCTGTACATGTATCCTGTGGCATGTAATCTATCCTGTACATGTATCCTGTGTATGTATCTATCCTGTACATGTATCCTGTGTATATATCTATCCTGTACATGTATCACTGGTAGTATATCCTATCTGTACATGTATCCCTGTGTATGTATCTATCCTGTACATGTATCCTGTGTATATATCTATCCTGTACATGTATCCTGTGTATATATCTATCCTGTACATGTATCCTGTGTAATTATCTATCCTGTACATGTATCCTGTGTATATATCTATCCTGTACATGTATCCTGTGTATGTATCTATCCTGTACATGTATCCTGTGTATATATCTATCCTGTACATGTATCCTGTGTATATATCTATCCTGTACATGTATCCTGTGTATCTATCCTGTACATGTATCCTGTGTATGTATCTATCCTGTACATGTATCATGTGTATGTATCTATCCTGTACATGTATCCTGTGTATGTATCTATCCTGTACATGTATCCTGTGTATATATCTATCCTGTACATGTATCCTGTGTATGTATCTATCCTGTACATGTATCATGTGTATATATCTATCCTGTACATGTATCCTGTGTATATATCTATCCTGTACATGTATCCTGTGTATGTATCTATCCTGTACATGTATCCTGTGTATATATCTATCCTGTACATGTATCCTGTGTATATATCTATCCTGTACATGTATCCTGTGTATATATCTATCCTGTACATGTATCCTGTGTATGTATCTATCCTGTACATGTGTATCCTGTGTATGTATCTATCCTGTACATGTATCCTGTGTATATATCTATCCTGTACATGTATCCTGTGTATATATCTATCCTGTACATGTATCCTGTGTATATATCTATCCTGTACATGTATCCTGTGTATCTATCCTGTACATGTATCCTGTGTATGTATCTATCCTGTACATGTATCATGTGTATGTATCTATCCTGTACATGTATCCTGTGTATGTATCTATCCTGTACATGTATCCTGTGTATATATCTATCCTGTACATGTATCCTGTGTATATATCTATCCTGTACATGTATCCTGTGTATGTATCTATCCTGTACATGTATCCTGTGTATCTATCCTGTACATGTATCCTGTGTATATATCTATCCTGTACATGTATCCTGTGTATATATCTATCCTGTACATGTATCCTGTGTTATGTATCTATCCTGTACATGTATCCTGTGTATATACTATCCTGTACATGTATCCTGTGTATGTATCTATCCTGTACATGTATCCTGTGTATATACTATCCTGTACATGTATCCTGTGTATATATCTATCCTGTACATGTATCCTGTGTATGTATCTATCCTGTACATGTATCATGTGTATATATCTATCCTGTACATGTATCCTGTGTATGTATCTATCCTGTACATGTATCCTGTGTATATCTATCCTGTACATGTATCCTGTGTATATATCTATCCTGTACATGTATCCTGTGTATATATCTATCCTGTACATGTATCCTGTGTATGTATCTATCCTGTACATGTATCATGTGTATATATCTATCCTGTACATGTATCCTGTGTATATCTATCCTGTACATGTATCCTGTGTATGTATCTATCCTGTACATGTATCCTGTGTATATATCTATCCTGTACATGTATCATCCTGTACATGTATCCTGTGTATGTATCTATCCTGTACATGTATCCTGTGTAATATCTATCCTGTACATGTATCCTGTGTAGTATCTATATCCTGTACATGTATCCTGTGTATATATCTATCCTGTACATGTATCCTCTATCCTGTACATGTATCCTGTGTATGTATCTATCCTGTACATGTAACCTGTGTATATATCTATCCTGTACATGTATCCTGTGTATATATCTATCCTGTACATGTATCCTGTGTATGTATCTATCCTGTACATGTATCCTGTGTATATATCTATCCTGTACTGTATCCTGTGTATATATCCCCTGTACATGTATCCTGTGTATGTATCTATCCTGTACATGTATCCTGTGTATATATCTATCCTGTACATGTATCCTGTGTATATATCTATCCTGTACATGTATCCTGTGTATGTATCTATCCTGTACATGTATCCTGTGTATGTATCTATCCTGTACATGTATCCTGTGTATGTATATCTATCCTGTACATGTATCCTGTGTATATCTATCTGTACATGTATCCTGTGTATATATCTATCCTGTACATGTATCCTGTGTAATCTATCCTGTACATGTATCCTGTGTATATCTATCCTGTACATGTATCCTGTGTATATATCTATCCTGTACATGTATCCTGTGTATGTATCTATCCTGTACATGTATCCTGTGTATATATCTAATCCTGTACATGTATCCTGTGTATGTATCTATCCTGTACATGTATCCTGTGTATGTATCTATCCTGTACATGTATCCTGTGTATGTATCTATCCTGTACATGTATCCTGTGTATATATCTATCCTGTACATGTATCCTGTGTATATATCTATCCTGTACATGTACCTGTGTATGTATCTATCCTGTACATGTATCCTGTGTATATATCTATCCTGTACATGTACCCTGTGTATGTATCTATCCTGTGTATGTATCTATCCTGTACATGTATCCTGTGTATATATCTATCCTGTACATGTATCCGTGTATGTATCTATCCTGTACATGTATCCTGTGTATATATCTATCCGTACATGTATCCTGTGTATGTATCTATCCTGTTCATGTATCCTGTGTATGTATCTATCCTTGTACATGTATCCTGTGTATGTATCTATCCTGTACATGTATCCTGTGTATATATCTATCCTGTACATGTATCCTGTGTATTATATATATCCTGTTACATGTATCCTGTGTATGTATCTATCCTGTACATGTATCCTGTGTATGTATCTAATCCTGTACATGTATCCTGTGTATGTATCTATCCTGTACATGTATCCTGTGTATGTAATCTATCCTGTACATGTATCCTGTGTATGTATCTATCCTGTACATGTATCCTGTGTATATATCTATCCTGTACATGTATCCTGTGTATATATCTATCCTGTTACATGTATCCTGTGTATGTATCTATCCTGTACATGTATCCTGTGTATGTATCTATCCTGTTACATGTATCCTGTGTATGTATCTATCCTGTACATGTATCCTGTGTATATATCTATCCTGTACATGGATCCTGTGTATGTATCTATCCTGTACATGTATCATGTGTATAATATCGAATCTGTACATGTATCTGTGTATATAGCTACTCGTACTTGTATCCTGTGTATGTATCTATCCTGTACATGTATCCTGTGTATATATCTATCCTGTACATTATCCTGTGTATGTATCTATCCTGTACATGTATCATGTGTATATATCTATCCTGTACATGTATCCTGTGTATATATCTATCCTGTACATGTATCCTGTGTATGTATCTATCCTGTACATGTATCCTGTGTATATATCTATCCTGTACATGTATCTATCCTGTACATGTATCCTGTGTATGTATCTATCCTGTACATGTATCTTGTGTATATATCTATCCTGTACATGTATCCCTGTGTATGTATCTATCCTGTACATGTATCCTGTGTATATATCTATCCTGTACATGTATCCTGTGTATGTATCTATCCCTGTACATGTATCTGTGTATGTATCTTTCCTGTACATGTAACCTGTGTATATATCTATCCTGTTACATGTGTCTGTGTATATATCTATCCTGTTACATGTCATCCTGTGTATGTATCTATCCTGTACATGTATCCTGTGTATATATCTATCCTGTACATGTATCCTGTGTATATCTATCCTGTACATGTATCCTGTGTATGTCTATCCTGTACATGTATCCTGTGTATATATCTATCCTGTACATGTATCCTGTGTATATATCTATCCTGTACATGTATCCTGTGTATATATCTATCCTGTACATGTATCCTGTGTATATATCTATCCTGTACATGTATCCTGTGTATATATCTATCCTGTACATGTATCCTGTGTATATATCTATCCTGTACATGTATCCTTGTATGTATCTATCCTGTACATGTATCCTGTGTATGTATCTATCCTGTACATGTATCCTGTGTATTTATCTATCCTGTACATGTATCCTGTGTATGTATCTATCCTGTACATGTATCCTGTGTATGTATCTATCCTGTACATGTATCCTGTGTATATATCTATCCTGTACATGTATCCTGTGTATATCTATCCTGTACATGTACCCTGTGTAATGTATCTATCCTGTACATGTATCCTGTGTATGTATCTATCCTGTACATGTATCCTGTGTATATATCTATCCTGTACATGTATCCTGTGTATGTATCTATCCTGTACATGTATCCTGTGTATGTATCTATCCTGTACATGTATCCTGTGTATGTATCTATCCTGTACATGTATCTGTGTATATATCTATCCTGTACATGTATCCTGTGTATATATCTATCCTGTACATGTATCCTGTGTAATATCTATCCTGTACATGTATCCTGTGTATGTATCTATCCTGTACATGTACCCTGTGTATGTATCTATCCTGTACATGTATCCTGTGTATATATCTATCCTGTACATGTATCCTGTGTATATATCTATCCTGTACATGTATCCTGTGTATATATATATCCTGTACATGTATCATGTGTATGTATCTATCCTGTACATGTATCCTGTGTATATATCTAATCCTGTACATGTATCCTGTGTAGTATCTATCCTGTACATGTATCCTGTGTATATATCTATCCTGTACATGTATCCTGTGTAATATCTATCCTGTACATGTATCTGTGTATGTATCTATCCTGTACATGTATCCTGTGTATGTATCTATCCTGTACATGTATCCTGTGTATATATCTATACTGTACATGTATCCTGTGTATATATCTATCCTGTACATGTATCCTGTGTATATATCTATCCTGTACATGTATCCTGTGTATATATATATATATCCTGTACATGTATCCTGTGTATGTATCTATCCTGTACATGTATCCTGTGTATGTATCTATCCTGTACATGTATCCTGTGTATGTATCTATCCTGTACATGTATCCTGTGTATGTATCTATCCTGTACATGTATCCTGTGTATATATCTATCCTGTACATGTATCCTGTGTATATATCTATCCTGTACATGTATCCTGTGTATGTATCTATCCTGTACATGTATCCTGTGTATATATCTATCCTGTACATGTATCCTGTGTATGTATCTATCCTGTACATGTATCCTGTGTATGTATCTATCCTGTACATGTATCCTGTGTATATATCTATCCTGTACATGTATCCTGTGTATATATCTATCCTGTACATGTACCCTGTGTATGTATCTATCCTGTACATGTATCCTGTGTATATATCTATCCTGTACATGTATCCTGTGTATATATCTATCCTGTACATGTACCCTGTGTATATATCTATCCTGTACATGTATCCTGTGTATGTATCTATCCTGTACATGTATCCAGTGTATATATCTATCCTGTACATGTATCCTGTGTATATATCTATCCTGTACATGTATCTTGTGTATATATCTATCCTGTACATGTATCCTGTGTATGTATCTATCCTGTACATGTATCCTGTGTATATATCTACCCTGTACATGTATCCTGTGTATGTATCTATCCTGTACATGTATCTTGTGTATATATCTATCCTGTACATGTATCCTGTGTATGTATCTATCCTGTACATGTATCCTGTGTATATATCTATCCTGTACATGTATCCTGTGTATGTATCTATCCTGTACATGTATCCTGTGTATATATCTATCCTGTACATGTATCCTGTGTATATATCTATCCTGTACATGTATCTTGTGTATATATCTATCCTGTACATGTATCCTGTGTATATATCTATCCTGTACATGTATCCTGTGTATATATCTATCCTGTACGTGTATCCTGTGTATGTATCTATCCTGTACGTGTATCCTGTGTATATATCTATCCTGTACGTGTATCCTGTGTATGTATCTATCCTGTACATGTATCCTGTGTATGTATCTATCCTGTACATGTATCCTGTGTATATATCTATCCTGTACATGTATCCTGTGTATATATCTATCCTGTACATGTATCCTGTGTATGTATCTATCCTGTACATGTATCATGTGTATGTATCTATCCTGTACATGTATCCTGTGTATATATCTATCCTGTACATGTATCCTGTGTATGTATCTATCCTGTACATGTATCCTGTGTATATATCTATCCTGTACATGTATCCTGTGTATGTATCTATCCTGTACATGTATCCTGTGTATATATCTATCCTGTACATGTATCCTGTGTATGTATCTATCCTGTACATGTATCCTGTGTATGTATATATATCCTGTACATGTATCCTGTGTATGTATCTATCCTGTACATGTATCCTGTGTATATATCTATCCTGTACATGTATCCTGTGTATGTATCTATCCTGTACATGTATCCTGTGTATATATCTATCCTGTACATGTATCCTGTGTATATATCTATCCTGTACATGTATCCTGTGTATGTATCTATCCTGTACATGTATCCTGTGTATATATCTATCCTGTACATGTATCATGTGTATGTATCTATCCTGTACAGGTATCCTGTGTATATATCTATCCTGTACATGTATCCTGTGTATATATCTATCCTGTACATGTATCCTGTGTATATATCTATCCTGTACATGTATCATGTGTATGTATCTATCCTGTACAGGTATCCTGTGTATATATCTATCCTGTACATGTATCCTGTGTATATATCTATCCTGTACATGTATCATGTGTATGTATCTATCCTGTACATGTATCCTGTGTATATATCTATCCTGTACATGTATCCTGTGTATATATCTATCCTGTACATGTATCCTGTGTATATATCTATCCTGTACATGTATCCTGTGTATGTATCTATCCTGTACATGTATCCTGTGTATATATCTATCCTGTACATGTATCCTGTGTATGTATCTATCCTGTACATGTATCCTGTGTATGTATCTATCCTGTACATGTATCCTGTGTATGTATCTATCCTGTACATGTATCCTGTGTATATATCTATCCTGTACATGTATCCTGTGTATATATCTATCCTGTACATGTATCCTGTGTATATATCTATCCTGTACATGTATCATGTGTATATATCTATCCTGTACATGTATCCTGTGTATATATCTATCCTGTACATGTATCATGTGTATGTATCTATCCTGTACAGGTATCCTGTGTATATATCTATCCTGTACATGTATCCTGTGTATATATCTATCCTGTACATGTATCCTGTGTATATATCTATCCTGTACATGTATCCTGTGTATATATCTATCCTGTACATGTATCCTGTGTATATATCTATCCTGTACATGTATCCTGTGTATATATCTATCCTGTACATGTATCATGTGTATGTATCTATCCTGTTCATGTATCCTGTGTATATATCTATCCTGTACATGTATCCTGTGTATGTATCTATCCTGTACAGGTATCCTGTGTATATATATATCCTGTACATGTATCCTGTGTATGTATCTATCCTGTACATTTATCCTGTGTATGTATCTATCCTGTACATGTATCCTGTGTATATATCTATCCTGTACATGTGTCCTGTGTATATATCTATCCTGTACATGTATCCTGTGTATATATCTATCCTGTACATGTATCCTGTGTATATATATATATATATATCCTGTACATTTTTCTTGTGTATATATCTATCCTGTATATGTATCCTGTGTATATATCTATCCTGTACATTTATCCTGTGTATGTATCTATCCTGTACATGTATCCTGTGTATATATCTATCCTGTACATGTATCATGTGTATGTATCTATCCTGTACATGTATCCTGTGTATGTATCTATCCTGTACATGTATCCTGTGTATGTATCTATCCTGTACATGTATCCTGTGTATATATCTATCCTGTACATTTTTCCTGTGTATATATATATATCCTGTACATTTTTCCTGTGTATATATCTATCCTGTACATTTATCTGGAGCCATACATTAATATACTGAGGTGCACATTTACATGCAGGAGCTACACAAATACCGTTATATACCTTAGGAATGATTACACTGGTTAAAAACAGCTAGTGAAATGTATACACATTGTTAATGCTCTTTTAGATTAAACCACCTTGTTAGGGTGACAGTGCGACCTTACACAACATATAATTACTTTCCTTATTGTGTATTACTTCCTCACCTTTTCTGATACTCCCAGGACTCTCCTCCTCCTTCACCTGCTGCTGGTCACTTATCTTCAGCACCTCTTGTTCATCCTTGGAGACAACTGGAGGCTTTACATCTAAAGGTCCTACACAGATAAACAGATTATAGACTTTCACCATTATAATTATTTACTATCAATCTAGTGTTTCTTTCTATCTTTGGGCAGTTTTCAAGGGAATGTTTTTTAAGACACAAAGTATGTATCTATACTAGGAGTCAGGACGGGCATTACTCACAATATGATACCCTACATAGTCTCCAAGTAACCCTCATATAGCTTTAAATGATAAAGGGCTACTGACACCTATATATATATATAAAGTATTACTTGAAAATATTGGTTACTGACCTAATCCTCCTGATACGCATTTCGCATAAGCTTAATTGAGAACGCCTCTGTTGAAGCCTATGCGAAATGCAAGTCAGGCTGTCGGATGACCACTTCCAGTGTTTGCTAATTTGTTTGCCAAGTGTCTTCACTCGGGGACTGTACCTTTAAATTCAGTCATTATAAACCAGCACTTCCCCTTAAGACCTTATTTTAACCCGTTTAGAATGATAAGTATTCCTAAAAGAGTGTACACAGATCTTGTTTGTGTCTTACCCTGGGGCCTGAGACCTTACACTACCAGGGCAGTTGTTGTTACATGTCACTCACCTTCACATGGATTGGAAGGAGTTACAATCTGCTCAATATCACGGTTTTCTTCTCCTCCTTCATCATCTTCTTCCTCTTTAACGGTCACAATGTGCAGATTGTAATTCTCTAGACCTGTTTGTCCAATAGAGAATTCATTGTAACATGGTCTACAAATAAGAAGGGGAGGGGGCTCTCCTAGTTTAGATCACCAAAATAACATGGTCTACAAACAACATGGTCTACAAACAAGAAGATGGTCTACAAACCAATAACATGGTCTACAAACAAGAAGGGGAGGGGGCTCTCCTAGTTTAGATCACCAAAATAACATGGTCTACAAACAACATGGTCTACAAACAAGAAGATGGTCTACAAACCAATAACATGGTCTACAAACAAGAAGGGGCTCTCCTAGTTTAGATCCCCCAAAGTATATTGAATTGACAACATGTATTTGTAGGTGCCCTCACCTTGGGTACCTCATAGGGATGAGGTATAGTGTGCACTTTCGTCAATCTGACGTAGTTGTTGGGAAGGCTCCGGTTGTCACTTCTCTCACTTGTACTAATAAAATCTGGTTCTTTACCAAGATCACACTTTCACCCACGCATTCTACTATATTTTGGTGGGTATTGTTTTGTGCCCTGAATAAGCAGGCCAACCATACAATTGTATTGTAGAAAATGTCTTTATTAGTAATAAAAAGTGGTAAATTAATTAGAAAATGTACATTGTACAAATATTGTCTATAAAAAAGGATGAGTGTGCGAGTCAACTCTCCATTTTATACAGTATTAATAGTACTGGCAGTGGTGGTAGCCACAACAAAAATACTAATAGTAAAAAGAGGTAGTTCTTAAAAAGATAATCTTAAAATAATAATATACAGACGCGTTTTGCCGCTTCTTCTGCGGCTTTCTCAGTGTTTTACGGTATCCTAAAAAACATATATATATACACACATTAGTATATGTCACGTATAACCTTAAAAATATCTATGTATATATATATGTATTTTTCAAGATGGATATAATGCAAATATACACACAGTATATGAAAATTATAGTATAAAAAGTATTTCAAAATATGTATCATATATGAAGTAAAAGTACATATGATATACAAATAAAAACTTGAAATATCAACATGAAAAAAAATTGATGATACTAAACACATAAAATTATGCACTTAAAGCATCACTGAATATGGGTGTGTTATACAGCATTATTGTTTGGTGTGCTCAGTGAAAGTAATAGTAATATTAAGAAAAAAAAAAAATTCTAAAAACTTGACAACAAAACTTAAAAAAAACAAAAAAATCATGTGTAGGATAGAGATAGAGTAATATATCTACACATATCTCTGTGTGTCAATGTATAGGTGTTCACATGTAATTATGTTCAAGATAAAACTACTACCCTTTGTATTTATAGATACATAAAATTAATAATATATAATACATAGCAAATTCTCCCAGGACTCTATTGAGCAGATCCTCTAGTAATAGTGATAGTGATAGTAGGATCACATGGATCAGTATATTCAGGCACTGGTGGGTATATGGGTGACCCAATAGTAAGAAACATAAAAGGAAAACTTTAAAAGAGAAATTTGGGGAGGAAAAGGTAAATAACCGGGACATTGTGATTCTAAAAATGCTGGTAAATCTGTGTCTCTATTGAGGCCATCTGGCTCTAGAGTCCCCATTAATTGGATCCACTTTGTCTCTGTGCACCTCAAAACGAGTATCCTATTTCCACCCCTTACAGAGTTTAACCCGCTCTACTGCCTGCACTGTCATTCCTGTATATTGTAGTCATGTTTCTTTGTCACATGAGCGGAGAACCCATTTGTGAGTACCCCCTTGGACACATTGTACACGTGCTCTCTGAATTTTGTTTTCATGGTTCTCCCTACATATTACTTTCCACATGAACAGGTTATGATGTGCACTACAAAGTTAGTGTTGCAGTTGGTCACGTCTTTAATATTGTATTCTTTTTTACGATGTGTAGAGTGGGCTATGTTTTTCTGTTCTTTCTTAAGATGTGAACAAGTGATGCATTTCTTGTGTCCACATTTATATGTTCCAGTGGTGGTGTGGAGCCAAGTTCTTCTCTGTTGTTTTTTCCTCGGAGTTCACTAAGGGCAACAATGTTTTTTAAATTCTTGTTTTTCTTAAAGGTGACGCGGTCTGGTTGGTAAAATGTCTTTAAGGATGTCATCCCGCTTCAGAATAGGCCATAGTTTATTAAGACTATTCTTAATGGGGTGGGATGCTGCATTAAATTTAGTCAAGAATCTACTGTTCTTTTGTTTTGGCGATTTTGAAATCGTCGATGAATATTTTCCAATATATTATATTCAAACAGTATGGGTTGTTATACCAAATATGTAAATCCTCTCATAGGCCCATGTATAATTTTGCAAAGCTCAGTGCAAACTTGATGCCCATGGCCGTTCCTCTTTTTTGTAAATAATATTTATCCTCAAATATTAAAAATGACGTTCTAAAATAAAGAGGATGGCATCTGGGATAGAGGATGTTTGAGCTACGACCAAATTTCCTTTGGTGTCCAAAAAGTGTTTTGTGGCTGCTGCCCCAAAACTCTGAGGTATTGAAGTATACAGTGCCAAAACATCTAGAGTGATCCAGCAGTAAGTGGGTTCCCATCTTTGTATCAACATGTCTTCTAAAACATGGGAAGTATCTCTGAAATAAGATCTCATTTCGAGAACCATAGGTTGGAGGAAGGAGTCAACATACTCTGATAGTTTCTCTGTAAGTGATCCAATCACTGACACTATTGAGCCATCAACAGGAAGGCATTCTTCAACTGCAACACTAACTTTGTAGTGTACATCATAAATTGTTCACATGGGAAGCAATATGTAGGGAGAACTAAGAGAACCATGAAAACAAAATTCAGAGATCATGTGTACAATGTATCCAAGGGGGTACTCACAAATGGGTTCTCTGCTAATGTGACAAAGAAACATGGCACAAATATACAAGGAGTGACAGTGCAGGCAGTAGAGAGAGTTAGACTCCGTGTAAGGGGTAGAAATAGGATACTCGCTTTGAGGCGCACAGAGACAAAGTGGATCCACTTAATGGGGACCCTAGAGCCTGTTGGCCTCAATAGAGACATAGATTTAGCAGCATTTTTAGAATCATAATGTCCCGGTTATTTATCTTTTCTTCACAAATTTCTCTTTTGCAGTTTTCCTTTTCTGTTTCTTACTATTGGGTCACCCACATACCCGCAAGTGCCTGAATATACTGATCCATATGATCCTACTATCACTATCACTAGAGGACCCGCTCAATGGAGTCCTGGGAGAATTTGTTATGTATTATGTATTATTAATTTTATGTATCTATAAATACACAGGGTAATCATTTTATCTTGAACTTGTGAACACATATACATCATCACACAGAGATATGTGTAGAGATATTACTCTATCTCTATCCTACATCTTTTTTTTTTGTAAAGTTTTTTGTCAAGTTTTTTTAATGTTTTTTTTTTATTTTTATGTTTATCCCTCTTTCATCTGTATTAAACTGGGATACAACACATTTACCACCCACGGTCCCATTGTTTATACATAAATATTATCAATATGTGCCCCTGT
Source organism: Discoglossus pictus (assembly GCA_027410445.1). Lineage (NCBI taxonomy): Eukaryota > Metazoa > Chordata > Amphibia > Anura > Alytidae > Discoglossus > Discoglossus pictus. The sequence continues at coordinate 12,284 of JAPZIH010000031.1, read as the reverse complement.
TAAACAGTCATTACTTCAATCACTACCAATCATTACCAAGGCACACCGTCAATGTGTATTCTAGCCAGCACATGAACAGTTAATCAGTTTCAGCAATGTGGCCAAACGTTTCCATGGTAACGGAGAGGCCAGCACACACTTTGGCCTCACTTTGGCGCCCACTTCCTGTAATAAATAGAGGCAGGAAGGAGCTTTGCAACACACACAGCAATTGCAATGGCGATAGGAAATATCCATAAAGAGGAAGCTTTTTATACCTTCTTCATGCAAATTATGAAATAAACTATGTCCTAGAGAATATATGGAATTCCATATATATTTCATATTGTAACAACAGCAAGGAGGTTTAGAAAGCGCAGTCTGTTGATTGAAATGGTTTTTATTACCACTTTACATGTGGCCATGCACTCATTATACCAGCATTTTCAAAAATGAATCCTATTATTTATTTCGCATAATACTGTGTCTATATCATAATGATTTTTTGTTTCAAGTTTTTATTTGTATAGCATATGTTGTGTACTTCTACTTCATATATGATATATATTTTTATATACTTTTTATACTATATTTTTCATATACTGTGGATATATTTGCATTATATCCATCTTCTTGAACAGTAGAACAAAATAAAAGTAACAAATATACATAGATATTTTTAAGATTATACGTGACATATACTAGTGTGTGTATATATGTGTGTGTATATATATATATATATATATATATATATATATATATATATATATATATGTGTGTGTGTGTGTTTTTTAGGATACCTTAAAACACTGAGGAAGCCGCAGGAGAAGCGGCGAAACACGTCTGTATATTATTATTGTAAGATTATCTTATTAAGAGCTATTTTTTTACTATTATTATTTTATTCGTGGCTACCACCACCACCGCCGGTACTATCAATACTGTATAAAATGGAGAGTTGACCCATGAACTCATCCTTTTTTTTTATAGACAATATTTGTACACTGTACATTTTCTAATTAAATGTATATTTTTTTATGAATAATAAAATAATTTTCGACAAGAAAATTGGATAGTTGTACTGCTTATTCATGGCACAAAACGATAACCACCAAAATATAGTAGAATGCATAGATGAAAGTGTGATATTGGTAAAGAACCAGATTTTATTGGTACAAGTGAGTGAAGTGACAACCCGAGCCCTCCCAACAACTACGTCAGATTGACATAAGTGCACCCAAGGTGAGAGCACCTACAAATACATGTTGTCTGTCTCAATATACTTTTGGTGATCTACACTAGGAGAGCCTGCGCCTCTTCCCCCTCCCATTCTTGTTTGTATTTAACTTATAGGACACGCTTGTGGACATCGTCCATTGAAGAAGCAGCACACCTCTCCAGCACCTACACACCAAGTCACACCCTCCAGCACTGAAAGGCCTATCTACACAAATCAGCAAGAGATTTTACCCTTGAAGGCCTACCCAATTAGGGGAACTATACCCACCATCCGGTGGAAAAATCTCATCTAACTACTGATTCATTTAAGACTCATTGCTTGGACTGTATAAAAAATTGAAACTGAAAGAGAACCCGCCAATACCTTCAGCTCCCATAGCGCTTCAGCCAACACTAGGATCAAGCAACCCCAGTAACTTTGCAATAAAATGGTCTATCTAGTTCTCCCACTGGATATTTACACAAAAAGATTCAGAGAATGTTCATAAATAAAGTTTCTGGTATTAAGATAATAAGAAAGGAATTGGCACCCAATTAAGTCTTTTTCATTTATATTATAAAACTATAATCGTTTCATCAAATCAGAGACACAGATATATCGGTCATAGAAGACAGAAACTTCCACCAAAAGAAGTACAGTCAGGTCCATAAATATTGGGACATCGACATAATTCTAAACTTTTTGGCTCTATACACCACCACAATGGATTTGAAATGAAACGAACAAGATGTGCTTTAACTGCAGACTTTCAGCTTTAATTTGAGGGTATTTACATCCAAATCAGGTGAACGGCGTAGGAATTACAACAGTTTGTATATGTGCCTCCCACTTTTTAAGGGACCAAAAGTAATGGGACAGATTAACAGTCATAAAACAAACTTTCACTTTTTAATACATGGTTGCAAATCCTTTGCAGTCAATTACAGCCTGAAGTCTGGAACGCATAGACATCACCAGACGCTGGGTTTCATCCCTGGTGATGCTCTGCCAGACCTCTATTGCAACTGTCTTCAGTTCCTGCTTGTTCTTGGGGCATTTTCCCTTCAGTTTTGTCTTCAGCAAGAGAAATGCATGCTCAATCGGATTCAACTGGGGTGATTGACTTGGCCATTGCATAACATTCCACTTATTTCCCTTAAAAAACCCTTTGGTTGCTTTTGCAGTAAGCTTAGGGTCATTATCCATCTGCACTGTGAAGCGCCGTCCAATGAGTTCTGAAGCATTTGGCTGAATATGAGCAGATAATATTGCCCGAAACACTTCAGAATTCATCCTGTTGCTTTTGTCAGCAGTCACATCATCAATAAATACAAGAGAACCAGTTCCATTGGCAGCCATACATGCCCACGCCATGACACTACCACCACCATGCTTCACTGATGAGGTGGTATGCTTTGGATCATGAGCAGTTCCTTTCCGTCTCCATACTCTTCTCTTCCCATCACTCTGGTACAAGTTGATCTTAGTCTCATCTGTCCATAGGATGTTGTTCCAGAACTGTGAAGGCTTTTTTCGATGTTGTTTGGCAAACTCTAATCTGGCCCTCCTGTTTTTGAGGCTCACCAATGGTTTACATCTTGTGGTGAACCCTCTGTATTTACTCTGGTGAAGTCTTCTCTTGATTGTTGACTTTGACACACATACACCTACCTCCTGGAGAGTGTTCTTGATCTGGCCAACTGTTGTGAAGGGTGTTTTCTTCACCAGGGAAATAATTATTCGGTCATCCACCATAGTTGTTTTCCGTGGTCTTCCGGGTCTTTTGGTGATTCTGAGCTCACCGGTGCGTTCTTTCTTTTTATGTTCCAAACAGTTGATTTGGCCACACCTAATGTTTTTGCTATCTCTCTGATGGGTTTGTTTTGTTTTTTCAGCCTAATGATGGCTTGCTTCACTGATAGTGACAGCTCTTTGGATCTCATATTGAGAGTTAACAGCAACAAATGCAAATAGCACACTTGAAATGAACACTGGAGCTTGTATCTGCTCTTTGTAAATGGGATAATGAGGGAATAACACACACCTGGCCATGGAACAGCTGAGCAGCCAATTGTCCCATTGCTTTTGGTCCCTTAAAAAGTGGGAGGCACATATACAAACTGTTGTAATTCCTACACAGTTCACCTGATTTGGATGTAAATACCCTCAAATTAAAGCTGAAAGTCTGCAGTTAAAGCACATCTTGTTAGTTTCATTTAAAATCCATTGTGGTGGTGTATAGAGCCAAAAAGTTTAGAATTGTGTCGATGTCCCAATATTTATGGACCTGACTATGTATGTATATATATATATATATATATATATATATATATATATATATATATATATATACATACATACACACACATAATTTTTTACCCAAACCTGTCTGTGTGTGACAATATAATATAGTCAGTATTACTCACATCATGGATATCAGCAGACGCAGCTACTATATTTACTAAATAAAATAATAAAAAGCAGACTACAGAGGGGCTGTTGAATTGGGAGACGATAGGACATCGAATTTGAGTGTGTTTACTTTGCTAGACTGAGTTTGTGAGTTATAGTCCTGTTGGATGTTGGTGGTGACAAGGGGTCACTGGGAGAAGAGCAGAGGAGGAGGCAATAGGTGATTGGGAGAAAAGCAGAGGAGGAGGCAAGAGGTCATTGGGAGAAAAGCAGAGGAGGAGGCAAGGGGTCACTGGGAGAAGAGCAGAGGAGGAGGCAAGAGGTGATTGGGAGAAAAGCAGAGGAGGAGGCAAGAGGTCATTGGGAGAAAAGCAGAGGAGGAGGAAAGGGGTCACTGGGAGAAGAGCAGAGGAGGAGGCAAGAGGTGATTGGGAGAAAAGCAGAGGAGGAGGCAAGAGGTCATTGGGAGAAAAGCAGAGGAGGAGGCAAGGGGTCACTGGGAGAAGAGCAGAGGAGGAGGCAAGAGGTGATTGGGAGAAAAGCAGAGGAGGAGGCAAGAGGTCATTGGGAGAAAAGCAGAGGAGGAGGCAAGGGGTCACTGGGAGAAAAGCAGAGGAGGAGGCAAGGGGTCACTGGGAGAAGAGCAGAGGAGGCAAGAGGTCACTGAGAGAAAAGCAGAGGAAGAGGAAAGAGGTCACTGGGAGAAAAGCAGAGGAGGAGGCCAGAGGTCATTGGGAGAAAAGCAGAAGAGGAGGCAAGAGGTCATTGGGAGAAAGGCAGAAGAGGAGGCAAGAGGTCATTGGGAGAAAGGCAGAGGAGGAGGCAAGAGGTCACTGAGAGAAAAGCAGAGGAGGAGGCAAGAGGACACTGAGAGAAAAGCAGAGGAGGAGGCAAGAGGTCACTGAGAGAAAAGCAGAGGAGGAGGCAAGAGGTCACTGAGAGAAAAGCAGAGGAAGAGGCAAGAGGTCACTGAGAGAAAAGCAGAGGAGGAGGCAAGGAGTCACTGAGAGAAAAGCAGAGGAGGAGGCAAGGAGTCAGAGAGAGAAAAGCAGAGGAGGAGGCAAGAGGTCACTGAGAGAAAAGCAGAGGAGGAGGCAAGAGGTCACTGAGAGAAAAGCAGAGGAGGCAAGAGGTCACTGAGAGAAAAGCAGAGGAGGAGGCAAGGAGTCACTGAGAGAAAAGCAGAGGAGGAGGCAAGGAGTCAGAGAGAGAAAAGCAGAGGAGGAGGCAAGAGGTCACTGGGAGAAAAGCAGAGGAGGAGGCAAGAGGTCACTGGGAGAAAAGCAGAGGAGGAGGCAAGAGGTCACTGGGAGAAAAGCAGAGGAGGAGGCAAGAGGTCATTGGGAGAAAAGCAGAGGAGGAGGCAAGAGGACACTGAGAGAAAAGCAGAGGAGGAGGCAAGAGGTCACTGAGAGAAAAGCAGAGGAGGCAAGAGGTCACTGAGAGAAAAGCAGAGGAGGAGGCAAGGAGTCACTGAGAGAAAAGCAGAGGAGTAGGCAAGGAGTCAGAGAGAGAAAAGCAGAGGAGGAGGCAAGAGGTCACTGGGAGAAAAGCAGAGGAGGAGGCAAGAGGTCACTGGGAGAAAAGCAGAGGAGGAGGCAAGAGGTCATTGGGAGAAAAGCAGAGGAGGAGGCAAGAGGTCACTGAGAGAAAAGCAGAGGAGGAGGCAAGAGGTCACTGAGAGAAAAGCAGAGGAGGAGGCAAGAGGTCACTGGGAAAAAAGCAGAGGAAGAGGCAAGAGGTCACTGAGAGAAAAGCAGAGGAGGAGGCAAGAAGTCATTGGGAGAAAAGCAGAAGAGGAGGCAAGAGGTCATTGGGAGAAAGGCAGAAGAGGAGGCAAGAGGTTATTGGGAGAAAGGCAGAGGAGGCAAGAGGTCACTGAGAGAAAAGCAGAGGAAGAGGCAAGAGGTCACTGGGAGAAAAGCAGAGGAGGAGGCCAGAGGTCATTGGGAGAAAAGCAGAGGAGGAGGCCAGAGGTCATTGGGAGAAAAGCAGAGGAGGAGGCAAGAGGTCATTGGGAGAAAGGCAGAAGAGGAGGCAAGAGGTCATTGGGAGAAAGGCAGAGGAGGAGGCAAGAGGTCACTGAGAGAAAAGCAGAGGAGGAGGCAAGAGGACACTGAGAGAAAAGCAGAGGAGGAGGCAAGAGGTCACTGAGAGAAAACCAGGGGAGGAGCTGGGAGTGGTGCGATGGAGGGAAAAGTTTGTTCAAAAGAATCTGGATTGAAACCAAACAGGCCATTCTAAAGAATTAATGTAATAAATAGATTAAGCAGCAAAAGCTTTCAAATAAATTAGCAAAATCAGTAACTTTCATTTAACCAAATACAGTCCATCTGGGTCTATATAATTGTGTTAAACATGTGATATGTCTCATAGTAAGACGGGGTTACTCACCTTCACCGATATTTACAGGAATTTCCTCCTCCTTAATCTCTGGGTGACTCCTCACATCTGTCTCTTCTTCACTGCCTGTACAGATATATATAAGGTAATTATATTGGTTTTAATATTAATTATGACCAGAACAGACCAAAGACAAAGGTATACTGCAAGCTTCAAACGATATCAAACATTTTACTGAATAAAATATATATTACATAACTAAAGACGTCTTCATAGGTCTCGTCTATCTCATTTCAACAAAATCCAAGTCTGTAATCTGGTTGGTTTAGGAGACCAATATGTCCTTTTAGATGACAGAATTAAATGTAAAATGGCGTCTATTGGACTCCTCACACACGGAGATAGGCAGCAATATTTGTACAAAGCTCCATATCATTTTATAAACATATTTAAGATATAATTTAACGGGTAATGTTCATTGGATTTGCTTACCTGAGTGACGGGTTCTCATGTTAGGACTATTTTACAGCAACTTCCTTTACAAGTTATTGGATTCTCGTATTATCGTTGTTCCTATTATGGGGCCAGAGACAAGATCCCCCATTGGATGATGGGAGCACACAGGAGGACGTCCCTTACAGGTGATGTATTTACCAATATAGGGAGTAAGGTAAGTGGGGTGAGTGTATGTGTAGAGTCCATAGAGTGCATCACTGGATGATGGGAGCACAAACAATGCTGAACATCTCTGGAATTATTACTCCGGAGAAAAAAATCATGTGTAATGCTCTTTTATGTGAAAATACCCTTGTTCCTGAGTGACAGTGTGCCATATTATTCATGTTCTTATTTTACATTAATTCCTCACCTTCCCTGACACTCCCAGGACTCTCCTCCTCCTTCACCTGTTGCTGATCTCTTATATTCAGATCTTCTTGTTCATCCTTAGAGACGACTGGAGGCTTCACATCGAAAGGTCCTACAGATTAGATGAAGGGATTATACACTATCACCATTTTATTATTCAACATCAATCTAGTGTTTGTGTCTTACAATCTATTACATCCTTTAGTTAAAAGTTGAACAAGAGCGTAGGAAACAAAAAAAATCTGGGGGGTGGGGGGGACAACAGAAAAATAAATAATATATATATTTGATTATATGTAGATCTGTGTATTTATATGATTATATGTAGATCTATATCTATCTATCTATATATGTATTTTTATTTATATATATATATATATATATATATATATATATATATATATATATATATATATATACACACATATATACCCATATTTACATACACAAATATATGTATACACGGACATCTATATATATATTAGGAAACAACCCGGGATTAAAATTGTAAGGGTGGCAATGCTGTTTGCCACACAATGTGAGGCGTTTGGTCCTCCGAGCACTTTGGCTCTCATTGCAAGCCTTTCCTCTCGCCTAATGTACGGTCCGCTCATTGCAGGGTTCGTTAACCTGTAAGTTTAGTGCTTGGGAATGCCATGTGTCTCTTTGCAGCATCTCCCCCCTGTCCCTTCCCTGTGTCTTTCTCATCAGTGTGTCTGCTGAATGTTTTGGTGGCGCTCTCTGACTGCCGTTGGTTTTAATTTCAAAGTCCCGCGTGCCTGACGTTGTTCATGTAAGTGTTACTGTCTTCGGCGGTGGGTATTTTGTAAGCTTTGCCCGCCTGGCGTTGCTGAGCCTCGTTTTCAGGCTATTTCTTAAATTTTGCATTTTTCACCTGCCATTTTTTTTCCTTGCTTAGGCGATTTTCGAGTGACAGAAAACACCAAATATGGGTGTAATTTGCTTGCAACCTCACTCCCAGGCTTCCTGTGTCTCCCTCTGTGCTGTGTGTGAGTGTGTTATAATTTTTTGTACATGATTTATTTTTTTTGGTGGGTTTTTAGAGTTACGCGCTTGAACAGTGCTGCGCCGCTGGCGAGCCTCGAGAGGGACGCAACTGTGTTACCAAACATCCCCAACACTGATAACCATATATGTGATTATATATATATATATATATATATATATATATATATATACATATATACAGTTGCAAGCAAAAGTATGTGAACCCTTTGGAATGATATGGATTTCTGCACAAATTGGATACCACAGAGGAAGCCACTGCTATCCAAACAAAATATTGCTGCACGTTTACAGTTTGCACAAGAGCACCTGGATGTTCCACAGCAGTACTGGCAAAATATTATGTGGACAGATGAAACTAAAGTCGAGTTGTTTGGAAGAAACACACAACACTATGTGTGGAGAAAAAGAGGCACAGCACACCAGGAGGTTTTGAAGTACGGTGGTGGGGGCATCATGGTTTGGGGCTGCTTTGCTGCGTCAGGGCCTGGACAGATTGCTATCATTGAAGGAAAAATTAATTCCAAAGTTTATCAAGACATTTTGAAGGAGAACTTAAGGCCATCTGTCCACCAGCTGAAGCTCCATAGAAGATGGGTGTTACAACAGGACAACAACCCAAAGCATAGAAGTAAATCAACAACAGAATGGGTTAAACAGAAGAAAATATGCCTTCTGAAGTGGCCCAGTCAGAGTCCTGACCTCAACCCGATTGAGATGTTGTGGCATGACCTCAAGAAAGCGATTCACACCAGACATCCCAAGAATATTGCTGAACTGAAACAGTTCTGTAAAGAGGAATGGTCAAGAATTACTCCTGACCGTTGTGCACATCTGATCTGCAACTACAGGAAACGTTTGGTTGTAGTTATTGCTGCCAAAGGAGGTTCAACCAGTTATTAAATCCAAGGGTTCACATACTTTTTCCACCTGCACTGTGAATGTTTACATGGTGTGTTCAATAACAACATGGTAACATTTAATTCTTTGTGTGTTATTAGTTTAAGCAGACTGTGATTGTCTATTGTTGTGACTTAGATGAAGATCAGATCACATTTTATGACCAATTTGCGCAGAAATCCATATCATTCCAAAGGGTTCACATACTTTTGCTTGCAACTGTATATATACTAGATAGATAAATATATATACTAGCGACTTGCCCGTCAAGAAATGATAGCAATAAAATTTGAAGCCTGGCAATGCTGTTTGCCACAAAATTCAAGGATATGGCCCCCCTGAGCACCTTCGGCGCTCATCCCAAGCCTACTTTATATGTACTTTATATGCCTGTGTAGTTTAGGAGCCTACTGTCTTGAGTTAAATCTTACTGCCTTGTATTAAGTGTTACTGGTTTGCATTAAGTCTTAGTGCTTAGGGCTCATATTTACGTCCTTCAACCTCATTTTACGTCCTTCAACCTCGTTTTCGTCGTGTTTAAGTTTATTCGGCCTGGCATTTTTTTTTTGCTTTAGCGATTTTCAATCGGGAAAAAAGGCAAAATATGCTTCAAATTAACTTGCAACCTCACTCATAGCCTCCCTGGCTCTCCCCCTGTGCTGTGTGTGAGTGTGTAAGTCAATTTGAGGCATATTTGCGGTGTTCTGGACGTTAACGCCGTATTTTTGCGAGCCCTGCAGTCCATCTACGTGCTTATAGTCTTAAGTCATACGGCCCGTAATGTTTGCCAAGTCCTGCGTGTCTCGGAATGAGCCAAGTCCCGCTCTGCAAGCGTGACGACAACTCGCAGATTGACAACTATTATATGTGATTTTATATATATATATATATATATATATATATATATATATATATATATATATACATACATATACACACACACACAGATCCCTATCACAGTCCTGTATAAATAATGTATCACTCACCGTCACTGATATTTACAGGAATTTCCTCTTCTTTAATCTTCCGGGGACTCCTCATATTTGTCTCTTCTTCTTGATCAGACTCTGAGAGAACTGATGGTGTCACTTTATCACTGTCTGTACAAATAAACATGAGACGGTCACACGCTGGGATTTGTTACACGTCTTTATGGTCAGTACAAATAAACATGAGACAGTCACCTGCTGGGATTCGTTACATGTCTTTATGGTCTGTACAAATAAACATGAGATGGTCTCACGCTGGGATTTGTTACATGTCTTTATGGTCTGTACAAATAAACATGAGATGGTCTCACGCTGGGATTTGTTACATGTCTTTATGGTCAGTACAAATAAACATGAGACGGTCACACGCTGGGATTTGTTACATGTCTTTATGGTCTGTACAAATACACATGAGATGGTCACACACTGGGATTTGTTACATGTCTTTATGGTCTGCACAAATAAACATGAGATGGTCACACCCGGATCAGCTCTAGGCCGCAATCTCCAACAACAACAGGAAGTGAATGATACCGAAATCACTGAACCAAAATAAAAATACAAGAATCCTCTGCAGTAAATACAGCAGCCAATCAACACAGTAAAGGGTGTGTCTCTGGAGATAAACGGTTTCCATGGTGACATTTTGTGTATATAAATGTGTCTCACTCTCTAGAGAAGCAACTTGTACAATAGGACTAAGCTGCTAATAAAGTGCGACTCTGCCTGGTAACAAGAGGTGTCATTTTCAATATCATGATTTCATTGGCCACAGCATTTACAGATGCTGCCCAGTAATGTATATTATACTCATTTTCTTAGACACATCTTTTTCTCCCTTCTCTCTCTCCCCCTCTCTTTATCTCTCTCTCCCCCCCTCGCCCTCCTCTATCCCCCTCACCTCTCTATCTGTCTCTTTCTCTCCCTCCTCACCTCTCCCCTCTCTCCCCATCACTCCTCTATCACTCTACTCCCTCTCTATCTCTCTATCCATCTCTATCTCTCTCCCCTTTCCACCTCTCTCACCTTCTCTATCCTCCCCTCTCAAACTCTCCTTCCCACTCTCTCCTCTCTACCATCTCCTTTTTCTCCTCTCTTTCTATCTCTCTCCCTCTCTATATCTCTCTTCCCCCTCCTGCTCCTCTCTACCCTTCCGTTTTCTTCTCTCTTTCTATCTCTCTCTCCCTCTCTATATCTCTCTTCCCCCTCCCACTCCTCTCTATCTCTCTTGCTCCTTTCTATCCATCTCTCCCCCTCTCTATCTGTCTCTCTCCGGTCTCTATATCTATATATCTATCCCATCTCTATCTATATCATTTCCTCCCAAACCCCTCTATCTATCTCCCCCTCTATCTCCTGTCTATATCTCCCTCCCTCTGTCTCCTCTCTCCCCTATTTCTATCGCTCTCTCCCCCTCTCTCTCTCCTCTCCCCCCCCCTCTCTCCATCTCTTTCCCCTCTCTCTCCCCTCTCTATCTATCTCTCTCTCCTCTTTATCTATCTATCTCTCTCGCCCTCTCTCCTCTCTATCTCTCTCTCCTCTCTATCTCTCTCTCCTCTCTATCTATCTCTCTCGCCCTCTCTCTCTCCTCTCTATCTATCTCTCTCCTCTCTATCTATCTCTCTCTCTCCCCTCTCTCTCTCCCCTCTCTCTCTCCCCTCTATCTCTCTCTCGCCCTCTCTCTCTTTTCTCTATCTATCTATCTCCTCCTCTCTCTCTTTTCTCTATCTATCTCTCTCCTCTCTATCATCTCTATCTTTCTCTCCAGCCCGCTCTCTCTCCTCTTTATCTATCTATTTATCTATCAATCTATCTCGCCCTCTCTCTCTCTCGCCCTCTCTCTCTCCTCTCTATCTATCTATCTCCTCTTTATCTATCTCTCTCGCTCTCTCTATCTATCTTTCTCCACCCTCTCTCTTCTATCTCTCTCCCCTCTCTCTCTCCTCTCTATCTATCTCTCTCCCCTCTATCTCTCTCTCCCCTCTATCTATCTTTCGCCCCTCTCTCTCCTCTCTATCTATCTCTCCAACCTCTCTATCTATCTCTCCTCTCTATCTAACTCTCTCACCCTCTCTCTCTCCTCTCTATCGATCTATCTCTGTCGCCCTCTCTATCTCTCTCCCCTCTCTCTCTCTCCTCTTTATCTATCTCTCCTCTCTATCTATCTCTCCTCTCTATCTATCTCTCCTCTCTATCTATCTCTCCTCTCTATCTATCTCTCCTCTCTATCTATCTCTCCTCTCTATCTCTCTCTCCTCTCTATCTCTCTCTCCTCTCTATCTCTCTCTCCTCTCTATCTCTCTCTCCTCTCTATCTCTCTCTCTCTCTCCCCCCTCTCTCTCCCCTCTATCTATCTCTCTCCCATCTCTCTCTGCTCTCTATCTCTCTCTGCTCTCTATCTCTCTCTGCTCTCTATCTCTCTCTGCTCTCTATCTCTCTCTGCTCTCTATCTCTCTCTGCTCTCTATCTCTCTCTGCTCTCTATCTCTCTCTGCTCTCTATCTCTCTCTCCTCTCTATCTCTCTCTCCTCTCTATCTCTCTCTCCTCTC
>JAPZIH010000030.1:0-45506 GCA_027410445.1 Discoglossus pictus | reverse complement strand
GAGAAGAGAGAGAGAGAGAGAGAAAGAAAGAGAGAGAGAGAAAGAGAGAGATCGAGAGGGAGAGAGAGTGAGAGAGAGAGACAAAGAGAGAGAGAGAGAGAGAGAAAGAAAGAGAAAGAGAGAGAAAGAGAGAGAGAAAGAGAGAGAGAGAAAAAGAGGGAGAGAGAGAGAGAAAGAGAGAGAGAGAGAAAGAGAGAGAGAGAGAGAGAAAGAGAGAGAGAGAAAGAAAGAGAGAGAGAGAAAGAGAGAGATCGAGAGGGAGAGAGAGAGAGAGAGAGAGAGAGACTGTACAGAGTTTACACTGTAGAACAGACACACTCCTAACTCTACACACACAGTGAGACTTGTATTTATATCTGTCTGTTCTGCAGTATATGTGTGTACGGCAGTGATATATCAGGACACAAGCCGGGGGTGGATCTGTCCTGTAATGTGAGGGACTGGTTTGGGCCTTGTCCCCGGTGACTCCCAGTGCCCTCTCCCGGCTCTCTCTCTCTCCTATCTCTCTCACGCAGCACTCTCTCTCCAAGCACTCTCTTACTCCCAGTGCTCTCCAAGCACTCTCTTACTCCCAGTGCTCTCTCTCCAAGCACTCTCTTACTCCCAGTGCTCTCCAAGCACTCTCTTACTCCCAGTGCTCTCCAAGCACTCTCTTACTCCCAGTGCTCTCCAAGCACTCTCTTACTCCCAGTGCTCTCTCTCCAAGCACTCTCTTACTCCCAGTGCTCTCCAAGCACTCTCTTACTCCCAGTGCTCTCCAAGCACTCTCTTACTCCCAGTGCTCTCCAAGCGCTCTCTTACTCCCAGTGCTCTCTCTCCAAGCACTCTCTTACTCCCAGTGCTCTCTCTCCAAGCACTCTCTTACTCCCAGTGCACTCTCTCCTGTATATCTCTCTCCCAGAGCTCGTTCTCCCGTCTCTCTCTCTCCCTCTCCCAGTGCTCTCTATCTCTCTCCCAGTGCTCTCCCTCTCCCAGTGCTCTCTCTCTCTCTCCCAGTGCTCTCTCCCAGTGCTCTCTCTCCCATCTCCCTCTCCCAGTGCTCTCTCCTAGTGCTCTCTCTCCCTCTCCCAGTGCTCTCTCTCTCTCTCCCAGTGCTCTCTCCCAGTGCTCTCTCTCCCATCTCCCTCTCCCAGTGCTCTCTCCCAGTGCTCTCTCTCCCATCTCCCTCTCCCAGTGCTCTCTCCCAGTGCTCTCTATCTCTCTCCCAGTGCTCTCTCTCCCATCTCCCTCTCCCAGTGCTCTCTCCCAGTACTCTCTCCCGTCTACCTCTCCCAGTGCTCTCTCCCAGTGCTCTCTATCTCTCTCCCAGTGCTCTCTCTCCCATCTCCCTCTCCCAGTGCTCTCTCCCAGTGCTCTCTATCTCTCTCCCAGTGCTCTCTCTCCCATCTCCCTCTCCCAGTGCTCTCTCCCAGTGCTCTCTATCTCTCTCCCAGTGCTCTCTCTCCCATCTCCCTCTCCCAGTGCTCTCTCCCAGTGCTCTCTCTCCCATCTCCCTCTCCCAGTGCTCTCTCCCAGTGCTCTCTATCTCTCTCCCAGTGCTCTCTCTCCCATCTCCCTCTCCCAGTGCTCTCTCCCAGTGCTCTCTATCTCTCTCCCAGTGCTCTCTCTCCCATCTCCCTCTCCCAGTGCTCTCTCCCAGTGCTCTCTCTCCCATCTCCCTCTCCCAGTGCTCTCTCCCAGTGCTCTCTATCTCTCTCCCAGTGCTCTCTCTCCCATCTCCCTCTCCCAGTGCTATCTCTCTCCGAGTGCTCTCTCTCCCATCTCCCTCTCCCAGTGCTCTCTCCCAGTGTTTTCTCTCTCTCTCTCCCAGTGCTCTCTCTCTCTCTCCCAGTACTCTCTCCCAGTACTCTCTCCCGTCTACCTCTCCCAGTGCTCTCTCTCTCTCCCGGCTGTCACCTTTCCCCTAGTTATGCAATGTATCCGCCCGCATTGCGTCACTGGCTGCTCTGTCCTTGGCAGCCATACTGACAGTTATTTAAAGCAAAGAGAACATGAAGTAACAAGGAGAGGAGAACAAGACACACACACTCACACACAGACTCACACACACACACACACACTCACCGGTATATTTCCACTGGAACATGGTTTTGCATTAAATTTAAAATAAACTTTTAAATATTAAAATATATTATTTTTACATGAAAAAAATATTAGGTAAAATCTGTTTATATAAATAGTCAACACTCAAAACAAGAGTGTATGACAAGAATCCGTAGCGCCAATAACACTGTTATAATAGACACAAATTATCACATATATAGTTGTCGTACTGCGAGTTGTTGTCACGCTTTGTGAGCCTCGCAAAGCGAGGCGAGCCATGGGCCACAACTGCGAGCCTCACGAAGTGAGCTGTCGACTGCAAGGCACGCAAGACGTAGGCTGGCACTCATTGCACTGCGAGCCTCGCAAAGCGAAGCGAGCAGTTGAAGCATGCAGGACTTAAGCTGCAATGAGCGTCAAAGGCGCTCATTGCAGGGGTGGAGACACTCATCCCGAGACACGCGGGTCTTAGCTGCAATGAGGCCTCATCGCGAGGCCCCAGGACTTAGCGACGGATGCAAAATTACGTCCTGTATGACTTGAGACCTGAAACACGTAGATGGACTGCGGGGCTCGCAAAAATATGACTTTAATTTTACACGAGGGGAGAGTACAAAGGGGAGTACACGAGGGGAGAGGCTGCAATAGACACGGGATGGAGAGGGTGGAAAGAGACACAGGGGAGGGAGAGGGGGAAGAGGGTGGAAAGAGACACAGGAGATGGAGAGGGTGGAAAGAGGCACAGGGGAGGGGGAGAGGGTGGAAAGAGACAGGGGAGGGAGAGGGTGGAAAGAGACACAGGGGGGGGAGGGTGGAAAGAAACACACAGGAGGGAGAGGGAGGAAAGAGACAGGGGAGAGAGAGGGTGGAAAGAGACACAGAGGATGGAGAGGGTGGAAAAAGACACGGGATGGAGAGGGTGGATAGGGTGGAAAGAGACAGGGGAGGGAGAGGGTGGAAAGAGACACAGGGGATGGAGAGGGGGAGAGGGTTGAAAGAGACAGGGGAGAGGGGGGAAAGAGTCACAGGGGGGGGAGAGGGCGAGAGGGTGGAAAGAGACACAGGCGATGGAGAGGGGGATAGGGTGGAAAGAAACACAGGGGTGGGAGAGGGTGGAAAGAGACACGGGGGGGAGAGGGTGGAAAGAGACAGGGGAGGGAGAGGGTGGAGAGAGACACAGGGGATCGAGAGGGGAGATGAGGTGGAAAGAGACACAGGGGAGGGAGGGGGTGGAAAGAGACACAGAGGATGGAGAGGGTGGAAAGAGACACAGAGGATGGAGAGGGTGGAAAGAGACACAGAGGATGGAGAGGGTGGAAAGAGACACAGAGGATGGAGAGGGTGGAAAGAGACACGGGGGGGAGAGGGTGGAAAGAGACAGGGGAGGGAGAGGGTGGAGAGAGACACAGGGGATCGAGAGGGGAGATGGGGTGGAAAGAGACACAGGGAAGGGAAATAAAGAGAAAAAGACACAGGGAAGGGAGAGGGGTAAATACACACAGCGGTCAGAGAGTGGGGAGAGGCTCGCAATGAGCGACGAAGGCGCTCAGCATGAAAGTGGCAGGCTGGACGACGTCTGCAATGAGCGCTCATGAATGATAAAGTACCTTCTTATATGAAGGACGTCCAATGACCACGGATTATTCAAAATTCAAAGTTCCAAATGTTCTGATTGGTCTGCAGAGACCCTATCAGATGCTGAGAACAGTGCAGAAGCGGACCTTGTGTGTTAGGACTACGCCACTCAGCGCCAGCAGCAAAACTGCAAGCTGGCGCTAGATGGCGCTGTCTGAACATAACCAGGTAAAGGCAAAAACACTCCTCACCCGACCACCCACATCCAGAGTGAGGCGCCCCAACCACTTTCCCAGATTACCCCATCCGGATCTGCGTGGCGTTTTCTTAACACAGAAGATCTGGGAAAGCCCCCCAAAACAGTCACATATTTTATTCTGTTTATTGTGCTCTGAGAAATTAATTTTTTTAAATAAAAAAAGACACTGCGACACCTTACAAATAACCTCAGTGTTTTATGGCACCGAATATTGATGTGAGGCTATAAGCTGTGTACAAGATTTAGGGCTTGCCTTTTATTATTACAAGCCCTCCATAATGAGCTGCTGAATGACACAGGGCAGCTTGGAGCTCAGACTTAATGCGCTCAGCATTCTAAGTGTCAGTGATAATATTGGAACCTAAAATGGAAGCTTCGGATCTCCACAAACATGGAGGAGCAACAAACTGAGCAGGTATTATAATGTTTATGGGGGTATTCTTAGCAAGGACTGATGTTTACTATAAAATAAATGTTTATATGGAACCTGCCATTTGTTTATGAGCAGCTCATGCATATTAATTATCTACTTTGATGTGATAATTAGGGTTGTCTGTCTATAGTGACCAAAATAAAGCTCCCCAATGTTATCAGGCAGCCATGCTCCTCTCCCACCCTTATCAGGCACTCTGAGCCACAAAATGAATTCTAAATATGTACTGTACAGAAAAACGTCTAGTACAATGTATAGCCAGATCTCAATGTCCCTTTACATTGCACTAAGTCCCTAAATGTAATGTATATAGATCATTACTTCTTATAATTAGCACTACAGACTAATTACATCTATTAGGGTCCTGCTGCAGCAATGTATTACATAGCGGCCATGTACAGGGTCTCTATCTGTCCATCACGTGCCTGTGTTCCAAGCACGTGACAACAGCATGAAGGTCACCCACTGTCTCTTTAAGAATGCCGGTGACAGTCTAGCTCTGGGCCACACCTCCCTCCTTGTGACGGCGCCCGTGACGTAGAGTGCTGTGATTGGCCCAGCCTGCCCCATGTCACTGCTAGCACTGCGCGCGCCCCTGTCAGTCGCAGCTCGTCGCTGAAGGAGGACACAGAGGAGAGATATGAAGATCTGGACGTCAGAGCATGTGTTCGAGTGAGTGACGGGCCTAGGGCCAGAAGGGAGTGAGCGAGAGACAAGGGACAGGGCCTGGAGCCTGAGGGGGACTGAGTGCGTGAGCGGGAGGGTCAATGACAGAAAGGTTCTGGAAGCTTCTGAGGAAAAACGGCCATGACTGGAAATTATATACAGCGCGCGTGTGTTTATATAATATATATATATAGAGAGAGAGAGAGTCATGTGAGACACCATATAAAGGCAGTGCCGTGGGATGTGGCTGTATCATATCTAGGGGATGAGTATGACTCAACATGGTCCTGGTATCACAACCAGAGATCCTGGTATTACCTGTTTCATGTGTGTGCACATACATGTGTGTCATAAGAGGCTTGTAGTGATACATTCTACTGAAGATATTCCCTATAGGTAGATATAATGGGCTATATAAGCTGGTTCTTACCAGTCTGTGTAGATGTAGGCCTCTACTCTTTGTAGTTCACTGGAAGGTTTGATCATGAGGCTGAAGCTTCATAAGACAGGATTCCCTGGAGAAGACTCTGATCCTGAAGACGGAAGGGGAAGACAGAGGCGGAGATGGATAGATGAGGTCACTGAAGCAATGATCATGAGCTTTAGGGGCAGTAGCTGACATGTCAATAGGGTCATGAAGAGTCAGACATGACTGAGTGACTAAACAATAACCGCACCCCAGAGACGCCATAACCAATACGTGGCTGGCATGCTGCAGCTTGGATGCTCAAATATGGATAGTAATTGGGGGAAAATCTGAGGATATGATGGTGGCAGATACATACAATGCTTTAATATAAATACTTATGTAGAACATTTAGTGTGTGTAATGGTACCCAGTATTAGTGGGTAATGTAGTGTGATATATATATATATATATATATATATATATATATATATATATAATGTAATACGTAGACTGGCACGGACATGAATGCTGCTTTCCTGTATCATGAGGGGTTAGAGGTTGAGTAGCAGTTCAGTTTATGTTGGTTCTAAATGCCTAATAAATGGTGATGACTTCCCAGAATGCTACTGGGTCAGTGTGTTATTGGCACTATTGGCAGTGGAGATCAGCGTGATGCTGTGTGAATGGCAGATATCCAGGTGGTGCGGTCATTATGTGAGTTGGCAGTGCATGCCCTGTATTGTTTAGTAAGGGGCCTCTCCTGGATGGCATGAATATATTAGTCTGATGCTATGGGTGTTGGTTTCCATAGACTGGTACTAGGCGGGTGATTAGTACCACCTCCTGTGCCCTAGAACAGATATCACACTACCACATATTGGCTTCTTTAGGCTTCCCTGTAGGTATCATTTGGCAGGACCTTTTGTTCTAGCTCTGTCTGAGGGTCCTGTTATATCTTCATACTTTATTCTGGCTCCTATAAAATGTTTTGGTGTCTTGTGTTTGATATCAGTTTGTCAGACCCTGTTTACTTTATTAATATTCAGTGTGTCATTTGTTTCTTTGGTTCCATAATTATTTCTTCCAATAAAAAGTGTATGGCGGTATTCCTCCAGCAAGTACTATTAGCTCGTGTGTGTATATCATTTCTAAAGCACTACGGCACTTGCCCTTGTAACCGTTCCTAGTGTAAACCTGATCACCTTGCTTTATAATGACTTAGGAATGCCTTCTTGCCGGACTACTCTGTTTGGCCCAGTTCTTTACATGGTTGTTCAGTTCCTGCAGGGCATGTATTAGGAAGCAAGGCCTCGGGGTCACTTGCATCCACTGTATCCTCATGTTTACAACACTGCTAGTAATTTAGACATTATTATCGTTTATTTGTAACGAGCCAACATATTCCGTAGCGCTATACACACGTTGATCAAGGCAAAACAATACTAACACATTACAAAGATGGCGGGCCCTGTCATTGAGCTAAGCGTCCGGTGTCCTCGGAGCTTCCCCAAAGTACATTAGTTTTTATCATGCAATGTTAAAGAACTGGTATTGTTAATGGACGGTGTCTGCAATCGCACTTCATCCTGCCCAACGCCAATGTCTGGTTGCCATGTTTATTACCTGCGTGCAGATATCACTGAAGTAGTAACACTTGCATGAAAACTCACTGACCTTTATTTTACCATCTTAGCATTGAAGTGACTGTTTGCAATCATTCAGCACAATGTACGCAGATAACACTGCTTTAAGATCAAATGACAAGACTTTTCTCGTGCTTTGTTTAATTTGGTAAGCTAGGGGAGAACTAAACCATTTCTTGGGTTTTATTCGTCACTCGAGCTGTTCTTTAAACTTCAGATCTTTCAACATCATTCAATTAAAATAGTTGTGATTTTATCTTGTGTTGTCCACAGATTACTTTATGCTGTTTGGTGGTAGGAGGGAGTATTATTGCACGGGTAACGTGTATTTCAGTGATTAGATCTACCTCTAGTGAGCTTGTGTTACATCCATGTTGTAGTGTGTATAGGGATCAGTAGGTTGCTGTGATTCTCTGGCATGCAGAAGGTCATATCTGTAACACAATGAGGAGCCGGCTTCCTTGGCTGCCGCTCGGTCATGCCTTTTCCATTACGGGACATCCTGCAGACTCGTGATCTTTATTTCCGTCTGACTTTTAAGTGAAGGCCGTAACACAAACCACCTGCGTTAATTCATCTTTGTTGAGGAGAATAATTTGTCTTCATTCAAGGGAGTTAGGTTTCATTTGGGGCCCAGTACAATGGCCATGTGGCATTTTAAATCTTTCCTTGGCCTGAAAGCATGATGGAGATATGAGAATAGCCGGATTTATTTATGTATGGGAACAAATTGATCTAACATCCTGCAAAATTCAGTTTTTTAGTTCTCGTAACAATTTGAGACATTTTAGGATTAAAAGTGGCATGTAATCGTCAAGTATATGTTTAAAGTAAATGAAGTTAGTTGGCATTTATTTTAACTATCAAATTCATTCAGCATTCAAGTTACATTACTAAATATGAGCAGAAGAGCAAACGAGCATTATTTTGTTAGTATAGACAGTACGGACATTACCTAATGTTTCCTGGGCTGTGTGAGCTACACCCAGTGCCGATTGTGTAAAAGGAACATGCCAGCTGTCAAAGCAGTCTGACCTTATTGTGTGTTCATGATGTAATGTTGCACAAGGCTACTTGATTAATATCATTGAAACACATTTTGCTGGGATGACATTGAACACATTTGCATGTGAAGTTATTTACTGCTGTTATACAATTTTTTTTATTTCTTTATAGCCACCCATGGGAGACGGTGACAACAGCCGCCATGCAGAAATATCCAAACCCCATGAATCCGAACGTGGTAGGCGTGGATGTTTTAGACAGGTGCGTGGACTCCTCGGGAAAGTTGCACAGTGACCGGCTCCTGAGCACAGAATGGGGCATGCCCTCGCTGGTTAGATCGGTAAGTATAAGGACCAAAGACAAGCCCGTTTAATGTTTACTCCACCAGGAGGATGGTGTAATGGCACGGTCTGAGAATTGCAGAAGTGTGCCTTCTCACTAAGCTGTAAATCTCATTGATCTATTTTTCTAATTGTGATGATTTTATTTTACATTAAACATTTGTGAACATATTTTGCGACCCATAGTGCCGTTTCAAATTCTGTATCTCCTCTGCCCTACATGCACACTATATATCCAGTCCATAGGTGTCTACATTTAGATTTTACACTTGAACTTCATAGCGTGATCCAATTACTTCTCTGTAATGAGTTAAAAAAACAAATATATATATGCATATATATATATATATATGTATGTGTATATATATATATATATATATATATATATATATATATATATATATATATATATATATATATATATATAATTAGTGTGTGTCTATTTATTTATATCTGGTTTATAACAAAATCAACTTCATTAATTCAGGACTTTTGCATTGTGCTTTTTGAATAATAAAAAAATAACGTTTCTTTTTCACCTTTCATTAGATTATTGGGGCAACTAGAACAAATACCTACATTCAGGAACATTCTGTGGTGGATCCTGTTGAGAAAACAATGGAACTAAAATCCTCCAATGTAAGTCTAAAAGAGATTAATACCTTCATAAAATATTCTGTCCTGTTGGGTTTTATTTATGAAGACCTTACTGCTAATTACTTCAGAATCTGATGGACAGTTAAACTAACTTCCACTTACATAAAGGTACATTTCACATTTACAGTGTGCTTATTTGAAAACCCAGAATAAAATGGGCAATATATTTTAGAAAGTAAACAGTCATTAATTTATGACTTATTATTATTATATACTGTTATTGGCAACTTAGTCTGTTGGTTAATGTTTGTTTCCTCTCAATACAGCAATCTGCTGAAGGTTCATACACTTGTGGCAAGCAAAGTGCAGCCATGTAACTTTCTTTTATTACATTGAGAAGATAAGATAACCTTGAGATCTGACTATCTTGTGTGCTATTAAACCCTTTACTACTTTGAATAACATTGCAATCTGTTCTAAACACTCGCAAGGCTTTGGCTTAAATGTATGTACGTTTTTTTGTAGATCACATTCACAAATATGGTTTCTGTGGACGAAAGACTGGTTTACAAACCCCATCCTCAAGACCCTCAAAAGTTAGTACATATTCTGCATTGTTTTACTGTGTTAACAAAAATGAGTAAATTGCTAATTGAAATCGGTTCCAAATAAAGTCCTTGGGCCTTGCGCAGTCCTACACGACCTCATGGCATTACCTCTTATGCTTTCTCGGATTGTCATTGGAGGGATTTGGAAGGTTCCTGGCTTTTACTAGGCGTATACTATACCGGAGTATCTATTTACTTTTGTCTGCATTATACTCTTTTTGTAAGATGTGCTTATAACCTTTTTTCTTTCTGCCTACAATCTTACAAATGGTTCCTAACTGTTATTCCACTCTGCGAATCAAGAAGACCGTGTACTTCTGAGCACAGGGTGTGCAGTGTCTCATATTAACCAATTAGTGGCAACCTTCTGCTTGCCAGAGGTCACTGACAGGCTTATTTGAAACGCTGCATTTCATAGTCTGTGTGTTCTTGGTTTTTATGCAGAAAAAAACAGTGCTTATAAGCACTTCTTCATTTTATTAAGTATGTTGAAGTAAATAGATACCCACTATATTCCTAGTGACATCCAGGAAGCTTCCACTTGCTTTTAAGCACGTTCACTTTGTCATGGGGCTGTGTAGTGTATCATTTATATATTTGACCCTGGGCCTAATTATAACAGACATCAGGACCTTATTGAACTCCGAGATGATTACCCATGGTAAAGAGGTACAAGAGTGCAAGCAAAATGAATTTATAAGGTCAGGGAATTTATTATTATTTTGTATTTGAAGAGCACCAGCAGATACAGTAGTTCTAGCGGTGCCATGACCATGAGGATAACACTTGACGTACACTCATATATATATATACACACACACACACACACGGCGATACTGAGCTGAATATTCATTACAACAGAGTTTATTTCTTATTCTAATACATTTTACATTGACATAGAATTCACACTGATGTTCTTTGTAATTATGCACTTTGCTTTTTTTTTTAGGACCATTCTCACACAAGAGGCAATCATTTCAGTGAAGGGTGTCAGTCTGAGCAGTTATTTAGAAGGAATGATGGCAAATACCATCTCCACAAATGCAAACAAGGTGAGTACTAGAACATTAATGTAGGAAGTGTTGACAATTAATAATAAACCTTGCAAACTATTTTTTTTTTAATACAAAATAATGCACAGAGACATCTTCACTTTGATATATAATATGACTACAGATCAGAACGTCTCGCCCACACCGTCTGTCGTAAAATCTCTCCCTGTCTTTTTATAGATTATTGCCTTTTCTTATCAAAGAATGATGTCCACATTGGCCAGCTCTTTGTATTTACATTCATGTCTCCTATTTAAAGAACAGGTGAATTCAGATGGACCCACTTATGTTGTCATTTACACAAAATCAAATCGCACAAAAATAAAACTTATGGATAATTCCCTAATAGATAAAAATTTTGAGGCTAGATACAACTTGCCATATTTCTAAAAACGTAAATATAGGTGGTACCTAAAGGCATGTGGAAGTTTCCCGCATTTTACCTTTTATATAATATACCAGAGTATCTATTTAATTGTATGCACTTTATTAAGGAGCAAATAAAAGCTCTGTTAACAGACTTAAATTGAACAAATAGTTCCTGTATGGGTCTGCCCACTGCAGAGCATATGCAGGCAGATGCTGGTATAGTTGTTATGCTGTCTCATACTAACCAATCATCTCTCAGACCCATACCGCTGAAACCCTGATAGACTGGGACACACCTACAGAGACTTCTTAAGACTGCAGAGGGCAGACCCTTATAAGGATTATTTGTATGATTTTAGGCTGTACAGAAAGGGCTTATAAGCACTTTATTTTATTAAAAAGTACATAAAAGCAAATGGATCCACAGGCACATTATTTACCTAGTAAAACCCAGGAACCTTCTATATCCCTGTGAGTGAGTGAGCCTCTAGTTGTGCTGTGGACATTTTGATGAAAAGATACATTTGTAACCTCCAGTTGCACCTTTCTCCTGGACACAGGGTGTTTTTATGTGCGTGTCCTTGTGTTTCAGGGCCGGGACGCCATGGAATGGGTCATTGGCAAACTGAACACCGAACTCGAGGATCTGAAAGCCACAACGCGAGGAAGCATCAGGACCTCCATGGCAGCCGCAGCCTTTGTAGAGAAATGATACACGGAAAGATCGCGTTCTCTAGTTAGATATTTAATCTGAACAAGCTGTGGCTTCTATCTATGTAGCTAATCTATTTATTCTTATTTAAGAATGTGTATTTTATTAAGTAGGTTTTCAAATTGAAGCTTGGGTAGAAGCTGCAGCTTCCTGGGAACAAATGACAGGAGGACCAATAGGCCCCTGTGTAACGGATGGATGTGTTCAGTGCTACAGATCGCTCCTCTGTAGGCTCTCCTTGGACCTCAGACTAATAAATACATTTTCTAGAAGTGCAGTATTATCGTGGTGCAATGTTTAATTGTTAGACAAGTTCTGGGACCAGTTTCACTTCTAGCAATGGAGAGCTGTTACTCCACATATGGCTCAATGTTTTTGTGGAGTCCATACCCAAATGTCACTCCTCAGTCTGCCCCCTACTATGCCAGATTATCCATCCTCACTGGCGCTACTGGAATCCATTTATGCCTTTACTTGTACAGTAAGAAAGTGGATACAACTTGTACCATAAATCATTCTCTTCTGAGACATTCACTATGTGGTACATACATAACATCGCGTGTACCATGTTTTTCTCCTGCTCTTTATATGCCAGACTAGTCACTCTTTATGCACAGTATTTAAAAATACTGTTTTATTTAAATTGCAACATACAATGTAACCTCAGCAATGTTTAATATGAACAGGCTTGATCGGTAAAGCTTTATTTAATTAAAGCTTAAGACGTTAACTTAATAAGGTACACAGAATTGTTCTTTGAGAAGGATGTGATCTAAAAAAACCTGAAGGTTAAGAAAGTACTTAAGCATTAATAAAACTGTCTTCTTGTGAGAGCACTGGGTGTACATTCTGCATATGTATAAGTTTAATTTATAAGGGTTAATGTGACCGGTTCTGTTAGTAATGTTATGTTTGGAGGAGACTATGAAATAAATGACACTATTTAATAGATATGATGTAACGTTAAAGGTACGTTATTTATATTTAAATATGGTTCCTTCCAAAGGAATCTGCAACATTGTAGCTATTGTGGCAGTGAGCGGGTTAACTTTTTGTATTTATACATTATGATAATTTTCGTATTTTGCAATGTTAACTAAAAGTCACTTTTTCTTTTTTAATAGCATCCGCTTGTCATTAGAATGTTATCCAGTCTAACACATTCATTCATTTCGTTAGCAAGTTCACTAATGGAGAAGAGTAAAAACAAATAGCCTTAAAAAGGCTTGTGCCTGAAGCATTGGCTTATGGGAAATGACATATACCTTTACCTGCTTTGTATGGTTAAAGGGACGGGCATGTGACCTTTTGTAACTTAGCACTCCAGAGTCGTTTATTTTTTATATTGACATTGTTCTTAATGCTAAAAGATACCATTTCATCAAAAGCCAGTTCTAGTAAATATTGTCAAAAATATTAAACTTGGTCTCTGTGTGTTTTTCCCATTACGGCTTATACATGTGGGGCATACCATTGTCTGTCTGTGGAATGGGACGTTTATTTATCATTTTAATTAACAAGCTCTTCAGGTCCACTTAAATAAATAATGAAATAGTCCATATTCTGAATGTTGTTCCCTGTGGCTATATATATATATATATATATATATATATATATATATATATATATATATATATATATATATATATATATATATATATATATATATATTTCTTAGTTATTGCTGATCTGAGCCTCTTGTCTGGGACTTGCAAACAGGCTCCATTTATACAATGTATGTTATGTTACCCGCATAGAGTTCATGGTACTTTGGGAAAATAATCTTATTTACGGTAGGTGGGTTTAGATGTCTCATTTGGCACTAATAACTATGGGTGGCACGTCTTTCGCGCACTGGAGACCAGCGTGCCGTCATCAGGGCGCCGAGAACTCTACAGCCTGCATCCATCTGTCCCAGCTCATATTTACTGGACCTGCTTACTGGAGGCTGCCACGGCTAAGGTAAGGGGCTGACCGTGTGCCATGTGGGACTGGCATGTGTCACTAGGAGCATATTGTTTGTAATCTCACTTGTAACATGTAGTGATAAACATGCAATGCAACATGCTCCTAGTGACACATGCCAGTCCCACATGGCACACCGTCAGCCCCCTACCTTAGCCTTGGCAGCCTCCAGCCAGCAGGTCCAGTAAATATGAGATGGGGCAGATGGGATGCAGGCTGGAGCGCAGTTCTCGGCGCCCTGATGACGCCACAATGTTCTGCTGTGCGAAGGTCGGCATGCCAGATAGCACTCTTAAGGTTTTACTGCTGTTGACATGAAGCGACTTAAAACCTGGCTATATATTATGTTATCCATATTTTTTTCTTATGTGAATCGGTCCTGGAAAAAAATCTCATGTTACTGCTGTGTTTATAGGCAAATAAGCAGCTCACAAATATTAACTTCCATGATGTGTTAAGTGCGACCAAAATAAAGACCAACAATGTTGTCTGGCAGTTAGACCCCTCTCCCACCCTTATCAAGTACTGATGAGGCGTAAACTAGCATACAGGAGCAGCAAAGTAATTCCGAAATTAATTGCTGTAGAGAAAAACTACTAGTGGTATTTATAGCCAGTTTTTAATGCTGTAATGTATCATTGGCTTCCTGTTTGGGTGACAGAGTCCCTGTAACAAGGGACACAACAAAGGTCCCTGACATTGCAGCTATGCACATGTATAAAGAAATCTATGTAGAGTTAAGTGCGACCAATGTAAGTTATATCTGGGTGCATTTGTGTGAGGTCTGGTTTGAATCCGCTCTAAGTCAGTGCACAGTTTTCTGTCTGTTGCAGTAATCAGTGTACAGGTGAGAGTGGGTGTGGCTTGGCCTGTGTAAGTTATATCTGTGTGCATTTTGTTGTTTTCTGTTGAATCGGTTCTGTGGGGCAGGACAGTGTTTTCTATCCTGTGCTCATTTATCATTGTACAGGCGAGTAGGCGGGGTCTATTTTAACAAGGGAAGAGCGAGCTTGGGAGCTTGCAATCATTTCTAGTGTAAGTGTAGTTAGTGTGTAGGAGATTAAATAAAAGGAGGAAATCCAAAGAAAAGGGGTATTATAAGAAAAAAACAGAAAACAAACGTATATATATTGTTTCTGTTTTGTTTGGTTTAAGGTGTGGAAATGAAATCTTTATACAAATTGATTTGTTTTCTCACTGTATTTTTGTAACTGATCATCATGAGTCAGTCCAGTGGAAACCTCACTCGGTGTCCATCCTGCCAAATGTATGCACTACTGGAACAGGGTCCAGGGTCCATACCTCTGTGACAGGTGTGAGCATGTTGCCTCTCTGGAAGCTCAAATTGGAGATCTGGAGCAGGGAATTGCAGCACTTAGTGATACTGCTCCACTGGAAAGGGAGTTGGTGCTCACGGAGCACAGTTTAGCTGGGTCTAGCATGGAGGGCAGAGCTGGGGCTAGTGGGGATGTCCAGGGAGGTAGCTGGGTTACAGTTAGAAGGGAAATCAGGGGGAACAGGAGGAGGCAGGCCAGTTCTGAGTTGGCAAACACCAACAGATTTGCCAGATTGAGTGAAACTGTTGGGGATGTCCATTCAGGAAGGCAATGCCAGATAGAGCTGTTCCCTCTAACAGCCGGGAGAACAGTTCTACTGGAGGAGAGGGAGGGCGGAATAGGCAGAGCAACAGACATGTTTTGGTGGTAGGGGACTCTATTATTAGGAAGGTAGACAGGGTAATTTGTCACTCAGATCCCAGCAATCGATCAGTTTGCTGTCTCCCGGGTGCTCGGGTTCGGCATGTTGTGGATCGGGTGGATAAATTATTGGGATGGTCTGGTAATGAACCGCGGTCTTGGTACACATTGGTACCAATGACAAAGTTAGTGGAAGATGGAGCGTCCTAAAGAATGATTTTAGAGAACTAGGGAATAAGCTTAAAGCAAGGACCTCCAAGGTAGTATTTTCTGAGATACTACCAGTGCCACTTGCTAGCCCAGGGAGGCAGAAGGAGCTTAGGGAGGTTAATGCGTGGCTAAAAAAGTGGTGCAGTGCAGAGGGTTTGGGGTTTTTAGAGCACTGGGCTGACTTCTCACTTGGGTACAATCTCTATAGCAGGGATGAATTGCACCTTAATGATGAGGGAGCTTGTGTGCTAGGGGATAGGATGGTAGAACGGCTGGGGGAGTTTTTAAACTTGTAGGTGGGGAAGAGGGACTATATAGAAGTATTCGGGTAAATAGGGTAGAGAGGGAAAGGGATGAATTAGTTACCCATGGGGGAGGAGAAGGTTAAAATAGAAAGTAGGGAGGTATTAATAGGGGCCTCAGATACAGTGGCAAGCACCTCACAACGGCAGAGCCATAGCAACATAAAGTGTATGATTGCGAACGCAAGAAGTTTGCCTGGGAAAATGGACGAGCTAGAATTATTAGCAGTACAAGAAAAATGGGGCTTAATCTAATCTTTCAAGACTCACTCACTACAGGGTCTCTATCAGATGACTGGAGAAAAGCAGAGGTGATACCTATATTTAAGAAGGGATCTAGAGCAAATCTGGGGAATTATAGACCAGTGAGCCTCACTTCTGTAGTTGGGAAGCTTTTAGAAGGGTTAATAAGGGACAGAATACAAGAATATGTCTATTTGAACAGGATCATAGGTAGCAGTCAACCCGGATTTATGAAGGATAGGTCGTGTCAGACCAATCTAATTAGTTTTTATGAGGAGGTTTGTAGGAACTTGGATCAAGGCAACTCGGTGGATGTAGTATTTTTAGATTTTTCCAAGGCATTTGATACAGTGCCACATGGAAGACTAGTGAGCAAACTAAGGGATACAGGAATTGCAGTAAATATCTGCTCGTGGATCGAGAGCTGGCTAAAAGACAGGAAGCAAAGAGTTGTTGTGAATGGAACATACTCCGATTGGTCTAATGTGGTAAGTGGGGTTCCTCAGGGTTCAGTATTAGGTCCTCTCCTTTTTAACATATTTATTAATGACATTGAAGTAGGACTCGAATGTAGTGTCTCCATTTTTGCTGATGACACTAAGTTGTGCAAGGTAATAAAATCAGATAATGATGTACTTTCCCTACAAAAGGATTTGCATAAAATTGAGAAATGGGCGGCTAAATGCCAGATTAAATTTAATACAAATAAATGTAAGGTTATGCATTTGGGAAGGAACAATAGCCAAGCAATCTATAATCTTAATGGAGCAAATCTAGGGGTATCAGATATTGAAAGGGATTTGGGAGTACTAGTGGACAACCACCTAGGTAACAGTGCTCAAAGCCAAGCAGCAGCTGCAAAGGCAAATAAAATATTAGCATGTATTAAGAAGGGTATAGAAGCCAGGGAAGCAAATATAATTCTGCCACTATACAAATCTCTAGTACGCCCTCATTTGGAATATGGAGTACAATTTTGGGCACCACCTCATAAAAAAGACATTTTAGAGCTGGAAAAGGTACAGAGAAGGGCAACAAAACTAATAAGGGGAATGGAGGGGCTAAGTTATGAAGAAAGACTAACAAAATTAAACTTATTTTCGCTAGAAAAAAGGCGTCTAAGAGGGGATATGATTACCTTATATAAATACATCCAGGGTCAGTATAAAGATTTGTCATGGGAGCTTTTTGTAGCAAGAGATTTTCAACGGACAAGAGGACATCCCTTGAGGTTAGAGGAAAAAAGATATCACCTTAAACAAAGAAAAGGGTTCTTCACAGTTAGGGTGGTTAACTGTGGAATTCTCTACCAAAGGAGGTGGTGACAGCGGATTCAATAGATAACTTCAAAAAGGGGTTAGATATATTTTAAAATAAAGAGGGCATTCAAGGCTACCCTAGATAACTAGCGAAGGAATATTGATCCAGGGAGAATTTTTGCTTTTTTTCCCCTTATGAGACAATTGGCAAAGTTTCAATGGGGTTTTTTTTTTCTGTTTGCCTTCCTCTGGATCAATTAACAATTAATAATAACTAGTCCACATTAAAAAGATCAATAGAGATCTAAAAAGGTTGAACTTGGACTAACTCTTTATTCATCCTCCAATACTAAACATAATTATTTAATCAATAATTTAAGTAATAACTATTCCGCATATTGCAGATCAGAGGAGATCTTAACAGGTTGAACTTGAGGGACTGAAAGTCTTTTTTCAACCTTAATTACTATGGTCCTCATTCAATTGCAATTTTGCCAGATGAAGAGGGCTCTATATAAGCACATAACATATTTTTGACCCAAGTTTTTAGTTATTGAAGACCTTGATTTTGTATCTGATTAACTAAAAATTTGTGTATAAAAAATATGTTATGTGCTTATATAGAGCCCTATTCAATTGGCCAACTCACAATTGAATGACGCTCAATGTAACTATGTAACTAAGTGGAAATGTTACCTGCTCTACAAAGTGGGGTGTTGTATCTAAGCATAAGTTACCCATAACTGTTTATATATTATATATATATATATATATATATATATATATATGTGTTTTTATTTATATATATATATATATATATATATATATCACATATAGTTGTGAGCGTACGAGTTGTTGCTAACGCTGCGGGCTCGCGTAGCTGCGAAGCGAGGGCACTGCCCGAGGGTCTCAGTTGCTGGCATGGAGCGCCGTAGGCGCTCCATGCCAGCACCTGAGGACCTCGCAAAGCGAGGGCCGCAGTTGCTGGCATGGAGCGCCGAAGGCGCTCCTTGCCAGCAACTGCGACCCTCGCAAACTTCACGTCGCAACCCAAACAGTACGTCACACACATTACGACACTCGCAAACAACATACGACACACATTCACACACATTACGGACTCGCAACACTCGGACGCAACTCGCGAACATTACAAAATGTAAAACACAATACATACACACACCACATACATAAAAAACTTACCTACACCAAGAGGGAGCACCCAGCACCTCAAAAATACAACTTACACCTCGATTTTACTTCAAATAAAACAGTTTAGAGACTAAAAAAAAAACGAAGCGAGAGAAAAAATGGCCGCCGAACAAAACGAAAACGAGGCTACAGCACTCTAAACTCGCAAAACACCACAAGAAACTCGCAAAACACCACAAAACACCTACGGATATTCCGATACAAACGTAGAACACACATTACTCGCCATTTGACGCCAATGCGGAAGTACACGACAACGGTTTGGGCTTACACAGCAGCTCCACACCACTAATGCTGCAGCAACATCAAAACACATTCACAGCTCTTCCACACAATGCTTTAAAATAGGTAAAGTATATTCATTTATTAATGTATTATATATTTCATTATTACACACTAAACAACATTAGCTACCTTACAATTTCATTGCCGTCATTTTTTGACGGGCAATTCGCTAGTCACATATATAGTTGTGAGCGTACGAGTTGTTGCTAACGCTGCGGGCTCGCGTATCGAGCCCGCGGCCCTCGCGAAGCGAGGGCCGCGGGCTCGGTATGCGAGTCGCGGCCCTTGCGAAGCGAGGGCTGCGACTCGCGTAGCGAGCTGCGGCCCTCGCGAAGCGAGGGCACTGCCCGAGGGTCTCAGTTGCTGGCATGGAGCGCCGTAGGCGCTCCATGCCAGCACCTGAGGACCTCGCAAAGCGAGGGCCGCAGTTGCTGGCATGGAGCGCCGGGTTCACGTCGCAACCCAAACAGTACGACACACACATTACGACACTCGCAAACAACATACGACACACGTTCACACACATTACGGACTCGCAACACTCGGACGCAACTCGCGAACATTACAAAATGTAAAACACAATACATACACACACCACATACATAAAAAACTTACCTACACCAAGAGGGAGCACCCAGCACCTCAAAAATACAACTTACACCTCGATTTTACACCTCGAAATAAAACAGTTTAGAGACTAAAAAAAATCGAAGCGAGAGAAAAAATGGCCGCCGAACAAAACGAAAACGAGGCTACAGCACTCTAAACTCGCAAAACACCACAAGAAACTCGCAAAACACCACAAAACACCTACGGATATTCCGATACAAACGTATACCACACATTACTCGCCATTTTACGCCAATGCGGAAGTACACGACAACGGTTTGGGCTCGCGCACGCACAGTGTTACACTGCACACATTCAGCACGCTTACACAGCAGATCCACACCACTAATGCTGCAGCAACATCAAAACACATTCACAGCTCTTCCACACAATGCTTTAAAATAGGTAAAGTATATTCATTTATTAATGTATTATATATTTCATTATTACACACTAAACAGCAGTAGCTACCTTACAATTTCATTGCCGTGATTTTTTGACGGGCAATTCGCTAGTATATAATAGTTATCAAACTGCAAGTTTTCATCATGCTTGCGAGGAGTGCACTTGAGGCACAAGCTTGCAAAAAACTAACGGCCAAACCACCAAACTGGAAAAGACGACGAAAACACACAAATATGCCTCAAATTCACTTACACACACAGCACAGGGGGAGAGCCAGGGAGCCTGGGAGTGAGGTTGCAAGTTAATATGAGGCATATTTTGTCTTTTTATTTGTATCAATCGGAAATCGCCGAAGCGGGGGGAAAAATGTGGGCCAAAAAAACGTAAAAATTCTGAAACAAGATAAAAACGAGGTTCTCCCAGGCCAGGCACGGAGTACGTAGAAAATACACCACGCAAAAGACCGTAACACACCATCAACGCCATTCATGCGGGAAATACAGCACACTGAATACACTAACACACCAATGATGTAATGCACCCCAGACTAGGAAAATAAAACCAACGGCAGTCAGTGCGCGCCACGCAAAGATTCAGCACACGCATAGATGAGAAAGACACGGGGGAGATGCTGGACAGAGACACATGGCAAGTTGCCGAGGCCTGTAATGAGCGGTAAAGTAGATGGGAGGAGAGGATCGCAATGAGTGCCGAAGGTGCTCAGAGGGGGCAGAACATTGCATTTGTGTCAAACTGCATTGCCAGGCTTCAACTTTTATTGCTGTCATTTTTGATGGGCAAGTCGCTAGTGTGTATGTAATGTATGTATGTGTATATATGTATGTATGTATATATGTATATATATGTATATATATGTATATATATGTATATTTATATATGTATATATATGTATATATATATATATGTTTATATATTATATATATATATATATATATATATATGTGTTTTATTTATATATATATATATATATATATATATATCACATATAGTTGTGAGCGTACGAGTTGTTGCTAACGCTGCGGGCTCGCGTAGCTGCGAAGCGAGGGCACTGCCCGAGGGTCTCAGTTGCTGGCATGGAGCGCCGTAGGCGCTCCATGCCAGCACCTGAGGACCTCGCAAAGCGAGGGCCGCAGTTGCTGGCATGGAGCGCCGAAGGCGCTCCTTGCCAGCAACTGCGACCCTCGCAAACTTCACGTCGCAACCCAAACAGTACGTCACACACATTACGACACTCGCAAACAACATACGACACACATTCACACACATTACGGACTCGCAACACTCGGACGCAACTCGCGAACATTACAAAATGTAAAACACAATACATACACACACCACATACATAAAAAACTTACCTACACCAAGAGGGAGCACCCAGCACCTCAAAAAATACAACTTACACCCTCGATTTTACTTCAAATAAAACAGTTTAGAGACTAAAAAAAAAAACGAAGCGAGAGAAAAAATGGCCGCCGAACAAAACGAAAACGAGGCTACAGCACTCTAAACTCGCAAAACACCACAAGAAACTCGCAAAACACCACAAAACACCTACGGATATTCCGATACAAACGTAGAACACACATTACTCGCCATTTGACGCCAATGCGGAAGTACACGACAACGGTTTGGGCTTACACAGCAGCTCCACACCACTAATGCTGCAGCAACATCAAAACACATTCACAGCTCTTCCACACAATGCTTTAAAATAGGTAAAGTATATTCATTTATTAATTTATTATATATTTTATTATTACACACTAAACAACATTAGCTACCTTACAATTTCATTGCCGTCATTTTTTGACGGGCAATTCGCTAGTCACATATATAGTTGTGAGCGTACGAGTTGTTGCTAACGCTGCGGGCTCGCGTATCGAGCCCGCGGCCCTCGCGAAGCGAGGGCCGCGGGCTCGGTATGCGAGTCGCGGCCCTTGCGAAGCGAGGGCTGCGACTCGCGTAGCGAGCTGCGGCCCTCGCGAAGCGAGGGCACTGCCCGAGGGTCTCAGTTGCTGGCATGGAGCGCCGTAGGCGCTCCATGCCAGCACCTGAGGACCTCGCAAAGCGAGGGCCGCAGTTGCTGGCATGGAGCGCCGGGTTCACGTCGCAACCCAAACAGTACGACACACACATTACGACACTCGCAAACAACATACGACACACGTTCACACACATTACGGACTCGCAACACTCGGACGCAACTCGCGAACATTACAAAATGTAAAACACAATACATACACACACCACATACATAAAAAACTTACCTACACCAAGAGGGAGCACCCAGCACCTCAAAAATACAACTTACACCTCGATTTTACACCTCGAAATAAAACAGTTTAGAGACTAAAAAAAATCGAAGCGAGAGAAAAAATGGCCGCCGAACAAAACGAAAACGAGGCTACAGCACTCTAAACTCGCAAAACACCACAAGAAACTCGCAAAACACCACAAAACACCTACGGATATTCCGATACAAACGTATACCACACATTACTCGCCATTTTACGCCAATGCGGAAGTACACGACAACGGTTTGGGCTCGCGCACGCACAGTGTTACACTGCACACATTCAGCACGCTTACACAGCAGATCCACACCACTAATGCTGCAGCAACATCAAAACACATTCACAGCTCTTCCACACAATGCTTTAAAATAGGTAAAGTATATTCATTTATTAATGTATTATATATTTCATTATTACACACTAAACAGCAGTAGCTACCTTACAATTTCATTGCCGTGATTTTTTTGACGGGCAATTCGCTAGTATATAATAGTTATCAAACTGCAAGTTTTCATCATGCTTGCGAGGAGTGCACTTGAGGCACAAGCTTGCAAAAAACTAACGGCCAAACCACCAAACTGGAAAAGACGACGAAAACACACAAATATGCCTCAAATTCACTTACACACACAGCACAGGGGGAGAGCCAGGGAGCCTGGGAGTGAGGTTGCAAGTTAATATGAGGCATATTTTGTCTTTTTATTTGTATCAATCGGAAATCGCCGAAGCGGGGGGAAAAATGTGGGCCAAAAAAACGTAAAAATTCTGAAACAAGATAAAAACGAGGTTCTCCCAGGCCAGGCACGGAGTACGTAGAAAATACACCACGCAAAAGACCGTAACACACCATCAACGCCATTCATGCGGGAAATACAGCACACTGAATACACTAACACACCAATGATGTAATGCACCCCAGACTAGGAAAATAAAACCAACGGCAGTCAGTGCGCGCCACGCAAAGATTCAGCACACGCATAGATGAGAAAGACACGGGGGAGATGCTGGACAGAGACACATGGCAAGTTGCCGAGGCCTGTAATGAGCGGTAAAGTAGATGGGAGGAGAGGATCGCAATGAGTGCCGAAGGTGCTCAGAGGGGGCAGAACATTGCATTGTGTGTCAAACTGCATTGCCAGGCTTCAACTTTTATTGCTGTCATTTTTGATGGGCAAGTCGCTAGTGTGTATGTAATGTATGTATGTGTATATATGTATGTATGTATATATATG
The DNA here is from genome assembly GCA_027410445.1 of Discoglossus pictus. Lineage (NCBI taxonomy): Eukaryota > Metazoa > Chordata > Amphibia > Anura > Alytidae > Discoglossus > Discoglossus pictus. The sequence continues at coordinate 22,060 of JAPZIH010000030.1, read as the reverse complement.
TATATATATGTATATATATGTATATATATGTATATATATATATATGTATATATATGTATATATATATATATGTATATATATGTATATATATATATATATATATATATATGTATATATATATATATATATATGTATATATATATATATATATATATATATATGTATATAAATCTAAGACCATTAATTACTTTGCCAGTGGGGGTTGATAAGAAAGCACAACATGCCCAGTCACTATAAATATGAATAATGACACTAACACGCAAGTCTGTATCATTAATCCAGCTGGTTGTGCTCTTCATCACCCACCACTATGAGAGATAATACCCCAGATAAAATCAGAGGGTGGTCCTGTATGGAATGTTTATGCTGAAAGTACCAAACTTTCCTGCTTAATTACATTAACTTTTCCTCTCTGCTGTCACCTTACGTGCATGCCCCCAGTTATTAGGCACCTTAATCAGGTCTGTGTGTGACATATCCCAACACACAATCGTTATAAGATCCCCATCTGAGACCTTCATGATCAAATTACTGTATAGGCCGCATATAACTTTATACATATATATTACGCTAACACAAAGCCATTACCCATATTATTATTACAAAAACAAGCAAATGTTTGTCGGATTCTCCTCTATATTAGGGCTGATTATTTTCTAGGTGGATTCTTCCTAGCGGGGATTCTCGTTGATTAGCAGTGCTTAAACAGAGCTGCTCGTTGTATAAAGCTAGTTGCCATTTTTATTTAAACAGAATCACTATAATAGTAGTTATGCCTGCGAGATGCGCTCTGCATGCCCAGTTGTGCCTGCAAAATGTGGAAGCGAGGGAGGGCGAGAGAGAAGAGGGAGGGAAAGAGAAGGAGAGAGAGAGAGGAGGCAGAGACGGGGTGGGGCAGAAGGAGGGAGAGAGGAGGCAGGGACGGGAGTGGGGGAAGAAGGAGGGAGGGAAAGAGGAGGTAGAGACGGGGTGGGGGAGAAGGAGGGAGAGAGGAGGAGGTAGAGACGGGGTATATAAATAAGATTTTATCCAAGATAGTCTTAGTTTTTTTCCCCCCAAATATTGCTCTGTCACGAGCATAAAATAATTTCAGGCAATTTGGGTTTAGTTAGACTAGATTTTCAATGTGTTGTTTTTCTTTTCTGGAAAGTTAAACAAATAACAAATCTATAACTACACTTATGAACTATTATATACATTTATGCTGCAGTGGGAGCCACCATTAAGTTTAATCATAGTGCCTCTAATTTTTAGTACCAGTACTTTGATACAAGGAGGCAGCGGCCGCAGCATGGAGTAACTGCACTGATAGCCTGCGATAATGTTCCAAATAAAGCTTTCCAAGCAAAACAACAAAGTGTTTGGGGGCTTGTCCCTGTCAGCCAGTGAGCAGTGATACAGGTGTATGACAATATGTTGCAGAGAGATGGTCACTGATTGGTTACTATGAGACACAGCAACTATTACAGAGTCTGTGTCTTCTTTAGCTGTAGAGGGCAGAGCCATACAGGGACTATGGTGTGATTTTAGGCTGTAAGAACGGATCTAAGAACAACAATATATTTATCACCAGAAGGAAGAGACCTTGGATGTTGATAAGGTTTCTAATAGTCTTATAAAAGTGTTTAAGACCATAAATGCCTCTCTCTAATAAGAGCAACTGTCAGTAGGACATAAGAGTAGGTGTGCTTTGTTCATAAAGTGAACAATAAAGCTATTCCTAAAAAAAATACCCTGAGCATCATATCCAATCCTTCCATTTAATTGGATATTTCTGCAGCCATCACGCTAGTGCGCTCTCTGATTGGCTGCTGCTCGCGCCTCCTTGCTATGATTGGTTTAGGTAACAGCGGTTCCTCCTCTTCCGGTTGTGCTTCCTTCTGACCTTCCATTCTCCTGTCAGACGTTCGGGTTCCACTTGCTGTCACGATGGTCGCTTATTGGAGACAGGCCGGACTGAGGTGAGGAAGCGAGACACAGAGCAGCTTATACATGGGGATATAGTGATTGTATAATAGAGCCTGGGCAGGGGGATGTGCATCGTATTAGCCCTAATACCGAGGCTGGGGTCACCTCAGATATTATACATAGGGTTCTAGTGGCTGTATCATAGACAGGCCAGGATAGGGAGAGGTGTAGTCACAGTAAGACCCCCTAATACTTAGTCTGGGATCACCTCAGATATTATACATAGGGTTCTAGTGGCTGTATCATAGACAGGCCAGGATAGGGAGAGGTGTAGTGACAGTAAGACCCCCTAATACTGAGTCTGGGGTCACCTCAGATATTATACATAGGGTTCTAGTGGCTGTATCATAGACAGGCCAGGATTGGGAGAGGTGTAGTCACAGTAAGACCCCCTAATACTGAGTCTGGGGTCACCTCAGATATTATACATAGGGTTCTAGTGGCTGTATCATAGACAGGCCAGGATTGGGAGAGGTGTAGTAACAGTAAGACCCCCTAATACTGAGTCTGGGGTCACCTCAGATATTATACATAGGGTTCTAGTGGCTGTATCATAGACAGACCAGGATTGGGTGAGGTGTAGTCACAGTAAGACCCCCTAATACTGAGTCTGGTGTCACCTCAGATATTATACATAGGGTTCTAGTGGCTGTACCATAGACAGGCCAGGACTGGGAGAGGTGTAGTCACAGTAAGACCCCCTAATACTGAGTCTGGGGTCACCTCAGATATTATACATAGGGTTCTAGTGGCTGTACCATAGACAGGCCAGGACTGGGAGAGGTGTAGTCACAGTAAGACCCCCTAATACTGAGTCTGGGGTCACCTCAGATATTATACATAGGGTTCTAGTGACTGTATCATAGACAGGCCAGGATTGGGAGAGGTGTAGTCACAGTAAGACCCCCTAATACTGAGTCTGGGGTCACCTCAGATATTATACATAGGGTTCTAGTGGCTGTATCATAGACAGGCCAGGATTGGGAGAGGTGTAGTCACAGTAAGACCCCCTAATACTGAGTCTGGGATCACCTCAGATATTATACATAGGGTTCTAGTGGCTGTATCATAGACAGGCCAGGATTGGGAGAGGTGTAGTCACAGTAAGACCCCCTAATACTGAGTCTGGGGTCACCTCAGATATTATACATAGGGTTCAAAGACAGGCCAGGATTGGGAGAGGTGTAATCACAGTAAGACCCCCTAATACTGAGTCTGGGGTCACCTCAGATATTATACATAGGGTTCTAGTGACTGTATCATAGACAGGCCAGGATTGGGAGAGGTGTAGTCACAGTAAGACCCCCTAATACTGAGTCTGGGGTCACCTCAGATATTATACATAGGGTTCTAGTGGCTGTATCATAGACAGGCCAGGACTGGGAGAGGTGTAATCACAGTAAGACCCCCTAATACTGAGTCTGGGGTCACCTCAGATATTATACATAGGGTTCTAGTGACTGTATCATAGACAGGCCAGGATTGGGAGAGGTGTAGTCACAGTAAGACCCCCCTAATACTGAGTCTGGGGTCACCTCAGATATTATACATAGGATTCTAGTGGCTGTAACATAGACAGGCCAGGATTGGGAGAGGTGTAGTCACAGTAAGACCCCCTAATACTGAGTCTGGGGTCACCTCAGATATTATACATAGGGTTCTAGTGGCTGTATCATAGACAGGCCAGGATTGGGAGAGGTGTAGTCACAGTAAGACCCCCTAATACTGAGTCTGGGGTCACCTCAGATATTATACATAGGGTTCTAGTGGCTGTATCATAGACAGGCCAGGACTGGGAGAGGTGTAGTCACAGTAAGACCCCCTAATACTGAGTCTGGGGTCACCTCAGATATTATACATAGGGTTCTAGTGGCTGTATCATAGACAGACCAGGATTGGGAGAGGTGTAGTCACAGTAAGACCCCCTAATACTGAGTCTGGGGTCACCTCAGATATTATACATAGGGTTCTAGTGACTGTATCATAGACAGGCCAGGACTGGGAGAGGTGTAATCACAGTAAGACCCCCTAATACTGAGCTTGGGGTCACCTCAGATATTATACATAGGGTTCTAGTGACTGTATCATAGACAGACCAGGACTGGGAGAGGTGTAGTCACAGTAAGACCCCCTAATACTGAGTCTGGGGTCACCTCAGATATTATACATAGGGTTCTAGTGACTGTATCATAGACAGACCAGGATTGGGAGAGGTGTAGTGACAGTAAGACCCCCTAATACTGAGTCTGGGGTCACCTCAGATATTATACATAGGGTTCTAGTGACTGTACCATAGACAGACCAGGATTGGGTGAGGTGTAGTCACAGTAAGACCCCCTAATACTGAGTCTGGGGTCACCTCAGATATTATACATAGGGTTCTAGTGGCTGTATCATAGACAGGCCAGGACTGGGAGAGGTGTAGTCACAGTAAGACGCCCTAATACTGAGCTTGGGGTCACCTCAGATATTATACATAGGGTTCTGGTGACTGTACCATAGACAGACCAGGATTGGGAGCGGTGTAGTCACAGTAAGACCCCCTAATACCGAGGCTTGGGTCACCTCAGATACTATACATAGGGTTCTAGTGGCTGTATCATAGACAGGCCAGGACTGGGAGAGGTGTAATCACAGTAAGACCCCCTAATACTGAGTCTGGGGTCACCTCAGATATTATACATAGGGTTCTAGTGGCTGTACCATAGACAGACCAGGATTGGGTGAGGTGTAGTCACAGTAAGACCCCCTAATACTGAGTCTGGTGTCACCTCAGATATTATACATAGGGTTCTAGTGGCTGTATCATAGACAGGCCAGGACTGGGAGAGGTGTAGTCACAGTAAGACCCCCTAATACTGAGTCTGGGGTCACCTCAGATATTATACATAGGGTTCTAGTGACTGTATCATAGACAGGCCAGGATTGGGAGAGGTGTAGTCACAGTAAGACCCCCTAATACTGAGTCTGGGGTCACCTCAGATACTATACATAGGGTTCTAGTGGCTGTATCATAGACAGGCCAGGACTGGGAGAGGTGTAATCACAGTAAGACCCCCTAATACTGAGTCTGGGGTCACCTCAGATATTATACATAGGGTTCTAGTGGCTGTATCATAGACAGGCCAGGACTGGGAGAGGTGTAGTCACAGTAAGACCCCCTAATACTGAGTCTGGGGTCACCTCAGATATTATACATAGGATTTTAGTGACTGTATCATAGACAGGCCAGGATTGGGAGAGGTGTAGTCACAGTAAGACCCCCTAATACTGAGTCTGGGGTCACCTCAGATATTATACATAGGGTTCTAGTGGCTGTATCATAGACAGGCCAGGACTGGGAGAGGTGTAATCACAGTAAGACCCCCTAATACTGAGTCTGGGGTCACCTCAGATATTATACATAGGGTTCTAGTGACTGTATCATAGACAGGCCAGGACTGGGAGAGGTGTAGTCACAGTAAGACCCCCTAATACTGAGTCTGGGGTCACCTCAGATATTATACATAGGGTTCTAGTGGCTGTATCATAGACAGGCCAGGATTGGGAGAGGTGTAGTCACAGTAAGACCCCCTAATACTGAGTCTGGGGTCACCTCAGATATTATACATAGGGTTCTAGTGGCTGTATCATAGACAGGCCAGGATTGGGAGAGGTGTAGTCACAGTAAGACCCCCTAATACTGAGTCTGGGGTCACCTCAGATATTATACATAGGGTTCTAGTGGCTGTATCATAGACAGGCCAGGATTGGGAGAGGTGTAGTCACAGTAAGACCCCCTAATACTGAGTCTGGGATCACCTCAGATATTATACATAGGGTTCTAGTGGCTGTATCATAGACAGGCCAGGATTGGGAGAGGTGTAGTCACAGTAAGACCCCCTAATACTGAGTCTGGGGTCACCTCAGATATTATACATAGGGTTCTAGTGGCTGTATCATAGACAGGCCAGGACTGGGAGAGGTGTAATCACAGTAAGACCCCCTAATACTGAGCTTGGGGTCACCTCAGATATTATACATAGGGTTCTAGTGGCTGTATCATAGACAGGCCAGGATTGGGAGAGGTGTAATCACAGTAAGACCCCCTAATACTGAGTCTGGGGTCACCTCAGATATTATACATAGGGTTCTAGTGACTGTATCATAGACAGGCCAGGATTGGGAGAGGTGTAGTCACAGTAAGACCCCCTAATACTGAGTCTGGGGTCACCTCAGATATTATACATAGGGTTCTAGTGGCTGTATCATAGACAGGCCAGGACTGGGAGAGGTGTAATCACAGTAAGACCCCCTAATACTGAGTCTGGGGTCACCTCAGATATTATACATAGGGTTCTAGTGACTGTATCATAGACAGGCCAGGATTGGGAGAGGTGTAGTCACAGTAAGACCCCCCTAATACTGAGTCTGGGGTCACCTCAGATATTATACATAGGATTCTAGTGGCTGTAACATAGACAGGCCAGGATTGGGAGAGGTGTAGTCACAGTAAGACCCCCTAATACTGAGTCTGGGGTCACCTCAGATATTATACATAGGGTTCTAGTGACTGTATCATAGACAGGCCAGGATTGGGAGAGGTGTAGTCACAGTAAGACCCCCTAATACTGAGTCTGGGGTCACCTCAGATATTATACATAGGGTTCTAGTGACTGTGCCATAGACAGGCCAGGACTGGGAGAGGTGTAGTCACAGTAAGACCCCCTAATACTGAGTCTGGGGTCACCTCAGATATTATACATAGGGTTCTAGTGGCTGTATCATAGACAGACCAGGATTGGGAGAGGTGTAGTCACAGTAAGACCCCCTAATACTGAGTCTGGGGTCACCTCAGATATTATACATAGGGTTCTAGTGACTGTATCATAGACAGGCCAGGACTGGGAGAGGTGTAATCACAGTAAGACCCCCTAATACTGAGCTTGGGGTCACCTCAGATATTATACATAGGGTTCTAGTGACTGTATCATAGACAGACCAGGACTGGGAGAGGTGTAGTCACAGTAAGACCCCCTAATACTGAGTCTGGGGTCACCTCAGATATTATACATAGGGTTCTAGTGACTGTATCATAGACAGACCAGGATTGGGAGAGGTGTAGTGACAGTAAGACCCCCTAATACTGAGTCTGGGGTCACCTCAGATATTATACATAGGGTTCTAGTGACTGTACCATAGACAGACCAGGATTGGGTGAGGTGTAGTCACAGTAAGACCCCCTAATACTGAGTCTGGGGTCACCTCAGATATTATACATAGGGTTCTAGTGGCTGTATCATAGACAGGCCAGGACTGGGAGAGGTGTAGTCACAGTAAGACGCCCTAATACTGAGCTTGGGGTCACCTCAGATATTATACATAGGGTTCTGGTGACTGTACCATAGACAGACCAGGATTGGGAGCGGTGTAGTCACAGTAAGACCCCCTAATACCGAGGCTTGGGTCACCTCAGATACTATACATAGGGTTCTAGTGGCTGTATCATAGACAGGCCAGGACTGGGAGAGGTGTAATCACAGTAAGACCCCCTAATACTGAGTCTGGGGTCACCTCAGATATTATACATAGGGTTCTAGTGGCTGTACCATAGACAGACCAGGATTGGGTGAGGTGTAGTCACAGTAAGACCCCCTAATACTGAGTCTGGTGTCACCTCAGATATTATACATAGGGTTCTAGTGGCTGTATCATAGACAGGCCAGGATTGGGAGAGGTGTAGTCACAGTAAGACCCCCTAATACTGAGTCTGGGGTCACCTCAGATATTATACATAGGGTTCTAGTGACTGTATCATAGACAGACCAGGATTGGGAGAGGTGTAGTCACAGTAAGACCCCCTAATACTGAGTCTGGGGTCACCTCAGATATTATACATAGGGTTCTAGTGGCTGTATCATAGACAGGCCAGGACTGGGAGAGGTGTAGTCACAGTAAGACCCCCTAATACTGAGTCTGGGGTCACCTCAGATATTATACATAGGGTTCTAGTGGCTGTATCATAGACAGACCAGGATTGGGAGAGGTGTAGTCACAGTAAGACCCCCTAATACTGAGTCTGGGGTCACCTCAGATATTATACATAGGGTTCTAGTGACTGTATCATAGACAGGCCAGGACTGGGAGAGGTGTAATCACAGTAAGACCCCCTAATACTGAGCTTGGGGTCACCTCAGATATTATACATAGGGTTCTAGTGACTGTATCATAGACAGACCAGGACTGGGAGAGGTGTAGTCACAGTAAGACCCCCTAATACTGAGTCTGGGGTCACCTCAGATATTATACATAGGGTTCTAGTGACTGTATCATAGACAGACCAGGATTGGGAGAGGTGTAGTGACAGTAAGACCCCCTAATACTGAGTCTGGGGTCACCTCAGATATTATACATAGGGTTCTAGTGACTGTACCATAGACAGACCAGGATTGGGTGAGGTGTAGTCACAGTAAGACCCCCTAATACTGAGTCTGGGGTCACCTCAGATATTATACATAGGGTTCTAGTGGCTGTATCATAGACAGGCCAGGACTGGGAGAGGTGTAGTCACAGTAAGACGCCCTAATACTGAGCTTGGGGTCACCTCAGATATTATACATAGGGTTCTGGTGACTGTACCATAGACAGACCAGGATTGGGAGCGGTGTAGTCACAGTAAGACCCCCTAATACCGAGGCTTGGGTCACCTCAGATACTATACATAGGGTTCTAGTGGCTGTATCATAGACAGGCCAGGACTGGGAGAGGTGTAATCACAGTAAGACCCCCTAATACTGAGTCTGGGGTCACCTCAGATATTATACATAGGGTTCTAGTGGCTGTACCATAGACAGACCAGGATTGGGTGAGGTGTAGTCACAGTAAGACCCCCTAATACTGAGTCTGGTGTCACCTCAGATATTATACATAGGGTTCTAGTGGCTGTATCATAGACAGGCCAGGATTGGGAGAGGTGTAGTCACAGTAAGACCCCCTAATACTGAGTCTGGGGTCACCTCAGATATTATACATAGGGTTCTAGTGACTGTATCATAGACAGACCAGGATTGGGAGAGGTGTAGTCACAGTAAGACCCCCTAATACTGAGTCTGGGGTCACCTCAGATATTATACATAGGGTTCTAGTGGCTGTATCATAGACAGGCCAGGACTGGGAGAGGTGTAGTCACAGTAAGACCCCCTAATACTGAGTCTGGGGTCACCTCAGATATTATACATAGGGTTCTAGTGACTGTATCATAGACAGGCCAGGATTGGGAGAGGTGTAGTCACAGTAAGACCCCCTAATACTGAGTCTGGGGTCACCTCAGATATTATACATAGGGTTCTAGTGGCTGTATCATAGACAGGCCAGGACTGGGAGAGGTGTAATCACAGTAAGACCCCCTAATACTGAGTCTGGGGTCACCTCAGATATTATACATAGGGTTCTAGTGGCTGTATCATAGACAGGCCAGGACTGGGAGAGGTGTAGTCACAGTAAGACCCCCTAATACTGAGTCTGGGGTCACCTCAGATATTATACATAGGATTTTAGTGACTGTATCATAGACAGGCCAGGATTGGGAGAGGTGTAGTCACAGTAAGACCCCCTAATACTGAGTCTGGGGTCACCTCAGATACTATACATAGGGTTCTAGTGGCTGTATCATAGACAGGCCAGGATTGGGAGAGGTGTAGTCACAGTAAGACCCCCTAATACTGAGTCTGGGGTCACCTCAGATATTATACATAGGGTTCTAGTGGCTGTATCATAGACAGGCCAGGACTGGGAGAGGTGTAATCACAGTAAGACCCCCTAATACTGAGTCTGGGGTCACCTCAGATATTATACATAGGGTTCTAGTGACTGTATCATAGACAGGCCAGGACTGGGAGAGGTGTAGTCACAGTAAGACCCCCTAATACTGAGTCTGGGGTCACCTCAGATATTATACATAGGGTTCTAGTGACTGTATCATAGACAGGCCAGGATTGGGAGAGGTGTAGTCACAGTAAGACCCCCTAATACTGAGTCTGGGGTCACCTCAGATATTATACATAGGGTTCTAGTGACTGTATCATAGACAGGCCAGGATTGGGAGAGGTGTAATCACAGTAAGACCCCCTAATACTGAATCTGGGTTCATAGATGTACAACACTCAGATATTGCATGTTGTGCACAATGATTTGTCTGACACAAACCTGTACAATAATCGCGGCTCGTTATACCTTGCACATAGTATTATAGTGATATTATACATAGTTATAATCCAAGTGATACAGGACCTTGTGTGTGACTGCAGCCTGACACTGTGTTATATTCTGGGTGCACCCTATGTGCATTTCTATATAATCCCAGTGATACAGGACCTTGTGTGTGACTGCAGCCTGACACTGTGTTATATTCTGGGTGCACCCTATGTGCATTTCTATATAATCCCAGTGATACAGGACCTTGTGTGTGACTGCAGCCTGACACTGTGTTATATTCTGGGTGCACCCTATGTGTATTTCTATATAATCCCAGTGATACAGGACCTTGTGTGTGACTGCAGCCTGACACTGTGTTATATTCTGGGTGCACCCTATGTGTATTTCTATATAATCCCAGTGATACAGGACCTTGTGTGTGACTGCAGCCTGACACTGTGTTATATTCTGGGTGCACCCTATGTGCATTTCTATATAATCCCAGTGATACAGGACCTTGTGTGTGACTGCAGCCTGACACTGTGTTATATTCTGGGTGCACCCTATGTGCATTTCTATATAATCCCAGTGATACAGGACCTTGTGTGTGACTGCAGCCTGACACTGTGTTATATTCTGGGTGCACCCTATGTGTATTTCTATATAATCCCAGTGATACAGGACCTTGTGTGTGACTGCAGCCTGACACTGTGTTATATTCTGGGTGCACCCTATGTGTATTTCTATATAATCCCAGTGATACAGGATCTTGTGTGTGACTGCAGCCTGACACTGTGTTATATTCTGGGGGCACCCTATGTGTATTTCTATATAATCCCAGTGATACAGGACCTTGTGTGTGACTGCAGCCTGACACTGTGTTATATTCTGGGTGCACCCTATGTGTATTTCTATATAATCCCAGTGATACAGGACCTTGTGTGTGACTGCAGCCTGACACTGTGTTATATTCTGGGTGCACCCTATGTGTATTTCTATATAATCCCAGTGATACAGGATCTTGTGTGTGACTGCAGCCTGACACTGTGTTATATTCTGGGGGCACCCTATGTGTATTTCTATATAATCCCAGTGATACAGGACCTTGTGTGTGACTGCAGCCTGACACTGTGTTATATTCTGGGGGCACCCTATGTGCATTTCTATATAATCCCAGTGATACAGGATCTTGTGTGTGACTGCAGCCTGACACTGTGTTATATTCTGGGTGCACCCTATGTGCATTTCTATATAATCCCAGTGATACAGGACCTTGTGTGTGACTGCAGCCTGACACTGTGTTATATTCTGGGGGCACCCTATGTGCATTTCTATAATCCCAGTAATACAGGACCTTGTGTGTGACTGCAGCCTGACACTGTGTTATATTCTGGGGGCACCCTATGTGCATTTCTATATAATCCCAGTAATACAGGACCTTGTGTGTGACTGCAGCCTGACACTGTGTTATATTTTGGGGGCACCCTATGTGCATTTCTATATAATCCCAGTGATACAGGACCTTGTGTGTGACTGCAGCCTGACACTGTGTTATATTCTGGGTGCACCCTATGTGTATTTCTATATAATCCCAGTGATACAGGACCTTGTGTGTGACTGCAGCCTGACACTGTGTTATATTCTGGGTGCACCCTATGTGTATTTCTATATAATCCCAGTGATACAGGACCTTGTGTGTGACTGCAGCCTGACACTGTGTTATATTCTGGGGGCACCCTATGTGTATTTCTATATAATCCCAGTGATACAGGACCTTGTGTGTGACTGCAGCCTGACACTGTGTTATATTCTGGGGGCACCCTATGTGCATTTCTATATAATCCCAGTGATACAGGACCTTGTGTGTGACTGCAGCCTGACACTGTGTTATATTCTGGGTGCACCCTATGTGCATTTCTATATAATCCCAGTAATACAGGACCTTGTGTGTGACTGCAGCCTGACACTGTGTTATATTCTGGGGGCACCCTATGTGCATTTCTATATAATCCCAGTAATACAGGACCTTGTGTGTGACTGCAGCCTGACACTGTGTTATATTCTGGGGGCACCCTATGTGTATTTCTATATAATCCCAGTGATACAGGACCTTGTGTGTGACTGCAGCCTGACACTGTGTTATATTCTGGGTGCACCCTATGTGCATTTCTATATAATCCCAGTGATACAGGACCTTGTGTGTGACTGCAGCCTGACACTGTGTTATATTCTGGGGGCACCCTATGTGCATTTCTATAATCCCAGTGATACAGGACCTTGTGTGTGACTGCAGCCTGACACTGTGTTATATTCTGGGGGCACCCTATGTGCATTTCTATATAATCCCAGTGATACAGGACCTTGTGTGTGACTGCAGCCTGACACTGTGTTATATTCTGGGTGCACCCTATGTGTATTTCTATATAATCCCAGTGATACAGGACCTTGTGTGTGACTGCAGCCTGACACTGTGTTATATTCTGGGGGCACCCTATGTGTATTTCTATATAATCCCAGTGATACAGGACCTTGTGTGTGACTGCAGCCTGACACTGTGTTATATTCTGGGGGCACCCTATGTGCATTTCTATATAATCCCAGTGATACAGGACCTTGTGTGTGACTGCAGCCTGACACTGTGTTATATTCTGGGTGCACCCTATGTGCATTTCTATATAATCCCAGTAATACAGGACCTTGTGTGTGACTGCAGCCTGACACTGTGTTATATTCTGGGGGCACCCTATGTGCATTTCTATATAATCCCAGTGATACAGGACCTTGTGTGTGACTGCAGCCTGACACTGTGTTATATTCTGGGGGCACCCTATGTGCATTTCTATAATCCCAGTGATACAGGACCTTGTGTGTGACTGCAGCCTGACACTGTGTTATATTCTGGGTGCACCCTATGTGCATTTCTATATAATCCCAGTAATACAGGACCTTGTGTGTGACTGCAGCCTGACACTGTGTTATATTCTGGGTGCACCCTATGTGCATTTCTATATAATCCCAGTGATACAGGACCTTGTGTGTGACTGCAGCCTGACACTGTGTTATATTCTGGGGGCACCCTATGTGCATTTCTATATAATCCCAGTGATACAGGACCTTGTGTGTGACTGCAGCCTGACACTGTGTTATATTCTGGGTGCACCCTATGTGCATTTCTATATAATCCCAGTAATACAGGACCTTGTGTGTGACTGCAGCCTGACACTGTGTTATATTCTGGGGGCACCCTATGTGCATTTCTATATAATCCCAGTGATACAGGACCTTGTGTGTGACTGCAGCCTGACACTGTGTTATATTCTGGGGGCACCCTATGTGCATTTCTATAATCCCAGTGATACAGGACCTTGTGTGTGACTGCAGCCTGACACTGTGTTATATTCTGGGTGCACCCTATGTGCATTTCTATATAATCCCAGTAATACAGGACCTTGTGTGTGACTGCAGCCTGACACTGTGTTATATTCTGGGGGCACCCTATGTGCATTTCTATAATCCCAGTGATACAGGACCTTGTGTGTGACTGCAGCCTGACACTGTGTTATATTCTGGGTGCACCCTATGTGCATTTCTATATAATCCCAGTAATACAGGACCTTGTGTGTGACTGCAGCCTGACACTGTGTTATATTCTGGGGGCACCCTATGTGCATTTCTATATAATCCCAGTGATACAGGACCTTGTGTGTGACTGCAGCCTGACACTGTGTTATATTCTGGGGGCACCCTATGTGCATTTCTATATAATCCCAGTAATACAGGACCTTGTGTGTGACTGCAGCCTGACACTGTGTTATATTCTGGGGGCACCCTATGTGCATTTCTATATAATCCCAGTAATACAGGACCTTGTGTGTGACTGCAGCCTGACACTGTGTTATATTCTGGGGGCACCCTATGTGCATTTCTATAATCCCAGTAATACAGGACCTTGTGTGTGACTGCAGCCTGACACTGTGTTATATTCTGGGGGCACCCTATGTATATTTCTATATAATCCCAGTGATACAGGACCTTGTGTGTGACTGCAGCCTGACACTGTGTTATATTCTGGGTGCACCCTATGTGCATTTCTATATAATCCCAGTGATACAGGACCTTGTGTGTGACTGCAGCCTGACACTGTGTTATATTCTGGGGGCACCCTATGTGTATTTCTATATAATCCCAGTGATACAGGACCTTGTGTGTGACTGCAGCCTGACACTGTGTTATATTCTGGGGGCACCCTATGTGCATTTCTATATAATCCCAGTAATACAGGACCTTGTGTGTGACTGCAGCCTGACACTGTGTTATATTCTGGGGGCACCCTATGTGCATTTCTATATAATCCCAGTAATACAGGACCTTGTGTGTGACTGCAGCCTGACACTGTGTTATATTCTGGGGGCACCCTATGTGCATTTCTATAATCCCAGTAATACAGGACCTTGTGTGTGACTGCAGCCTGACACTGTGTTATATTCTGGGGGCACCCTATGTGCATTTCTATATAATCCCAGTAATACAGAGCCTGGGGGCACCCTATGTGTATTTCTATATAATCCCAGTGATACAGGACCTTGTGTGTGACTACAGCCTGACACTGTGTTATATTCTGGGGGCACCCTATGTGCATTTCTATATAATCCCAGTGATACAGAGCCTGGGGGCACAGTGTGTGTATTTCTATATAACTATAACACAAATAGTACAGAATTCCCCAGGCAGCAGGTCACACAGAGCTAGGATCAGGGTCATACACAACATTATAATTTGTGTAATACCCGGCCAGGTCACATGTCCATACATTGACTCCTCTATATGTAAATGTCCAGTGATCTTCCTGCACTGAAGTCGGGGAATAGATTGTGCTACCTCATAGATGTCCTGTCTTATCCATGGTTAGGTTTGATTCAGTGGTTACGTGGAATTGAAGAGACACTTTAGTCTGATATTTTTATTCTGTTATTTTAAAGAAATATTGTTAGAGTAGAATATTTTTAGTAAGGTTAAAAAAAAACTCCTTACACTTACAACCTTCTCATATAGTTGCTGTCCCCTCAATTCATGCTTCTTAATACCTCGTCCTATCTCCGAGCATATTCTTTATAGCCTTGGAGGGTGATGTTGTCTTAGTGATACCCAGATAATTGCTATTTGTGCTTTTGGTCCATAAATAGCTTACTTTGAATATCTGCCCTTCAATCAGGAAGGTGTATTTGAAGCAGAGACATAGCTCCAAAGGATAAGTCTTTGTAAGAATACCTAGGGCCTCATTCAACTGTGATTTGACCAATTGAATAGGGGTCTATATAAGCACAGAGCATATATTTTTACAGAAGGTTTTAGTTGGTGAAGACCTTGATTTTGGATAGAAGTTCACGAACTAAAAACTACTTTAAAATGTGCTTATATAGAGCCCTATTCAATTGGCCAAATCACAATTGAATGAGGCCCCATGCCTGTAATAAATGGTAAATTTTAAGTTCATCATCTGCCCATTTTTTACTTTTAATATAGAGCACTGAAACATTTTGGAATACTGTCCCTTTAACCTTCTCTTTGTATAATAATGGCCAATCTGTCTTCTGAGACATTACTTCAAATTAGGATGTCTTCCTACTGTATAGTTTTCCTTGTAATACAAGCACCAGATCTTCAGAAGGATTTTGTATAACACTAATCTAATTGTTTCATATCCCGTGAGTATAATGTACGGTCAGCTCATGTCCTGATGCCTGTATTATGGCCACTGTCCCATGTATTCTGTGCCAGGTGATTAATGTGATTTTATTTGTCTCTCAGCTACATCAGGTTCTCTCAGATCTGCGCCAGGGCGGTCCGAGCGTCACTGAAACCTCAGTTTAAAGCCGATGCAGAGAAGGCTGCAATCTCCAATGTGAGGGTCATTAAACCGAAGGCTCAGTGATTGCAGCACTTATCATTGGGAAGATGTTATCACCAGGTATGGAAGTTATGTGTAATAATGTCATATGGAAGTAACTGTAGGAAATGGTACAAAGATGGGAAAATAAACTAAATAGAGACTACTAGGTAAGGTAGGAAGAGCCTCTTGGTCCTCCTATTGAAATATTGCATGGTCTGATGAGTGCTGTGACTCTCCCCTTGGCAATGAGCTGGGCAATTTAGGTGACCAGCCTGGGAAAGTACTTGCACCATCAGCCCACTCCCACTTGAAGTAATACGAGTGTTATCAAGGACTACAAAAAATGGTATTGTATTATAAATAAGAGTATCCTGCAGCAGTAATTCTATAGGCCAGGGGTGAGTAAGGGGTTAAAATTGGGCAGGTCCTTGTGTGTTACTAGGTGTATAATATCCCTGTGTATTTACTCTTTATGTACTTTCTTTATTAAACAATGATTATAAACTCTGCTTTTACTGGCTATGACCAAACATATAGTCCCTGATTGGGTCTGCTCACTGTCGCTCATGATACACACTCTGTAGTACCTACTGTGAAGTTTAGTGCCCTATCCTATCATGGACCAGCCTGTTGAGATGAGGTCTCTGATAGGCTAGTGCATTACACTGCACAATCAGCACTACAGAGTCTGTGACTTCATGAGCTGCAGAGAGCAGACCCATACCGGGACTATTTATGTGATATTAGTAAAAACAGAGATTGTAAGCACTTAATAGAATAAAGTACATAAAGTTAAATGGATACACAGGTATATTTATTAGATACTAGGAAATTGCCCATCAAAAATGACGGGATTAAAATTGTAAGGCTGGCAATGCTGTTTGCCACACAATGTGAGGCTTTTGCTCCTCTGAGCACCTTTGGTGCTCATCGCGAGGCCTGCGCTGAGCACCTTTGGCGCTCATTTCGAGCCTTTCCTCCTGCCTAATATACGGGCTGCTTTTTACAGGTTTCGTTAACCTGCAAGTTTTGTGCTTGGGAATGCCATGTGTCTCACGCAATGTTTGTCCTCTGTGTGTGTGTGTGCTGAATCTTTGCATGTTACGCTTTGACTGCCGTTGGTTTTATTTTCTAAGTCCCGCGTGCCTGGCGTTGTTAGTGTAAGTGTTACTGTCTTTGCCGTCGTGTATTTTCTAAGTCCCGCGTCCCTGGCTTTGCTCAGCCTCATTTTCATCCAGTTTCTTACTTTTTTTTTTTTTTTTACTTTTTTTCGTTCGCCATTTTTTCCCTCGCTTAGCCGATTTTGGGGATTTTGCGAAAACCCTTAAATATGTCTCAAAATCGCTTGTAACCTCACTCCCAGGCTTCCTGGTTGTCCCCCTGTGCTGTCTGTACGTGTGTTTTAATTATATTAGTAAAACATTTTTGGGGACCTTTTTACATTTTACGTGCTTGGTTCGCAGTTGCAACCCTCAATGCAGGCCAAGTCCTGCGCCGTACATGGCTCGCCTCACTTCGTAGATGAGCGCCTTTGGCGCTTATTCAGCCTAAGTGGTGCGTCATACACGGCTCGCAGTTGCGGCCCTCTGGGCCACAAGCGGCTTACCTCTCTTTCCCAACACTAACAACTATATATGTGATATAAACTCCATAATAAATTGTGTCCCTGTGATTGCAGCACTTCAGAAGTTACCTTTACATCATATTAACACCATTATATTTGTTTTCTAGAGTCTTCACACAAATAAACGTCTCCATCCTCTAGAAGACCCATCATGAGCAGCGACTCCTGTCCCTCACCGGTTATAATAACTGTTCTTTTCCATCGAATTAAACTCCATGAGTGAATAAACCTGGGCAGATTTGTTTGTATTTGTGTTGTTTTTTTTCTTTTAATAAATCTCAGGGTGAGTGTATAATACGCAAAGCGGGAGAGAAGAATCCATATTGCATTTCATACCTATGGAGAGAGTTATTGTTTTCATCCTAAATGGTAATCCTTATTTCATGCAGAGTCAAGTTCTGACCTGAGAGAGACTTGTCAGTTGAATCTTAGTTTCTACAAATAAAATGACAAATTAATAAAAATAACAGATTTATTGCTGCATGTGTAACCAGCAATTATTGGAAATAATTGTTCCTTTTTTGAAAGGTTTTGGTGGGTGGATCAGAAAAGCGATTGATCAGTTTATGGTAAGCAAAGCCAAGATTTAATATTGTTCAACTGAAAATGACTTGCTATTAACAGTTTGATAGGTTTGATATTTGTCCACTGTTTAAGTATAATTTATACTTTTAGCCTGCTTCATTATAATGACTGATATATAATTCAGATTGCAATCATTTCACACAAGGAGGCGAACAAGCTTTATCTGCTGTCATGGTAATGTGCCCTAATACACATGTTTAGTGCGCTATGAACCAAGCTAGCATTTCATTTAAAACAAATGTATAGTGTGTTTAATGGGGGTGCCATGTGAGGTACAGATAGATATACACGTACAGGCATCATTATTGGTAATTTTTTTGCAATCCAGGGATTTTAAATTATAATCCAGTGGTGCCCAATAAATCAAAAATTTAGGAGCCAGAACAGATGTTTTTTACGAGCGTGGACGCAAGCTGATGCTTACAGGGGGGGAGCCAGCAGGACTGACTTTAGGAACCTGTAAGGAAGCTCCTAATAAGCAGCGTATCTGGCTCCCAAGCTTTGGATATTCCGTACTAGAAAGGGGAGCTTCATTATGAAACCCATTGGTTGGCTGATTATTATATAGATCACACAGCTGCGCCCTCTGCTGGGATTTCAGGATATCTCTACCTGTGTGAATTCCTCTCCAGCCCATTGTGTCCACTTATATATAAATAAAACACTAAACTTGATAAGGGGCAAAATATTTTATAAAGAAAGGAAAATGGCTTTTACGATTTCACTTTATTCTTTACTGTCGGGTTCCATTTCTGATTATATTCTATCTACTTTGTCAGTAGAAAACTAAGAAATTCAGTTTTAGCTGCCACATTACCGTTGTATGAGATTGCAGCTTCCTTTGCATTCAGGAAGTTGATCAGCATCTTAATTGCATTTAAAGTATAATACACACCTGTGAGTGGCTATTAGTGCTCCTGGTGGATGTGGTACAGACTGGTATTGGGGCCTGTCTGGGATATGTATACATAGAATGCGCCTCCTTATGTATAAGGTTTATGGTGTGTTTTTTTTTAATAAAGTTATTGAAAAAAAGGACCTGACTTCCCGCCTCCCACCGGAAGTTCCCAGAGAGCCGCGCGTCATGATAGAAGTAGCGTGTATGGTGACACAGAGTGATGGAGACTACATGTAATAGGGTGGGGTCCCAGGTACCGCAGGAGGAGGAGCCATGTGAGCGGGTATTATTACCGTTATACCTGAATAGGACACACAGAGCACAACTAGGCCGCCATTATGTCTACCTCAGGACAGTTATAATATTATGTCTGCTCCTAACACCTCCACCGGGAGCCCTCTGTGTAAGTGAGTGACATATTTACCCTTGTTATAGGGATATGTGGGTACAGAGAAGCCTATATAATGTTTATTGGTACAACATATATAGTGGCACTCCCATAGAATAGAGGTATGTCATCAACATAAGGTCACATAACACGATGTATCCCCCCTCCCTTGTGTGAGAAGATCTCTGGATAACCACACGGAGGGGAGGAGGTCACAAAAGGTTCATCACTCTAAGGACTGTGTGATCCTAATAGTATGGGTCTGTCCAAGACCTTCCTAGTACATGGATAGTACAGGGCCCTAATAGAATGGTCTGTCCAAGAACTACCTAGTACATGGATAGTACAGGGTCCTAATAGTATGGGTCTGTCCAAGAACTTCCTAGTACATGGATAGTACAGGGCCCTAATAGAATGGTCTGTCCAAGAACTACCTAGTACATGGATAGTACAGGGTCCTAATAGTATGGGTCTGTCCAAGAACTACCTAGTACATGGATAATACAGGGTCCTAATAGTATGGGTCTGTCCAAGAACTACCTAGTACATGGATAGTACAGGGTCCTAATAGTATGGGTCTGTCCAAGAACTACCTAGTACATGGATAGTACAGGGTCCTAATAGTATGGGTCTGTCCAAGAACTACCTAGTACATGGATAATACAGGGTCCTAATAGTATGGGTCTGTCCAAGAACTACCTAGTACATGGATAGTACAGGGTCCTAATAGTATGGGTCTGTCCAAGAACTACCTAGTACATGGATAGTACAGGGTCCTAATAGTATGGGTCTGTCCAAGAACTACCTAGTACATGGATAGTACAGGGCCCTAATAGCATGGGTCTGTCCAAGAACCTATTATGACCCTGTACTATCCATGTACTATGTAGTTCTTGGACAGACCCATACTATTAGAACCCTGTACTATCCATGTACTAGGTAGTATTTGAACAGACCCATACTATTAGGACCCTGTATTATCCATGTACTAGGAAGTTCTTGGACAGACCCATACTATTAGGACCCTGTACTATCCATGTACTAGGTAGTTCTTGGACAGACCCATACTATTAGGACCCTGTACTATCCATGTACTTGGTAGTTCTTGGACAGAGCCATACTATTAGGACCCTGTACTATCCATGTACTAGGTAGTTCTTGGACAGACCCATACTATTAGGACCCTGTACTATCCATGTACTAGGAGGTTCTTGGACAGACCCATACTATTAGGGCTCTGTACTATCCATGTACTAGGAGGTTCTTGGACAGACCCATACTATTAGGATCTTGTTCTAGGTAGTTCTTGGACAGACCCATACTATTAGGGCCATGTACTATCCATGTACTAGGTAGTTCTTGGACAGACCCATGCTATTAGGACCCTGTATTATCCATGTACTAGGAAGGTCCTGGACAGACCATGCTATTGGGGCCCTGTACTATCCATGTACTAGGAAGGTCCTGGACAGACCCATACTATTAGGACCCTGTACTATCCATGTACTAGGTAGTTCTTGGACAGACCCATACTATTAGGACCCTGTACTATCCATGTACTAGGTAGTTCTTGGACAGACCCATACTATTAGGACCCTGTACTATCCATGTACTACGTAGTTCTTGGACAGACCCATACTAGGAAGGCCATGTACTATGTAGTTCTTGGATAGACTCAAACTGTTAGTACATGGATAGTACAGGGTCCTAATAGTATGGGTCTGTCCAAGAACTACATAGTACATGGATAGTACAGGGCCCTAATAGTATGGCTCTGTCCAAGAACTACCTAGTACAGGGTCCTAATAGTATGGGTCTGTCCAAGAACTACCTAGAACAAGATCCTAATAGTATGGGTCTGTCCAAGAACCTCCTAGTACATGGATAGTACAGGGTCCTAATAGTATGGGTCTGTCCAAGAACTACCTAGTACATGGATAGTACAGGGTCCTAATAGTATGGGTCTGTCCAAAAACTACCTAGCACATGGATAGTACAGGGTCCTAATAGTATGGGTCTGTCCAAGAACTTCCTAGTACATGGATAATACAGGGTCCTAATAGTATGGGTCTTTCCAAATACTACCTAGTACATGGATAGTACAGGGTCCTAATAGTATGGGTCTGTCCAAGAACTACATAGTACATGGATAGTACAGGGTCATAATAGTATGGGTCTATGCAATAACTACCTAGTACATGGATAGTATGGGGCCCTAATAGTTTGAGTCTATCCAAGAACTACCTAGTACATGGATAGTATGGGGCCCTAATAGTTTGAGTCTATCCAAGAACTACATAGTACATGGCCTTCCTAGTATGGGTCTGTCCAAGAACTACGTAGTACATGGATAGTACAGGGTCCTAATACTATGGGTCTGTCCAAGAACTACCTAGTACATGGATAGTACAGGGTCCTAATAGTATGGGTCTGTCCAAGAACTACATAGTACATGGATAGTACAGGGTCCTAATAGTATGGGTCTGTCCGAGAACTACCTAGTACATGGATAGTTCAGGGTCCTAATAGTATGGG